>VZRR01005243.1:71854-166026 GCA_013398015.1 Oreocharis arfaki
AGCGGTGCGGGGAGTCCGAGATGGACTGCAGGAGGGCAGAGAATCCCTGCCTTGTCCCAAGAAGCCCCCGCTGCGCTCCCAGGGAAAGCTGCAGCAGCTAAGCAACACCCAGCACTGCAACAATGGAGAGCTAGCTGTATGTTTGTTTTGCTCTTAAAGTGAGAATCACTCATTGAATAAAACAATGAAGATTGTTGGTAAGAGCTGCAGAATTATCTGTCAGGACCAAGTTAGGTAGAAAGTGCTTACAGGAACAGAGTCAATCTCTACTACTCTGGTCAGCCATTTCTGTGTTTTCTGGGAATGTTCACCACTCAACATGTTTTTTCCTTCTTTTTTCTCCAAAGTCATCTCATATCTGCTCTAAGTAGAGGATATTCAGCTCCTTTGATGAATTTGGCAAGGATAAGTGAAGCTATCATTTCATCCATATTTTTTCAACTAATCACCCTCCTTGCCAACCTGATGGATTTTGAACTTTCTGCTGAACTAGTTAACTGAAAATACTTTGAAGTGTTCTTGCTCTTCCTCTCATTTTATTTTTTCCACACATTTTACCATCCTGAGAAATAGACCAGCGGTGGGCACCAATGGCAAGCAAATCACAGAAAACTGCTGAAAATAGAGGTGTTGCTAAAGCTGATGGATAGCAAACTCAGTTGGCTTGCTGTGTGGCTGCAACCTGCAGTTCTTCCAGTCAATGAGTTCATTCATCTGGAGCTGGCTTGGACAGTTTCTCATGCCACCTTGCAGACAGAGCCCAGAATTTAGCTTTGATTAGAAGATGCCTTTGATTTAGCAGAAAGCTCCATATGGCAGCAGCCTTGAGAGTTTTTAGAACATGCTTTTGCTTGTCACTTGTGTTCCAGTAAATGTCAGCATAATTGAAATCCCCATGATCAATGTGTGTGCTTTTTTACAACTCTCCTTTTTTCATGCATAAATGCTTCCTGTTCTGCCTTCTAATCCTGCCCTGGAGAAGCATAACAGTTCCTTATGAGTATTGTTTTTTACTATTTTCACTCTCATCTCAGTCCAAACTCTTTCAGCTGTGGTAAGCAGACTATATTTGTAAACTTTTCCCTCTGAGATAATGTCCTCCTTCACACATGTTTGTGTATAAATGTAGTGCATCCTGCTACTTGAATGCTAACATGGCCAGTTCCTTGGTTCAGTGATACTGAAACGGGGTATTCATGATCCACCATTTCATTATTTCTGTAAATATGTGAGGATAAAGAGCGAAAAATTTCCTGGATCTCCCTGTGGCTTTTATGATTCTCTTTTGTAGGGATGGTGAAAAACCTAAGTGAGCTAATAAAAAGACTCTCTTACACACAAATATTACTTAGCAGATCTGTGACAGAAGACATGGTCTTAGAAACTTCAATAACTCCTAGTCCAGTCTCATGTTAAGATTGACCTTTTCCCTGACCTTAGGATGTTTTTTGGAAGATTGATGATTCTTTATTTTTCATGTATTTTAAATATGGTAAATATTTTCAATATATTTTTCAATATATTCATATTTTTGTTATGATTCTCTCTCAAACATCCCTTCTTATTGTTCTTTTGGATATTCTTTCCTATTCCTCTAACCATTTCTATGGACTGTCCTCTAATGATACTTCCAGAGCTTCACATACCATCTTACTTTTCCCCTCCTTCCTTTCACTTTGAGGAAAAAAAAACCTAAAAGCATAAAAACCTCACATACAAGAGCCTAAACATCAACTTCTCCCTTTCTTTAAAATGCTAGTCACGTCCCACATGCTTCTCGGGTCCTCCAGCTCTGACACCACTCTTCTTCCTGTGGCCCAAAGCAGGGACACTAGGTCAGTCAGCCATGAAACATCAAGCCTGGGTTTGGTTAAATTAAACCCTAAATACCCCTTCTATTAAGCTTCAGCTTCCTCTTGCCATCTTCATGGACCTGTGCAGATTTTCACTCACCCTCTCAAATGTCATTTCTTAGCCCAGCTGTTTCACTTCTTTCACTGCACTTGTGGTCCTTTTGATGAGAAATCTCTGTCTGATGCTTCTCTCTCCTGTGGTAATAAAGCAACCAGCACCTTCATGACACAGCAGGACACTGCTCTCTGGCTACAAGAATCTTTCTTGGACTCTTGTTGTTCTGTAGTAGACCTAAACAGTAACTTATATGGTTGCACCAGGGCGGTGCACAGGGGAGGAAAAGGCCAGAAGAACTGTGCTCTAGGCCAAGAACTTGGCTATAACTTTCCCAAATGGCCATCTAGTAGTGATGGGGAATGTGTTTATTGTTCTCTTATGTATACAGTTGGGTGTTCTTTTATTGCCTAAGGTTTGGCTATGGAGGGTAGGGGGTTTTTTCCTTCCCACGGGAATTGGGGGGCAGCAGACATAAAAATGAAAGGAACACAAGAGGTGGAATGAGTTTATAGAAAATTGTGTACGATACAGATAGTGATTTTAAACATATGTGATGCTGAGACAATTTTAATTTCTCCATGACCATTTATTGATGTTATTCTGCCCACCCCTCAGCTCATATCTGGGCAACACTAATAAGGCTTATTAAAGTAATTAAGATTTTTCTGCCTCTCTTAAATAAGATACAGAACTTCAGATACCTCCTTCCTTTGAATATGTTGTATAAACAATGAGAAAACCAAAAATTTGATTTAATCTTGAAAGTGTCCACAGTAAATAATGTAAGACATTTTTTTATGTACAGTTCTAGCACCCCTAGGGGAAAACCCGAATGAACTTAAATTAAGTTTTAGTGTGAAGGGGGAATGTAGAAAACAGCATTCCCCAAATAAATGAAGAAGCAGGAGAAAGTAATGCTCTAAGTATGACTTTGCAGTGTAGTCCAGCTCCCCAGGAGCCTTGATGATATTGGCCTGCTCTGTTACTCAAGTGGGAAGTGGTGGGCCTGATGTGCTGACTTTAATTTCTTGTGTCCTGGAGATGAGAAACTTTGTCACTGAACAACAAGAGAAGTAAGTGGCTTGGAGTGTGTGTATTAAGGGGTACTTTTAAAGAAAGTTTGAAGATACCAAAATACGTAAAGATTGGCACATTTGACTCCAGGAAATAAAGTATGAGACGCTGGAATGCTGAAAAGGCCAACGGAGTTGGTATATCTTTGCCGTTAATATACCCAGGAGCCTCAGGCAAGGATTAAGAGAAGGTGATTCAGCTGAATCATTATGAGACAAACTTCGGTTGCTTTGTTCTGCCCTGTAAAAGGCTGAAACAATCTGCCAAGTCAGGTGTGCCAGCCTTCATCCACTCAGACACACGGTGGAAGATATCTCTGACATATTCCTTGCCTGTATTTCTGGTTATTCTGCTTTTCTTGTACTTATCTTTTACACCACAAGACATGAGTTATCATTATAATTCATAATTTGATTTCCAACTGTGTAAGTCCCATATACGGCGCACCTGTTCCACTCAGGCTCATGATGCTAGTCCTGAATCAGAAGACAGAATTAGCTACATGACATTTAGGACTTTCCAGGAGTGAAGGAAGAGAGCCTGGGCGTAGAAATTCTTCTCTCGATCTCCTAGCAAAATGCAGACCTTCTTGGCTATCCCATGCAACAGCTAATCTTTCTCTACCAAATTCTTATTGTAAAGGGTGTGGTTTTCAGTTCCTAGGGAAGTGATGTGAGGTGTTGGAATAAACTTTGACATCGTTTGGAATGGATAATATCAGAGATTTTGCAAGAGTCATTCTGACACTGAAATCATTCTCTTCACCTCACTTGGACTGAATTCTTCTGCAACATCCCGTGATAAAAACCAAAGTGAAGGAATTATCTAGAATAGAAGAACAATCTTTTTCTATTGAAGGGTAGAAAACAAGCATATAAAAGCCAATTAAATTAGACTTACACAAACAGCAGAGTTGGGGAGGGGTATGTTCAGTTAAATCATGAATGATGCGAAAAATGTGAGCGAGGAAGGATCAGTCATTGTTTTTTTGGGGCCAAAGAACTAGCGGGCCTCAGTGAAGCTTTCCTTCAGCAGGTTTAAAGGAAACAAAAGGAAATCTTTCTGGTGCATATTAAATTCTAAGAATCCCCATGGGACATTTTGGAGGCCAAAAACTTAGAGAGAGCTGGAAAGGATCTGGGTAGATTAGTGGAGATTAAGTCCATTTGTGACTATTCCATGCAGCCATTAGATGCAAGCTTCGTGTCAGACACTCCCACTGATAGCTGGAAACGGGATTACAGCACAGGAAGAACCCTTTAATGTGGGCTCTGTTCTTGTTCTGTTCTGTAGACATGTGCTGCCAGCAGCTCTTGGAGAGAGGATACTGAATATATGGACCTTCAGTGTTGGACACAGCAGAACACTTTGTAGGAAACAGCTGGTAGCTTTCTGGATCCCAGAGGGATGAAACACATCTTCACTTGGCTGTATTTCAAGCAAATGTTTAATGTGAGATCTGTAGTGAACTTTATAGCTGACAAATGTAAGGCCATTTGGTAATAATGCTGTTGTAGCCATGTTCCCTGAGTTAACTGCAATGCACCAGGTGGTCTTTCAGTCTTCTAGTGATTGCATTCATTTAATAGCAAAATAATAGTATTAGTTATACATTAATATCAGCTGCATAGTTTTTCTATCATACACATGGTAAACAAAAAAAAGGAGAGATACCCATGGGTTCAGAAATCCATCACAAATGTCCTGAAAGATTGAGAAAATAGGAAAACATGAAGAATTAAGATTTTTCAGGTGCTATTATACATAAAAATAACATCAGGTTTCATATCAGAGACAGTAAAAGGCCCTGTTTCTGTATTAGTTTCTCTGTTCTTCTGAAATAGAAATATAAATACATATTTTCACAGTATGAGGAATTTGATTTCTTCTCTACTTATTGGTGAAAACAACTAAACCAGCATTAAAAAGGGAAGGTGATGAATGCCATCTCAGTCTGGGTAAGGGTAAATTAAAGAGTGAGCACTGGACTTGTGTGCAGCACCTGCTCACACACAGAAGACCCTCTAGGAAGTATTTGGCAATCCTACACAGACCAGACAACCTGAAGAGGACAACTCTTAGTTGGAAGCTTTTTTGCAGTGAGAAAGGCAGACAGAGTTGAAGGCTTCCCTCTGCAGACACCTCTCTCCTGTCCTTGTCAAATCTGCCCTGGGGACCGACTGCCAAAATACCTCTGCCATCTGCACCTGCGGCACATGGGAGCAGAGAGGGGTGATCTCTCTGCAGGAGAGCACACACTGCTTGAATTGAGGCTGTGTAGGGGAACAAAAACTGTTCTTCCTGACTTGAAGAAGCAGTGGTGTGGCAAGGGCATGGTACCAAGCAGGAGCATGTATCCAAATACATGAAGGATGCACAGCCAGATGTGCAAGGCAAGGAAAAAGATTCTCTATCAGGTCATTAAAGAAAAATAATTGCTGGACTCACTATGCGAATATCTCTTCATGGTGTGAAATTTATTCACCTTGGCAGTGTTTGTGCCACTCTTTATTTATTTTAGAGCATTTGCTAAAAACAGAATTAACTGGCAAGAATTTTTACAGACCTAGCAAAGGTCAAGCAACTATCTGAAGCTTAGGAAGCAAAAGTTGTATTTGTGATGGTTGAAGGCTCATGTTGAAAAGGGCACAGGCTTCAGGTATGTGACTCATGTGACTCACTCCAGTGGAAAAAGGTCACATTTCAGACAATAAATATTTTAAGAAGCAAGAAAAAAAAATAGTTTGAAAATATTTTTTTAATATGTTTTTGAAGATGGTGAATATTTTTAGAGAGAATAACTTAGGAGATAAATATTTTTATGAAAAATTGCTGTCTTGTGACAAGTCCACTGAACCCTGTCTTATACAAAAAAATGGATATTTAAGTCATGCTATTGTGAGCACTCTGAGACAATGAGTAAGATAAAAAGGTGAAACATTTGCTGTTGTTGTGGTATCAGAGCATATGAAACTGGGCTTCCTAAATTATTTTGCTGGAGATCTTGAAAAACAAAGTTTTAAAGTAGAAAAATTTGCCTATATGTTGTAGTCAGCACACTGACATTTGGCTTTTTTTCCATGTGGAATTTAAGAATTCCAGGAGGATTAACTTTTTGAAGAGGTGAATATTTGATAGTCCTGTATTTGGATGAAATTCATACAGTGACAGAAAAATTCAGCAAGGAAATTTCTGTTTGTTTTAAGTGTAATGCTTCAAATACACAAGGAAAACAAAATTTATTTTCCCTAAATAAAACATATTTCTCTCTCCTCTACTCAGAGTATCTGATTATGCAGTAAATCTCCTAAGCTAATCAGTGTTTATTATTTGTTCTCTATGGCTGTGTATTACAAAGAAATGAAGACCCAAACTGACCAAGGAAAAAAACCATAACAACAAAAAGACCCTGAAACAAGCACCGCCTTACACTCCTCCAAGGAACCATCACGCACTCATTTGCTTTTTAAAAATTCTTTTTTTAATTTGAAAGCATATTAAGGAAAGCCCCTCCTTACAGATGGCCTGGAATGATTAAATTTAAAATTAATACACTGTTTTCTACAGTATGAGACGGTGAGGAAAGTTCACATACCAGCCAAAAGAATTGGAAATAATATTCAGGTACACACAAAACTCCATTAAATCCTATACTTTACATCTGTTCCAGAGTCTTTGTGGATAAAGCAGGAAGATCTTGAGCTGCTAGTGGTTTCACCTAAGTGGTGACATTCATTTATCTATGCAAGGGACAGAAGTAGCCATTCCCAAATGAAAAGCAGAACTTAAAATAAAAATCATGAAGGAATTGCACTCAGCTGCACACTAGTTTGGCACTCAGTGTTCTGTATCTTGGCCTTGTTCTGCTTTGTGGTCTCAGGGCTAGAAAATATATTTTGTTCCAGCAATTAAAGTTTCATTTTACATTTCTTAGGACCAAAATTTCTGGCTGAGGCATTGCCAACAAGAGAAAGCTAAAAAGTTAATCCAAGGGTGGGGCACAGCATCGAATAAATTGTACGTGTTCTTTCAGAGGTTTTTTCTTTGCTCCATCCTATATCCAACACTGAAATAATAACATCTTTAACTAGGTTAAATTTACACTTTTGATTCATTCCTTGGGAGCACATGACTGCAATGTGATAAGCCTCACATTTGGTCCTCAAATAGCTTTCAATTTTTTGCCTTACAGAAAGGCTTAGCATTTTCATGGGCTCAGTTATTATGAACTTTGAAAAAAGATAATGTGCAGCCCCATCAGTCACTGAGCTCATTCAAGCTCAGAACAGAAATATTGTAACCAATGGGCCTGCTTCTCAACTTTACGAAAGTTAGACCAAATATGTGTTTCCTACTGTCCCATTGTTTTCCATCCCACGGTTATAAAAACCATGGTTAAGACATGTTATCTGATCAGGTCCTTGTAAACCCAATAATTCAATGAATCATTATTAACTAAACAAATAAAAAAAGGTTTTCGCCTTTTGTTATCTTGTTTAATGTCAAACACGTGCAGTTTGTTTCCCTTATGTTTCATTTCCTTTGTCACGTTCACATCTGCATTACCTGTTCTGCCTTGGCTCATCTTCTTTAGAAGGATAGGTCTGAGCACTGGCTTTCTCAAGTCCTTAGATCTCGGCACCATGGGGCTCATGATCTAACTCATAGATAATCCATCAATCAGAGGACTTGGGGGCTCTGAGTACAGATGTGAACAATGCTCTTGAACCTTGCAGAAAGATTGAAGTGTTCAGATTATGATCCACAGAAAATACTATGATGAGCTGTTTAAAGTAGTTTCCTAGAAATGCCAAGGGGAAGTTTGAACAAGCTGGATCAAATCTTAGAGCATACATTTTGGGGCAATGCCCAGGCTACAATTGCTTTGAAATAGATGATTGATGATGCAGTAACTTGGGATCTGCTGTGAATTACATGTATCAGCAATGCAGATATTGTGTCAGACTCTTGAAGGAAGAGCTCATTTATGCACCTTTCGTACAAACTGTAGAAAGAAAAGGGAGGAGCTGTCTTGCTCTGTAACACAACGTGGCTGTTTTCGAGCTGTGCAGCTCCCAAAGAGGGAATCAAGGAGTGTTTGATGGCAGTATTTCTTGATCACCGTTTGCTGAGCCTGTAAAAGTACCCAGCAGTCCAAAGTCTCATGGGTGAACACTCCTGGGTTAGTGACAGAAGTAGTCTTCTGTCATATGGCCTCAAACATAGCTGAGTGGTCTTCACTGTAAGTACCTACATTTTCCCCTAAAAGATATTATGGGATGACACTTTTCTTAGGTCTACTAGTTGCAGTTCTATTTGTCCTGATTGTTTTTTCCCACTGAGCCAGAAAAACAATGAAGACTATAATGCATTGGCTAAGGAACTCATTCTGAAGCAATGTAGGGGATGATCCACCTGCTTTCAGACCCAGCATGGTTGGACTCCCTTTAAACATCTATCTATCTATCTGTATCTATCTCTATCTCTATCTCTATCTCTATCTCTATCTCTATCTCTATCTCTATCTCTATCTCTATCATCTCTATCTCTATCTCTATCTCTATCTCTATCTCTATCTCTATCTCTATCTCTATCTCTATCATCTCTATCTCTATCTCTATCTCTATCTCTATCTCTATCTCTATCTCTATCTCTATCTCTATCTATCAGTCAAAGATGGAGACTTAGAGGAGAGTACATAAGCTATTTTTTAATTTTTTTAATTATTTTTTTGATTGTTAGTTTTTTCTGCACAAGATTAGTTATGGTACATAATACTGACTCCAGAAATAATGTTTTGCTGCTTGCAAGAACTAAAGTGATGCACGTACTAAGTCAATCTCCCTATTGCAGGAGTTGGCTGAAAAGCTGTTTATAAGTTTAAACAGATGTTTAGAACAATGAAAATTTTATGGAGTGCATGTTTATCTTTACAAAGAGAATGTTTCAGAGTTCATTCACGCTCAGGATCCAGTCTTTCCTGAAGGAGCTTGACTTCCCTAGCTAGATTAGAGAAAAACTCACTGATCACAGAAAGATATTTTTCAAATATCATAGAAAAGCTTCCTTTTCATTGGAAAGCAAAGACTATTGCATTGCTCACTGTGGTTTTTTTTTGAAGATCGAAGCTGATAAAAAGTTTTTAAGACTGTTTGTGGACATTTTTTACTAGATTTTCAAATATATTTTTTAACTGATTAGAGCTCTTGATAGATTTGTAGAAGACAATGTAAAATTGTTCCTTACTTACAAAAAATTTATATTTTGCTCCTGTATTTATAACTATTTTAGATTTACAGAAGTTATCAAATATTTAGTACTGAAAGGCCTGCTTTGTGCAGTTCTATGGTTCAGGCAAAAATAAAACTACCTTTCTATCCAAATATGATGTATTATTCAAATGTAACCTGAAATAATAGATTTCTCTGTATATAATCTCTTATTCATATATATAAATATATAAAATGTTCATGTGTCAGTATTGAATTTTTTCTTTTCCTGCATATTTTCCCTTTATATGTGATATTTTTGTTCCAGTGATCCTGCCTAGAGAATATTTCATTCCCCTTTTAAAGTGTTTAACTTTTAAACAAAAATATTCCATCTGTAGATAAACATTCTTTTGAATTACATTGACATTAAATAAAGATTCCTTCTGACATGACAACCAGAGTGAATACTGATAAAAGTGTAGAATCAGCAGATCCATCAAATCCCCTCCCCAAAACAATAATTTGTCAGAGATGGTAGCAGCATCTACTGCCTGCATAGTCTTATAGAGGAAAATACAGTTTTCAGAATGAAGTGATTCCATAATAAAAATGTTATTATCTTGGCAAATAAATATCTGTGCTTCATTGCAATGTGCAGCAGTTGGACTCTGTGCTTTGTCTTCTGTGAAGAGGAAGCATTAACATGTGACAGTATTATAACTTCTTGAAATGATCTCTTCATCATGTTGCAGGAAAAGCATATGTGGCGATACAAAGCCTGTTTTATCCGCAGAGAATGGGCCTGTCTCCGGTGTCAGGGCTGACTATCATGTGCTAGCCATATCCCTGCTCCAAGCTGGGAAGATGCAAGCTGGTTTTTAATTCAGAACTGCATAGCCACACCTCACTGGTTCATCTAGAAGGCAGAGTTCGTTAGCAAGTAGAACAATTATTAGCCTGAAGGCATTGCAGGCCTCTGTTTAATACCCCAAAATTATGGATAGAGTGTGACGCTTGATGCGTTTGATTATTGGGATGCTTAAATACTTGGGAAAGGCATTGTTGAAGTGGGTGGAAAGAGTAGACAGATGACTCATGACACCAGACAAAGACCTGGGAACGCTTGCTGGCTTTAAACATCTCAGAGAGCAGTGTAATTTCTGTTCCACCTTCCCCAGGCCAACGAGCTGCATCAGTAGCTTCCTCTTAGTCTGACATGGAACACAGATGGATGTGTTGGATTTGTGCTGCAGGATAGGACTTGATGTATACTACCCTCAGACTGCTTCTGGGTGAGGTTATGTCCATAGGTGAGAAAGGATCAAACATCAGGGCAGGGTAGCTGCCTCCCTATGCAGGCAATGAATGTTACATTTTACATGCATGGCACGTAGGTGGCTCTGTCCAGATTACTTTGCCCACAGAAATCCTCAGCCATGAGCTGAATATTCTTAAAGACTCTGTCTTCAGTGATTTCAATACATAGAGAAAGGAAATCACTCAGTAGAGGCTAAGCTCGTATCATCCCAAGGCTGGTAGTAATCCAAAGCATTCTTGGGCAAGGTGCTTAATGGGAGTAACAAAAAAGCAGCGGAATAGAAGCTGGTGATCCGGGCTCTGGCATCTGTGAAAGGAAAGTAATAATGGTATATTTCCTTCTCCAAACTTTTGATGACTGGCAGCCAGAATACACTATGTAGGACAGTAATTTAATACCGTGTCATCTTTTCCCCAGATATGTTTTTGGGCAGAATTAACTCATGAAATAGCTATGAAAATTAACAGGGTCATACTGTCCACTGCAAGCAAATTCAGCCATGAAGTCTGTGTTTTTTACACAGACTAATGGGACCCTGGGAAAGCCTAGGCTTTAATTTGACTTGCAGATATATGTGAAGTTTACAAAATCTTACTTTTTCTGGTGAGATTCTCAGTTAGTTGTTTGAACTAGATATCTTTTTCCCCCTTCTTTTAATGAAAGAATGAGGACCCAGAATATGTACTGTAGAAGGCTTAGGGAATAGATCCACAAGAGCTCATTTATCTGTGCAACTGATTTATTTCCTCTGAGGTGGCCCTTGCCCAGCCCACCAACATATTCTCAGCACCCCAATCTCATTGCTCAACTGCAGTTTGCAAACAAACTCAAACTAAGGGGAAGATATAACTTAAATAAACACTCTTTCAAGGTTTACCCATGCGACATATATTATATGTGCCTGGCACAGTGGGAATGAAAGAGAATTCAATTTATGATGGGAACACTGCTTTTAATTCAATAGCCTGGCACATTAATAAAGAATGATTAAATGTCAGTATTTGGAGAAGCCCATGTTATTCTAGAAATGTAACATTCTGGTTGACAGAGTCTTGAACTCCTGTGAAGAGTAGCCCTTTAAATCTTGAAGTCTGACTGCTGTTTGCCCGGTGGGCTGTCTTATCTGATGGAACCACAGCCAACTAAGGGTCTCCTTATTTGACCTTAACTTTCCTGTTAACCACCTACAGCTTTAACTCAAGATGCCAAGAATTTTCTTGGCATCCTTCCACAGAGTGCTGGGCCAGATTCTGTTTCTAGTTACAGCAGCGTAAACTCTGGAACTGATCTATCCTCAGCTTCTTCAACCTTGTCTGAATCTCAGACCAGTTTCTGCCTCCCTTTAGATCTGATATCTCTTAATTCCTTGTCTAGAAAAACTTACAACTAACTCTATTTTTTTGGTCGTGTCTTGTGTTTTTCTTTGGAAATTTTGCAGTGATCCATGTATTCATGCTGATTTTATGTAGTGGCTATCCAGTCTGACAGAACTGAGTTTGGTGTGTTTGTATAATGAATATTTCTTACATTCACAAAGTTTTAACAGCAGTACTTTTTCTACTTCTTCACCATAGTAGTTGAGGCTGGATGAATGGAGAAAAAATATTCAAATAATATTTTTATGGTAGTTTCCTTCAACTATCTCTTTGTCTTTAGTGTCCACAGGCATTTGGCATGCTGAGTAAATGGGCTTTAATCATCTAGTCTGTTTGGAAGAGGCTGTAGTCTTATCCAGCCAGATGAACGAAAACATGGTACATGACTTACTGGTATCTTCAGTTAATCTCAAGAATTAGGCTGCCAAATATTGAGCACCCAATGAACTCATTGTTACCAATTAAAAGTTAAGCATTTGCACATACATGCACACACACAGACACACACACAGACAAAATATTTAAAAGTCTGGAATTAAGTAGGTCAGTTTATGGGCTAATCTTCCTAAGGCTGTTCCATGGGCAGAAAAGAAAAGCAAATCAATAGTTCATTATAATGTACTTGTTCAAATCTGCTTTGTTTAGACTCGAGAATTTCTGTAATTCAGTACTCTGGACTTACTTTTAAAGGCTTTATCAGATAATCCACAAAAACTCCCACTGCCACACTTGCTTCTATAGACTTGGAAGTTAGTCTTATATCAAAAAAGATATCCACTCTGCTATCCCATGGGGTGCTGGCTTATGAGATTCAAACTTGTGTGTAAATTGATCCAACCTGCATGTCAAATGAAGTTATGATCTATTGCCAATCATGACTAGTTCCTGAGGGCATACCCCAACACCTCTGCGCTGCAGTTCTGGCTCAAGGACAGTCTGTCTTCCCTTTCATTTGGAGAATATTTTTTTCATTAGAGTAAGGTTAGCATATCTTCACAAACTATTTAAGACAGAATTTTATGGAGGAAAAGTTAAAACATTCAGCTTTTGTTTCACAGCAGATTTCTGTGGACAGGACTGCCTGTTACTGCCCTACTTCATTGTAACAGCAGAGTGCCTGGTAATCCTAATTCTCACTGTTGTTTTTCCAACATAAATGATTTTGAATGAAACATCAGGTTCGAGTGAAACCTGAAACTGGTAACTCAGAACTTCAGGAAGATTATAGTAGCCAGCAACAAAGTTTTTTTTTTTTTCTTGGCAGTATGTTTGTTGGTTTCATAATTTTTCCTGTTGAGCAAAACATTTTTTTATATTTCTCAGGCATATATAATAATTTATGAGTAATTTATTCAAACTCTACTAGAACTAGAACTACAGTCTATCAAGTCAAACAAAATTGTCTCCATAGAGCTGTTGAAAATGCCATAAAATCTTGATTTTTCTCAATCTATAACTAAGTTTTGAAAAATTGTGGGATATTTTTCTATTACTGCCTAGAAAACTCTTCCCATCCTCTTGCAAACAGGAAATGCACGAAGTAGGATTAGAGTTCATTTTAAGGAACTGGAGAGATAAATGTGTTTTTATTGATCCCTCGGTGCTCTGAGTCACAATGTTTAAAAGGCCTGCTGCCAAAAAGTTAAATAAAAAATCTCTTTCCCTTCAATGATTTCTAGCTTTATTACAGACCAGTCCAAGTGGGGCACGTATAACTAGAAATTGTAGTGCCTTTTGAAACCCTAATAATTGCAAATGCTGGGCCATATTTATACATGAATGTCAGATGAGGGGTAAGCAAACAGGTTCGTATCAAAGGAAGGTACTTTCCAGTGTCAAAGAACTTAATTTCAAAATTCTAATTTTTAATTAATTCATTGTTGAATTTACCAAGTGTAGAATATTCTCTCTCTCCAATTCTTCAATCTCTCTCAATTGGAAAATAATGTACTTTTTTTTACTCCAAAAGAATACAATATATTTATGTGCCATGTTATAATTTTAACATCACATTATCTTAGAAAGGTAGTGGCCATTTTAGGAGGGGTGATGGCCAGATCTTCTGAGATAATCAAAACTAGATAGTTTACAGCAAGGATGACATGGTAGTAATGAATAGTCCTTGATTTGCAGGCAGATAGACTCTGTGACCTACTAAATCCCTATAAATTTTGTAATTTTTTTTTTATTATGTTTTTCTGCAGTCTTGGCATGGTATCATGGTGTGTGAGATTAGTTGTTCTTTGGACTGCTCTTAGCATGTTTTATTTTTCATCTGTAGAGTAATTATTTGACTACATCAGCCAAAATTTTTCAAGAGAAGCGCTTAAAAATGGCTTCTAAATATATTCCGAAGTATTGATGTAAGTGTCTCAAGCTTCTAAGTGGGCACAGGATTCATAAAGCATCTAAAATCTCTGAGGACTGAGACAGTTCATCAACTTTTAAGAACTGAATTAATTCTACATAGGAAAGGCCCTTCTGAAGGACCGTTAATCAATGAGCCTTAGATCCCTCAGTCACGTGAACATTTTTGAAAATGTTGTCCTGGATGCCTTTTGAACATGTGACAAAAAAAGGGCAAAGAATGAATTTTGTAATTGATTATTTTGAATCTATACAGGAAAGCTACCAGAGTTTAGTTTTTTTGGGATTTTTTTCCCCAAACTCATGTTTATTTTTTAATTTCTTTAGAAATGAATATATTATAGTAAATTAAAAAAGGTTTGGGTGCAAGACTGTGGAAATTTTGGTCCAGGATGACCCAACATACTGAAAATAAATAGACTGTCTGGGGCAAAAAGTGTATCTACTTTTTGTCTACTATATTGTGAAAGGAAGATAACACTTTATAGACAACTTAAAATAATAAGTTGATGTGCCATAATGCAGTTGGAATACTGCCTTTCTGCTTGTTACAGTGCAGAAGAGGGGAGTTATTTTGCAAAACACACTATAGACTGAAGGCAGCATTTTCATTGCATGGTTTCTTCTCTAGAGCAGTCTTAGACTCACATCAGGGGTGCAATCTGGATTACTGAGATTTCCCAAAATGTGAGGTTTTCAGACAGTTATTGTAATTTACGCTGTTCTTTTTCTAATTAGGAGGTGATTACGAAGCCATTTTTAAAATTTTGATCTCTGCTTAAAGCAGAGGAAGCTATCCTGTGATTATACCCCAGCAAGGGTTTTGCACATCTGTATAGTTTTTGATGCGTGCAAAATATGCTTATCCTCCAACTTGCCACCAAACTAAATACTGGGAAAAAGAATCTTTCCATCCTTCATCATATTCTACTTGCCCAGGACTTTGTATAGGATTTCCCATAGCTAGTGGCTTCTGCTGTGGCTACTTGCTGTGCTCATCAGTTTTAAACTGCTACAGAAGAAAAGCAGAACCAGCAGTTTTTCAGAAATTTCTGGAGCCTGTTGTTCCTCTACATTGCTGTTAGATCTTCTGCTAAAAAACATTCCCAAGAGCTCTGCTGGCTGGGCTTGAAGGCTGTCTGCAGCTTCAGACACTTCATGTGCTAAACCAAGCTTGCAAATGGCCTGGGGGTACTTGTGGAGTATGGACAGCTGGTACATTTGTCCAGCCTCACTGAGGAAAAAGAGAAGGTCCTCAAGTGTGCACTGCTCATTGAACTCCCTACCACATTCAATGAAATATCTTGTCAAGTAGTTCAAAGTGCCCACTGTGTTTCCTTGGTAGATAGCCCTATGCGTTTCTGACCAAACATTTCTGCTGCTAACTAGATGAAATTTAATTAATTAAGTATACAAGGAGTTGGTCCTGATCAGCTAACTGTTCATGGGTTCAGATTGAGAAGATCACACTCCTAGACAGAAATACTTGTACAAAGAAGCAACCAGCAACACCTTCAAGTGGAGAATAGATTTTACACTTAGATTTCACAGTAGTGTTCAGGTGTGTGCGCTTCCCATACCAGGAATGTTACCAGCGTACAGACAGCTGCAGAATTTGGATGGGGTTTCATAAAATCCTCATATACACCTTTTTTGCCCCCCTCCTTCCTACTCACTCTTCTTCTGCATACCCAAATATGGGAGATAGCTTAAGGCATTATGTTACCCTGCTTTTTCACAATACCTCGCAATATGGTTGAGGAAAAATTTTAGGACTCTCTGGCCATAATTTCAATATTCTCCCCAGCTGACTTAAACCTGAACCATAGTAAAGAAGGCAGACTAATAAAATACTTTATGATTTATGTTACTTTTCTGTTGACAGCTCTTCTTCCTCTCACAGGCAAGGGTTGAAAGTGCTCGTTTTAAGTCATCAAGTAGTTTAAATTGCTCCTGGGTGCTTTCATTAACATTGGTTGTCCTTTGAAATTTTTTTCCTGACTCCTTGCATGCTATAAGCAAGGTTTGATTGCAAGAGGGAAACAAGGAACTCAGAAGCAATAAAATTTAAAAACAATAGAAGAAGTTAAAATTTACAAAAGAAAGGTAAAGGAATGAAATACAGAGTCATATTTGCATCTGACTGCTTCAGCATTGCTAGCTGATGGGGCTTACCTATTTTTGTGACTCTTCCACCCATGGTTTCATCGAAGTGGTGAAACTGTAGTGCTGGCCATGATCAGCAAATGTAGCTTTGTTTTTATGCAGAACTAGAGGTTTTATAAATTTTCTAATGTTTCCTCATTGTCATGCTAATTCTACAGAATGGACACTGAACAATCAGGAAAGCACAGGGAAACCTGGTCCGCCTGCAAAAAAAATTTGTGAAATTAGTGCACACTAATTAGCTGTGTGTAAATTAATGCTTAACCTTCAAATCATTGGCAGGAAAGGTGGGGAATGTATCATGTTTTTACTCATGTACAAAGGCTTAGAATTAAGGACAGAGATGGTCTTGCTCTCACGAGCCCTTCTGATTCTAGGGAAGAAAAAGGCCAAAGTGACTGTGTGATTTTGTTGGCAGTCTTGCATGGAAAAATGGTTTTGATGTTGTCCAAAGGCAGGCTGGGCAGAGGGGGCAGACTGCCTGCCCTGAGGATACACAGCCAGTCACAGAGATTTTCTTAAACTGATATCAGTTCAAGAAATACCTTATTGGTTTAGGTAAGCTAGGAAGTAATACCTTCCAGAAAAAGAAAGTATAGTTATCACTAATTAAAATAAATACTAAAAAAAAAAGTTGTCACTACTAGAAATAGTTCATAGCCATGCTTCAAATAAAAGGTCTATTTTTCATGATGTTTTCTTGCATACATTTAGCACTTCAGCATGCACAGCACCTGAAACCAGTTTGTATTACAAATTAAAGTTCTTTACACTTGTTTATACTCAGAAAAAATTGCAAGTTTATCATACACAGAAATGCAGTAATCACAACATATCACTGATTAGGTTCAACGATATTCTTCCTATCAGTTGCTCACTGAGTCCTTCCTATTCTCAGTTATTTATTCTTGATGTATAATCAGTCACCTGATTCATAGGGCATGGAATAATCAACCCGCTGATTAGATGACTGAAGTATATTTAGAAATATTTTAGTAATGAAACGCAAATATTTGGTGACAAGAATAGATTTAGATTATCAGCTCTAGAAACTGGTTGGGTAAGATGGCAGATAATATTTCAAGTTATAGCTAGTCCTATATGATCATGCAGTACTAAAGTCTTCCCCTCTCCCAAGGAACAACAACAATGACAACCAAGTCCCTGTACCTAACAGGTTTCCTATACAAAACCATAAAATATGGAGGCAAACCGTTTATGATTGTGAGATTGTGATTTGTACTGGCATTTGAGATTAGACATTCTCTGTGTTACGGCTTCCCAAAGTTAAGAAAGAAATGGTGCCGTGGGTTGCCTTCTGAGGGTTGATATGAAAGACTGAATACATTCAGGTGTCTCTTGAAAACTGTTTGGTATCTGCATTTTGCCATCAAAGGACACTTGTGCGTCACACAGTAAAATTAATTTGGCTTGTCAGTTTATTAGGTTGACTGCAGTGGGAGTCTGAAGGGTCTAATTTCCATTTTTCTGACTAATTTCTGAATTTGTAACATTTTCATTATTCTTAGAAGCAAGTACAAAGGCATATTAGAAGGGAAGCTCTTGCTAACATGAGTTATTGTCAGGATTTGCACTGCAGAACGATTCTGCAGATGAGGTGGAAGCTGGGCTGTTCTCTGCCTGAAGAACATCTTTCTCAAATGGCAACACGCTCTGTGATTTTTAACATCTATGGTATTTGAGCCTCGTATTTCAAAGTGCATTCACAAGTACTCAGATCCGACTGTTAGAAATGAAATAATAATGATCATGGCTCTGAATAACATGATGTGTAATGAAAAAGAAAAAAAAAACATTGAGGGGAGCAGATGAGTCAAGAACCTCCTCCAGTTAAGAGAAATTTATTTTATGTGTACAGGGTTGGAGGAAATGCCATGAAATTTTCACTGTCTCATTTGGTATGTACAGATTGTATTAGCATTTGAAGGTATTAAATTTAAAACTGAATTTAAATCTGCAGATCTATAGAGATCACAAGCAGTACTTTCAGAGTGCTGCTAAATCAGCAGACTGAGCATTGTGTGTAACAGTTGCATTTCAACAAAATGAATCAGGAAATACGGGCCTGTAACTTCTTTCTAATTGAAGAGATATCACTGCAATAGTTTCCAAGAATAATTGAAATTTTTCCAAACAAAATATTTTTACTAGAACATTGTGAGACTTGAAACTATAATTATATTGATAGACAAATGTTTCCTGTCTAATAAAATTGGCTTGTGAGGCATTGAATTCCTTCTATGAAATTTATATTGGTTTACATTTGGTACAAGGCACGGTGAAGTCTGCAGTGAGAATCTGAAACAGAGCCTAAACTAGGAGGCAAGACAGCTAAAGCGAAAAACAGGAATAGCATTTCAGCTCTAAGAGAAATGAGAGGTCCTAAAAAATGATCTGTTGAAAAGCCTTCATGGGCCAGATGCTTCAGCACAAAGAGACCAGGTTCACAGAAAATTTTCCATCCAACCATCTGAAAACTACAGCTTATTTTGGGAGAAAATCCACCAGAAAAACTGCTCTTGCAGAGAGTTAGGATGCCTGAGCTTTCCAGGAAAAATTCCTGAGAAAACACAAGCAAATTCACGTGAACCAAGATACTCAAGGAAATTCTAAGTGTGTTTGCCTGAGTGTAATCAATGATTCAGTTTCTCTCACCCAGGAATATACACAACAGCAGTTAGAATCTTAATATATTGCAGCCCCAAAGAGAAGCCCCAAGATGTAATGAAGGTTCAGGGTTTGGCTTTTGATAATCACCAGTGCATCCACGGCAGCCAACCCTTTGCTCACAGAAACATGGCTGCAGTTGAGTCAGAAATATTTTGATGATCTCAGTCAAAAAGAACATCAGCTGTTTTTCAGAATGGCACTATTGATGAGCAATGGCTTAGCTTTAACATGTGCTGTGAATGAGTTTAGTTGCAGTGCTGTGCTTTGCATTAAAATATGTCTTTCTTGTGCTGTGGGACAAACATGTTTGAACAGTGTAACATTTCACACATACATAAGAACCAATGATGTTCCACTTAAGTGTGTTGTAGAAGTACAAGATTAAAATCATAATTCAGAGCTTTTTCTAATTTATGGCTCATCCTTTTTACTTTTTTTTTTGAAACAGATAATGCATTAATGGGTACTTTTCTACTGGGAGTGAATTTTTCCTCTATAAGTCCATGGGTGTCTGCATCCTCCTATTCTTAAATCAGAGTGAGGAAAGGTACACTCCCCATCCACAAATATCAGAGACAGTTTCAGCACTGACTTAGAGAGGAACCAGGTTGACTTGGGAGGACAGACTGCAAAAGCCACATATACTACGTGAATAAGCTGAGGTGAGGCCAGAGGGGACATTAAACAGGCAATATACCATCTTATCCCTAGCTGAAAGTCGTTTCTATACAAGGACATTTTGTTCTAATGGTAAATATGCTTGATTTTTTTTTTTTAACTGAAGATTTGGAAATTCAAAAAGAATTCTACTCTTTGGTTTAGAGAGACCCAAGCAGCAAGTGGATGAGAAGGATTTGTCAGCTGCATCTCCGCAAGGGACTGCTCTGGGAAACTGCAACTGGGATTCATTCTCCTCCTTTCCAGCAGGACAGCCACATGATGACCTCAGAGGGACCACGGGGCTGACAGACCTCTGGAGTGTGCTACACGCTGCCCAGGATCCTGAGCAGCTGCAGGTGGGTTCTTGTAAAAGGCAGTCATGTAAAACACTGTTACAAGTGAGCTCCTGTTAATCTGACCTCTTTTACTGGTGGTGAAATTTTCTTTTATTCACTGTTCCATCAGGACATGACAGAACACTGAAAGAGGCTCTGATGTCGATATACTTGAATTACGAAGGACATGTGTTTTCCATTTCAAGGAATGTCAGTCTAAGCATTTAATTAAGAAGTAGGTACATCTGGTGTTTTAACTAAATATAATGTATTTGTTGTCAGCCTTTTCTAGCAAAAATTTTATTTTCTAAATAGCCACAAATTACAAGCACAAACCATGCCCATAGTGCCTCATAGTTGTTTTAATTCTGGATCCAAAACCATACCATTAGTTTTGGTTTTTTTTTCTTTGGTATGTATTTCCAAAAAGAAAGGAAGAAACAAGCAACAGCACCAGAAGCATACTAAATATTCTTGCTTTTTGCTTTCTATAAGAAAGGATTTTGACTGTTTGAGATCAAAAAATCCCAGAGCACATCTGTAAATAATAGTTGAGCTGTCCTGAGTAAAATTTGTTCACTGGTCTTATTACCTCAACCCTGTGTGCCTGCCTGTAGGCTAAATGAACGGATGGGTTGCCAAGGTGAAACATCAACATCTGGAATACAGGGTTTGACTTGGGATGCTGTAGATTTTACTCCCAAATTAAGATGGTCTGGTAACCAAGGCTGATAGGACATCTTCCGAGATAAAACAGATTAAAAGCTAAACTGCATAGCCCCTGCAGCTAAACAGACAGACCAGGGGTTTGTCTCCTGCCAGTTGTTACTAAAAATAAAGTAAAACTAAATTTAAAATAAAGAATACAAAAAAAAGAAAAAAAAAGGGAAGCAGTAATTTTTCACAGTACATCTCTTTATACCAGTACTCTCCATCTCTACCATTAAAACTTGTACAAAGTCTGTTAGCTAGAAGATGTAATCTACCTCATCCCATCCAGAATCATAGTAACTGTGTTATATAGAATCCATAATGTACATCTATTACCTGGAAGAGAATAGGTCAAAGAGTAAGTCATGGCTTTGCTCAGAGCAGAAACCTTGACAAAGATGCCTGACTCTCCATGATAGAGAAACCAGTTCCGAGTGTGGCAATTTCCCACCCTGTTTCTTAAAACATATGTAGAATTTGACCTAAAATCCTGGTTAATAAACAAACCACAAAATTTCACACATCTGATGGAGATAATGTATAATCTGAAGAAAAGCAGGGTTCCTTTTTATTTTTAGAACTAACAGATGTATTTAGAAGAAAATACAGCTCAGCTCAGCATATATCTTCTAATATTAGATAATCACCTGTAGCATTAATATAAGATGAAATGGAAATCAAGTATACCTGAGACAGAGATTTGGTTCCTGCTTCTATGAAAGGGGTGTTCAGGGAGTTTCCAGGCATGGGACATCATTCATACTAAAACTGAAGTGACTACCTGACTTGAAACTATATACTATATACTTTAATTCTTAAAATAAACTAGTATACTATATGCTTTAATTCTTAAAATAAACTAGTTACTGTTGTAACTCTTCTGCAATTTAGTGCAGTTACCTTACATTAGTAATCCGTAGTTTTAAGATACAAAAATTTTGAAAGAAGATATGCCACCATAACCAAATGATAGTGAATAAAAATCCAGCCTGTAAAATGAAACAATCCTTAAAAGATAAATTCAAATGTGGCCAGTATGTTGGTTTAAAGAACCCAGTAAATTCAGATAATGAAGTTATTATGGTTATGAAGCTGCTATGAAAATTGCTGTGTCATGAATACCTCTCTGTCAGTACAGGCTGCCTTGATGAGACCTGCTTGGCAAGGTGGTAATTAAATCCTAACAGGCAACAACTGAGCATGAATCACCTTGGGGCAATGGGCTGGCCAAGGCCTCAGCAATCAGGGGGTTTCAGGGCTCGAGCAGTGGGCCAAAGGCTAACACAGAAATTGAGTGTTAGGGGAAGAGGATACAGAGTGAAGCCCCACGGGGATGGTAAGTGAGGGATGGTAAATGTCTTTATTGAGGGGGAAGAGTACAAGAGTCAGGTTTGGATTCGGTAGAAAGGTGCCAGGAGGGTGGTGTTTCGGGTGCATAAAGAAGTCACCTCCTGAATCTGTGAGCACCCCAGAGGGGAGCTGGTGGGATGAAGTGAGTCTCACGCTCTGGAAATCTTCTTTGTAATCTTAGGTGCATTCTTCCATCTGGAGAGAGAGTGTCACAATGCGTCTCTGAGATACTGAATCCCGAGTGTTCTCCTGTTATGGACACACAGTCATGAGTCCACAACACGGACAGTGAGTCTTCTCCAACCAGGCTTCACACCTCAAAGTCAAAGACTCAAAAACTTGAACTGAGAAGTGTAGGATAAAGAAGAGATGTGACTGCTAATGCAGACATTGAGAACAGCCCACTGGCAAAGGTCTGCTTAATCCTTCCAGAGCCCCAGAATGCAGTGAAGGAAGTTAAGGAGATAATCATATAATAACAGAATCATTGAATGGTTTGGGTTGGAGGGGGCCTTAAAAATCATCTAGTTCAAATCCCTTGGCATGGGCACCTTCCACTAGATCAGGTTGCTCAAGACCTCATCCAGCCTGGCCTTGAACACTTCCAGGGAAGGGGCATCCACAACTTCTCTGGATAACCTGTGCCAGCGTCCCACCACTCTCAGAGTAAAGAATTTCTTCATAATTTCTGATTTAAACCTACTGTCAGTTTGAAGTCATTCCGCCTTGTCCTACCACTACATGTCTTTGTAAAAAGTCCCTCTCTAGCTTCCTTGTAGGCTCCCTTCAGGTACTGGAAGGTTTCTACTGGGTCTCACCAGAGTCTTCACTTCTCTAGACTGAAAAACTGCAGCTCTTCATAGGAGAGATGCTCCAGCCCTCTGATCATCTTTGTGGCCCTCTCTGGGGAAAATGATTACTCCAGTGTGAATTTTAGGCTTTCCTGCCTATGCTGCTGACTTATTTGGATTTGCTTTGTTTTTCTTGCCTACAGTACATGATACAGCACTTACAGCTCTGTCAGCAGTCACTGACCAGTCTTGCATGCCAGTAGGAGAGACCCTCCCATACATTTGTAACCTCTGAGTTTGATTATTATCTGCAGGAATGAGATGACTAAGCTAAAAAATGTTCAGCTGGTTCATAATTCAGCAGCTGAAGCAGACAGGCTGCCGAGAAGATGGGACCCATGACACCCTGCTCTCTGGAGATGGGTCCCTGTCGAAGACAGCTCTAGACCAAACTCGCGGTAGCATCAAAGCCCAAATGACATATACCATTAGCTTTTCTTCCCCGTTGGATAGTACTTCACCTGAAGAGAAGGATGTTATCTCTAGTGATTTCTGTTGCTGTGAAGGGCAGGGATTCCTTCTCAGTTGGTCTGTGTTTCTGGGTGTTCATCTGTAAACAGCCAAAATTACTGTAGTTCTCGTAATTTTTATAGCAAAGCCCAGTTTATGCTCCACTGTCAAGCTACTCTGACTGCAATATCAAGCAGACAAAATCTCAGAAGCATTTCAAAGCTGGAGAATGTGAAGAAGAAAGTTTTTTTTCTCTTGATGGTGCTCAAATGTGGTAAAAAATTTGGTCCTACTGAAGATGAGGCTTGGGTGCATGTGTACTCACACTAGCAATTATCTATTTCCTGGTTTACTCACAGGCTATGCTCTGGACTGAGCCAGCAATTTCCTTCTGAAAAGAAGACCTAGAAACCGTTGACATGATAATTTGTTCCAGGGTCTGTTCTTGGATGCAGCCCATGTCAAGACTGACTCCTTCCATCTAGGACATTCCTCCCACGTTATCCCATGTGGTAATGCAGTACATATCCTTGGTGTCATGCTATGAAAAACACAGCTGGGCCAGACAGCATTCAGCACAACCCTCTCATTATTCTAGGCATTGTTAACTGGAATATGGTGACAAATAGTATATCCTTGACAGAAAGGAATCCCCACAGGAGAGGATGCCTTTACTTTATAGCTGCAGCCATTACATCCTGGGAAGAACGGTGAGTTCAGTGCTGATTGTCCTGGGGGGCCTGTAAATACCAGGATTTCTCAGCCATTAACATAGGAGAGATGGTTGTGAGACCACTTGTGAGATCACCTTGTCAGGAGAAAAATATCTTCATCTCTTGGTAAGACCTTTGACTTGGTATAGAGAAAGAGGAGACCTATTCTGTTCAAGCTCACAGCTGGTGAAAAGTAACAAGAGAATAAAAAAGCATCAGTCAGAAATATCTGATGACACCACTTTGTAGAATTAATCAGAGAAAAGTTGTTTTACATAAAAGTTTTGCCATGGATTCTTTCACTTATTTGATGGGAAAGAGGCATATAATAGTCTATTTTAAATAATCCGGCTTCTTTTATAAATCAGCCAGAACATAACTGCCTCCTTATCACTATCCAGCTAAGGATCACATGTAACTGCTTTTAAGAAATGAAAAATAAGCTAAATAAACATTCTTTTTTTTTCCCTGAAAACAATGTGCCACAGTTCCAAGGCAAGTTTTGGGAAAACTGATGGGTGTTTATAGCAGTAAAATAACATCTTGCAATGCTGGCAGAGAAAAATGTTCCCCAAGAGATAAAAAGTTGTGGATGCTGAAAAGCTGCTGGCAGAGAAAAATCCACCATTTTGCAAGTATTCTGTTAAGCCCTTGGTTTCAACATACCAAGCAAGATGGTTTTCTAAACACCTTGCAGGTGTGTCCTATGAGGAGTCAAACAGGTGGTGTGGGGTCTGGCCAATCACTTGGAGAGGTGGTTGGACCAGGGACCAATGATCCCTGCCATAGACCAATGCAGGGATTATATAAGGCCTGCCTGTAATTAAATAAAAGGGGGTTTATCATTTCCCTCAACCGGAGCTCTGACTCGGACCTCCATTTTTTTCTGTGTTGCCTGTGCTTCAACTGCAACAAAACTTCAACATCTGCGTCATATGTATGTATATATTTAGGGGTTGCTTTACTCATCAGAGAAAGAGCCAGTGTTGGGAGGCTGGAACATGACAGCTGCTCAGTGGCTGATGCTCTCACATTTTGCAAGAGGGCTGAAGAATAACACCCTCAAGAAGCATTAGAATTCTATGTCGGAAGTCTGTGTCAAGCATAGAAGCTCACTTGCATCCTGTCAGGGACCACTGGTAGCTCACCTGGCATACAGAATTGTAGCAAGCGGGTAAGAATTGATCATATCAACATCACTTTCCATTTCTTTTTCTTGTGTTCTCTCTTTTCCAAATATAGGTGTGCCCTTTTTGCTTACAGGTGGGAGAGTCAGTTTCACACACATTATTCTCTGAATTTCTTTACATGTTCTTATACTGGTTTTATACAAATTCCAGTATAAAATACATATTATATTTTTATAATATATAATAAATATATAATATATATTTATTTTCTTGACAATATTCTTCTTGGTAATAAAATTGCATCTAGTACAGTTTATAGTGATTATTCTAATACTTTTCCAGCTGACATCAGCCAGGACTGTGCCTCTGCAACGACACTAAGGCTGGCCTATTTATGTAATTATGCTCAGGGAATGCAAGTCCATCCACACTTCATTGAAAACATTGCAAACATTTTTTTTCCCTTATTTAATGTCAGAGTTGTATGTTTTAGATTATGTATTAAAACTTGCGTAGTTATTAGACTCGCATGGCACAAAGCACAGGCCAGGCACAGTTTTCGAATTTCATTAATGTGCTTTGTATTTAGTTTTTGGATGTTCTAGTGGTTTTTATTGTTTTAAAACATTGGCAAAAGTACAGGCAAGAGTATCAAAGCCCTAAAGGTTAGAAAATGAAGCCAAATGCATAAAGGACTCTTACCCAACCAGCAAGATGCTTTGGGAATATATTGGCTCACAAAGAAGATGAGCAAAACTTTTTGTATTTTCCCACAAGCTGAACTGATTTTCACTGCAGTCCTTGTGGTGATCACTTACCCTCAGACACAAAAACTGAGCTACACCCCTGCAGATGTAAATAAAAAAACATTTTTAATTTACAAGATAAGATTTTTAAAGTTAAAAAATAATATAGAAGGGTGAGAAAAGATGAGGGTTATAATGTTACCAAATAACTACAAAGCAGGGTATATAAGCACCTTAATGCTAACGAATACAAACGTTAAAAATCACATACTGCCATTATTGTCTGCAGCTTCAGTGAGCAGAGAAGAGAGGAAACTTGCATATGCAGCTGCATTCAGAGCACTGAGGAAGGAAGCTGGGTAGATTTCTAGGAATGCTGGAACAGAGGACCTAACTAAATATGTTTTCTAAAGATAGACTTTATTTTGATTTTGGAAACTAAACCGAATTCCTCTTAAGCAGATTTTTTGGTTTTTGTTATTAAATAGAAAGCTCTAATGTCAAGAACTTGAGAATAATATGAAAAATATTAATGCAACAGGTGTATAATTTAATATATGACTTAATAAATTTTCCTACATTTTATCTTCACATGGTGTGAGCACGGTGGTATGTAGCCATTAGTTGAGTGTTGTCTTTGCTTCTCCTTCTTTGTAGTTTTCTGCAAGAAGATTTATTAAAAGTCACACTATGGGGATGATTGGCTCAGGCATCAAAAGCAATCTTGCCTTAAGCTTATTTCTATATTGCACAAGATTTGAATCATACCCAACGTTTACCCTTATAACGCAGTCCTTGTTCTTTTTAAACTGCCATTGGCGGGTGCTGTGAATGACCAATTTGGGGCCATACTTGCCTTCATTTATGTCAAGAGCAAGCTTGACATCAAAGAAAGTTGATTCAGATCCTCAGATAAAATGTATTAAGTTGCCTATGCATGCATTGCCCTTGGTTTAAAGATAAACTTTACAGAAATTTTGTTTGGATGCAAAGGATTTGGAAACAAACACAAAAGTGAATAAAATTTCTTGGTTGCCACAAATCAGTGTGAAATGCTGTTTCTGAGAGAAAAAAATCCTTAACATTATGATGCTGCTGACACAAAAGTGGCAGTAATACAGGCTGGGGGCTGTTTGAGGAAGAAGAAAAAGGGCTTCATTGTTTATCTAAAAAAAGACTACAAAACGAGCAAGTAAAGGACTAGTTTGGTTGTCTTATTGCTGAAATTTTGCATCAGAGGACTTTGTATTAGTTGTTCTGGCAATAATGTCTCAGTCTGAAAGACAAAATCAGGAATGTGGTTTAAAAAAAAAAAGTTACGTTATATTTAAACCCGCTAGGTTTAGCTTTACAGACACTTTTCCTTGGCTTGCAGGGAGAGGAGGCTATTTGCAAGCTGGTCACCTGATCTGGATATTTGCAGCACATTTGTTTCTCTCTTCATTATGAATTTCTGAGTTTTGTCTAGAAAAATTGTGGACTACAGGAAATATGCTTTAACAGGGGAGAGCTATATGTGTATGATATGAATACACAGTTTTTGATGCCTTTCCTGCTTTTGAGTTGTGGAAAGTTTTAATGAAGAATATTTATTGCAATGTTACATTACGAGTTTCTGTGGTGGTGCTGTGAACAGTAATTTCATGCCTTTGTAATATATTATTATTTATTATTCTTTACATGCTTTTACAAGCTTTTTTCTTTTACTCCTCTCTTTATGAAAGCTTGTGAATAAACGTACATTTCAAATTTATGGAACTGGTGAGTTTCTATAAATATGCAGGACCCCCCTTAAATAAGTGAAAAGAGTAAAGGAAAAAATCATAGAAAACTGAGTTAGCATAAGTTTTTGGAGGTTATGAAGTCTATATTCAACCTCAAGAATTCAGTTCTGCCTTTGCCACCCCTGGCAAACATTTGTCTAATTCCTCCTTAGAAGCTCACAGTGACAGAGATTTCACAATCACCCAAGGCAATCTATTCCCACGCCAAGTGATTCTTGCAGATAAAGGGGTTTTTCTGATATCCAACCTGAATTTCTCTAGTTGTAATTCGAGTGTATTTCTTCTTGTCCTCTTTCCAAGGACATGAAGAACAGATTATTCCTTTGCTCTTTGCGGCAGCCCTTTCTGTACTTATAGACTGTTATCAGGTCTTCCTTCAGGCTTCTCTTCTGTAGACTAAACAAACCAAATTCGTTTTCAATTACAGTTTAATGTTACTTAGCTGTCTGTGAGACGTAATGTGGAAGAAACATTTGCAAAGTACACAGCGTTAGGACAGTTAGAGTCTCAGAAGACACACAGGAAGTGTGCTTAGCTCTGCATTATATGTGCTTCTGTCCAATTTATTTCCTAAATTTAAATTTAAAGCTTTGCCTCACACTTGTTTACAAGTCTCTGGACTCCAGTCCGGGGCTGAGTTCATGTTCCAACAGCCCCTATAGCCAGCAGAGTACTTTATTCAAGAGTTTTAACTGAGATCAGCATTTACATAAGGTCAGTTATAACTGACAATTAGAACTATCTGAAAGGAAATAACAGTGCCTTAGCATTGGTCTATAGCTGTAAAGGAAGATTCTGTAGTTCAACTTCATAGGAAGCTGTTCTCTGAGAAAATAAGATAGCTCTTCCTACTGATGTGTTATTCACCCAGCTTTTTTTTTTATTTTCCTGAAAGGAATGAGGGGATTCATAACAAAACTGATAAATACATTTAATTTGAAAAGAATAAGTGAGTAACCTTGTATCCATTCCTAAGTTGTCTCTCATATTCATTAAGATCCCGGAAATTTTTAGGAAGCCTGCTGGTACTTCTCATTGAATCACAGAAACATAGAATATGCTAATTTGAAAGAAACCATCAGGATCATCAAGACCACCTCCTGGCCCTACACAGGACATTCTGAGAATCACACCATGTGCCTGAGGGTGTTGTCCAAATGCTTCTTGACCTCTGTCAGGCTTGGTGCTGTGACCACTTCCCTGGGGAGCCTGTTCCAGTGCCCAGGCGCCCTCTGCATGAAGAACCTTTCCTTTATATCCAACCTAAATGTCCCCTGACTCAGCTTCAGGCCATTCCCTTGGGTCATGTCTCTAGTCAAGAGAGTAAAGAGATCAGTACTTGCCCCTCCTCTTCCTCTCATGAGGAAGTTGTAGCTGCAATGAGGTCTCCCCTCAGTCTCCTCCAGGCTGAACAGACCAAGTGCCCTCAGCTGCTCCTCACACGGCTTCCCCTCAAGGCCCTTCACCATCCTCACTGCCCTCTTTTGTACAACATTCTCTGATAGCTTTCTATCTTTTTTATATTGAAGCACCCAAAACTGCCCCCAGCACTCGAGGCGAGGCTGCCCCAGTGCAGAGCAGAGTGGGACAATCCCCTCCCTTGCCCGGCTGGCCATGCTGTGCCTGATACCCCCAGGACAGGGTTGGCCCTCCTGGCTGCCAGGGCACTGCTGGCTCATGTTCAACTTGCCATCGACCAGGACTTCCAGGTCCCTTTCCCTGGTGCTCCTCTCCAGCCTCTCATTCCCCAGTCTCATGATTCTTAGGATTTAAGGTTATTTGGGTTCTGTATGAAAGAAAGGATAAGCTAGTCACTTCCTCACTAATGTCTAAGTGCTGTTCTTTCAAGCGTTTCTCTTTCTTTTCAACATATACAATGAAGGGCTTATGCAGTTGTCTTTGTTAAAGGACAAAACATTTTTGTCATGAGCTGTTTGTTTCGTTATGGTTAGCACAAAAAGAACTGACAGAGTGATAAATTTATAAGGCTTCAGGTAAAACAATCTGGAAAATTTATTAACCTTGACTTGCACAAAATATTATTTGAAAATGTTTTATCTAAGACCATGTTATCTAATCTATACAGACAAATAGGGAACTGGTTTGACAGTCAGTAATAGATTCAGGGGTGAGAAACAACAAATCATAAAGTCATATGACTTGTCCACCTTGATGGTACAAAAAACCCAAAAAACCCCCACAAACCAGAAGAGTGGTAAGAGTAAATAAATGCTCTTACTTTTGTGTTTCGCATCAGTGAGAAAGAGGCTGGAATTCTACCTTCAGATTTGGTGCTGGATTTGAAAGAAGGGTGTAAAGAATGGAAGCAAGATTGGAAAAAATAACACTTTCCAGCAAGTTTTAGAGGTGACTTGACTAGTGCAAAAGCATGTTCTGAAAACAGAAAATATTTAAAAGCTCTTTGGGAGAAAAAGAGAGAATGCTTCCAAGTCAAAGGCAAATTCAAGTAAATTCAAGACAAATTCAAACAGGAAATGAGGCACGTGTCTTTTGAAATGCGGTAGAAACAATTGAGATTGGGTACAGGAGAAGTGATAGGCTTTCTATCTCATCATGTCCTCAGATGAAGACAACCTGCTGTCCTGTGAGAGGTATTTCAGCAAAGCATAAGCAACTAGGCTCTGCTGGGGTGACAGCAGGGTGACATGGATGGGTTTCCAGCATGCAGGTAGTGAGAGCAGATCACAGATCCCTGTGGTTTTTCTTTCTCAGAGTCATAGCACTTGGCATTGAGCTAAAAACTCTGAGTTATGAAGGATATGAGTAGTAAGTTTTCTATTCCCTTCTAATTCCCTTCTACAAAAGTGGCAAGTAGATATTTATCTCTATGCTGGTTGCTCAGCGCCAATTGTTTGCCTTTCACCTTATTCACACAACCACAGTTTTGAATTATTCCATTATTTTGTGAACAGCCTTACTGGTTAAAAGGTTTCAGACAGAGAAAATTCAGTGAGAGATGAGCTATTTCTCCAAGTTCAGCTCTCAGGCTCACAGGAATTTGCTGTGTACTTCCATGCACTAGAAGCATGGTTGGTCAGCTGGTGTCACCCACCAGATTCCTCTCCAGACAGAATTCCAGTGGAAGGAATAAGAACCACTTCAAAGTAACCACCGTTTTGTGTAAGGAGGTCTTTTTCCCACTGATGTGTCCAGTCCCCCAGGCCAAACTGTGTGCAGTTCCTCTTCTAGAAACAAAAACGGCTAGCCAAGTGACAGAGATCAAGCAAATGACTTCGTCACCACTCTGGGAAGATGCTTTTGAAAATTAAATTGGAATCCATCAAGGATGTAAATGTTTGCGACACTAAACCAGAAAGTACAGGGAATACAAATCTGCCTTGCATTCTCTGTGTTATGCCTATTTGTAGCATTTTCTTTCTTTCTTAAGCTTTTCTTTTTCTTTCCTAAGCTATTTTTTTTTCTTAGCAAGATGCCACAACTTGGGGCATTGCCAACACAGATGATTCTGTGTGCTAAACCCCACTCTTTTAATCTCAGACTTTCCTTGATGCCTAACACCTGGATGCCAGTTCACATCTCTGTTCCTGAGTAGCCTTGCTAGGGAAAGGAAGCATAACACAGTGCCCACTACTCTTGCTGAAGTGGCTCTTCAGGACAGGATGCAGCAGAGGTTGGCTTGTCCACGGTGATCACAGACATTTTTCCTGGGTGTTAAGTAAGTCTAGAAGATTTGTTTGAGAAAAGAAGTAAGCACTTGCTGGAATCTTCTTTTACCTTCACTGACAAGAACTGCTCTCTTTTGTCGGGTGCCTCCAGCCAGGCAAAGGCATGAGTGGCCCTTGGGCTACCAAGGTGCCAATCCTCTAATGGGCTGCTCATCGTCAAGGCTGTGAGGATGCTCGTGGTGTGTGTTCAGGCCACATAGATCACTGATGAGCTCTTTCATTGCTCAGTGCTCTCGTATTTCTATTCCATAGCTCTTTATTGCACAACACAAGTTCCGTTCAGGCCACCCTTGCCCTGGACATAGAGACCTACCGCATCTGAACCCTCCCTCTGGGGAGCTGCTGAGCCCCACATCTGAGGAGGTGCTATGGCGAAGGAAGTGGAGCAGCCAGGTCCACATGCACTCCTGCCCTCTTCTTCTCTGGCCAGGGCAAATCAACCAGAGGAGACATCCTGGGCAGGAACAACAGCTCCTCACAAAAATGGTCCCTGTAGAGACCATTTCTGCAAGGGATGTAAAGCACCTGTTTTATCAGCTTTTATTCATCTTGTGAAGTCTGTTTATTGTTACCATTTCTCTTTCCCAGTTCCTCCTAAACTCTATTTCAGGCCTTTGTTGTACTTTTTTCTAAGTAACTCTTTAAAAAAATTATTAGTAGTAGCCTCTCCTGTTTCTGCTTTGCCTCTCCTCCCCCTTTCTCACCAGCTCTATTTTCTGCTTTTAATTGTGTTTTGCTTTGCAGAAGAAATGAAAGACTGTTTACTGATCATGTCCCCACCCTTTCCTTTCCTGTCACAGCTGGTCCTTGAAATTTGATGGAATAATAGCTCTGCATGTTCTGTTCCCTGTCCCCTCCCCCCCGTCTCTTAGAAGTGAATTTTGGTATTGCTGAAAGATTCCAGATGAACTCAGAATGTCTCAAACAGACCCTATTGAAACAAAACTAATTTAATAATTTATAAAAATATAGTTGCTACTTAGTTTTCTATTTTAATAGTGAACAAGGGGTGAAGGAAGATTTGGACCATCTTGGATGGACCCAGTATATGCTTTCTTCTGTTGAGAAGCCTGGTATTTTGATGCACTATGTTGAATAAATTCCATTTTTTATCTATCTGGAATATTGACACAAACAGGAACAGACATCTAAGAGAAGTCTTTTGTACTGGGGAGGAGGGATTTCATTATTACTCTTCTACTCTGGACATTGAAAGTGGAAGCTGAAGAATAAGCCCCTGGGAGAGTGGGAGGAATGGAGCTATGTTAGCAGATAAAGATGCTTTATTTTCAAGTTAAAAAGAAAGTTCAGGGCATGGCGACAGACCTACAAAACAGACGAGATGGGGTTATTACAGTCATCTTCAATGTTATACTTTTTCCATATGCAACGTTTGCTGAGTGGAATTTTTAAAAAAATCGTGCAAGCAGCTAAACAAATAGATTTTTGGCATCGTTTCATTAAAAAAAAAAAAAAAGAAGGCTGAAGATTAATAAAACAAAAAAGAAAAGGACAACCCCACCCATTCATATTGCACAGAATTAAAGAGGCAGGCTGGTTAACAGTTAACCTAGTCATGCCTATAAATGATTTATAAATTGATCAAAGGCATTTATTTTACCAGTTTTTATTGGAACAGTTGTCTGAGCAACAGCTAGTGACGTCCTGGTCTTGCAATGGGGAGGTGCCCTTCCTTTTGGGAAGGCCATCAAAGTTGATACACGGTTACACAGCTTTGGTATTTCACCTGAAAAAATAGCACAAACATTATGACTGTCCTGTAGGAGTGTATTCAAAATCTGCCTTCTGTGATTGTGAGCCTAATCTGATTCATTTTGGAGAGGAAAATACAATCTTGGCATGCAATAAGAGCATAGTTATCAGGACAGCCTTGTCTCATAGATAAACGCGAATTCAAAAAATCAAATAAAATAATGGGTTCTAGATGTTTTAATTGTAATTCAAAATACTTAAAGCTTTTTGGCACTGTGAATCCAAACATTACTTCCAGTTGTACAATGACAAGTGAAAAGCTGATCGAGAGCATTCACTACTGATCTCATCAACTCATCTAGGGTTATTATTGTGTATAAGGACAAGCTATTGTGATTTCAAAATCCTTGGTCTAGTAATAAATTCAAGCTTACTTCTCCATCACATTCATACATCACTGCAAATTTTCATGTACAACTCAGAGAAAATAAAAAAGTTCTTATCTGGAAACCCACATAGTTCTGCGACTTCCCAGAAATGCTTTTCTGCAAGCTGAATCAAACAACTCACAAAGACAGATCCTGTGAAGCTCAAGGTAGCAGAAGATGGGAAAATTTGTCCACTTTATTGTTAACATACCAGTGCTTCCTAGCACATGGTGGACTAATCTGCTTCATGTATGTCTATCTTTGGTATTTGCAGTCAGAATTTTTCTTCCCCAGATGTTTTGTAGCATTCCTTGGAACATTTGGCAGGAACTACCTAGATTTAACCAGCCTCCATTGACGAAATTGTGATGAAATTGTGCTTGTGGCTTGACTGGGGCACTATTTCATCTCCCAGGTGCTGTTTGTGTTTACAAATATGAATAAGCACTGTCTGGTGCAAATACATAGCAAGGTTCTGTCATTGCTAGAGTGATTTTTGTATCAAAAATGATGGCAAAATATAACAAAATCACTGCTGTCAAAGCTCATTAATTGGCTAGTATTACTGAAATGGAAGCAGTCTAGCTGGATAGAAGTCATGTGTTAAATCAATGTCTTAGACTCATCTCAGGGTCTCCAGGGCTGGGTTTTGCTTTTCTTTTGTAAGTGATGAAGAGCTATCACTTACTATATCTGTGGCTAAATGATCTTTAGAAGTTCAGATTAAGTTCAAATAGTGACTCAAGACAATGTTTCAAGACAAGTTAATGCTTAAGATAGCCAAGTTTCTATGCTATATTATATGCTTTATTCATAGCCTAAAACTTGACTGGATAAATAAGCTTTTAGTTTGACTTCACTGTTATTTGCTTTTTAACATGAGTTCCCACTGAGTGTTTATTAAAGAGTTCAAGCATTTCATAGGGAAGCTGAAGGGAAATGTTAAAGTATTACCATGGAAAATAACATAACATTAGGGTTAAATTAGGACAAGGGAAGCACATGTGATTGCTTCCCTTATGAGGGGAGCAGCACTGAGTGATGTAGACTTTACCTAATATCACATTGTCTCTTCATTCTCTGTTGAACTGTTTTATTACTCTGGCACAAATCCAATCCTTGTCTTTAGCTGTCTGTTTGAACTTCATGGGTATGAAATTAATGCCAGTAGAAATTCAACTCCAGACTACTGCTGTTGATGGCTTTGTGTCTACATGAAACACTGAGCAAGTTCATTTCCAAGGTTTGTTGAAGTTTTTTGTACCTAGATCCCTTGCTAGGAGATTTAAGCACAAGAGAGCTTTGTCTTCATGTATGTGGACGCCTCATAGCTGTTTAGCACCAAAGAAACAAAGACTAATCTAGTTAATGTATTAAAAGAGGGGAAAATCTGTCACACTGTATAAGCTGAACCTTTCTGAAGCTAGTGATTTATTATTATAATATTAGATTTTTTAATGCTAACTATTTCTTCTGAGGGTCCATGGTGTTTCAGAGATGTTCACACAGGTAACACAGGTCCTATAATAGAGGATTTAGGGGCTTGTGTCAGCAGAAGCTCCTAGAGCTTTTACTGTTCTGGGATTATTGGATATTTATGCTTCTCAATGGGAACTTGATGGGCACAGGGCCTTAAGGCTAGAAAGAGGTCAGAGCTTGGGACTTTGCCTGACACTTTTGGCCAACTAGAGAAACTAGGAGGGCTGCAGACAAAGGGGGAAGATGAAGATTTGGAATAGTATCTCTCCACTTTTGTAGGTGGCAGTAGAAGGGCACGTGCACTTTTAGCAAGGTGTCATTCTGTTTACCTTCAATAATAAGTTCCATTTTTCGTTCCACAGTAAAAAGTGTAGTGCTTTCTACAACATACATTTGCAATATTTAGCTGGAAAACCCTGCTGTTTGTTAATCAACCTGAGTCCTGGGACACTTTCAGCTTGATGATCAATGAAGCTGAAACTATGGTGTTAAAAAAATTAAGTAATATATTTTAAACTCAGAAATGTGCTCAAAATTAAAAATCTTTCAGCTCACCCCCTTTAGAAGACTAGGCCATTACTCTCTGCCAAATGCTAAACTCTCCTGGCTCCACAGTAATCTACCCTGCCTTCTCCACTATAGACACCCTTTCAATGGCAACTGCTAGTAATGATATATGCAGCCCTATTTGTTGGAGTACGTAATGCCTTTAATTACAGCCAGTCTTCCCTGCTGCCCAGGTTTGTTCCAGAAGTAACAACACAAGTTGCCAGTTCAAGCACTTCATCTGCTCAACCCTCAAAGTTTTTTTCTGAGTGATTGTTTCATAGCCAAGAAAAGTGTCTTTAGGTTTTGTTTACCTAATTCTAAAACCAGCCATTCAGGGAATGGCACATATCTTACAGATATGAGACACTGAATTAAAATAAAACAAAAAATTTCCTCAGGGACAGTGTCTCACAGTTTTGTCCTATATGGACTGTGATACGGTGAAGGCATTCATTGTTTAGTGTTTTTTGAAGGAAATAAAAAAGATACCTGGTCCAAAATGTGCTGTGAAACTACCAGGTAAATACTTCAGAAAGCCTGAGCATGAAAGTAAGCCACTAGTGCTTAAAAAAGGTTACTTGAAAGTTCTCAATAGTTTCACTCAGTTATTTCAGATTATATTGCTGAGTGCTTTTCACCTCAGCCTTGTAGACCAAATAAATAAAGATTGCGTCCAAGTAAATATTCGCTCTCCTCTTAGAAAAAAAAAACCATAACAGACTTAAATCAAGTCTCTGCTATTCAAAGAACAAGTATTTTTCTTTTCTATTTCTTCAGAGATACCTTTGGCTTGAAAAGAACATTTTATATGACATTTATGGCAAAATCCAATATTCAATATCTGAAGCTGAAAGGTGTTCATCCTATCTAGCACACATGCTCTACAGCAGTGATACAAATATATCTCAGACAAGCTGCATGACACAGCAGGCAGAGGACAAGACATCTATTCAGGGGACAGAGCATCTGTTCCTGACCCTCACATAGCTCTGCCATGTGACTGGAGGGGAAAGGATTCTCCTCAGCTCTGGTTTCTTTGTCTGTGAAAATGGAGACTGATATTCATATCTGCCTTCTGATGTGGTGTAGAACATTAATAATAATTTTTTTTTTTTGAGCTCTGCTTAAAAGTGTTGTGCTTACACTCAAACATCTGCACTTTTACCTGGAGAAATTAGGAAAGTAAAAAATTATTCATTTTGCTCTTTTAGAAAATATACTTTCAAGTCGTAACCTTTACTTGATACTGCTTTTCACTGAAGAGGGTAATTTTTTCTTTTTCAGACTCGAACTCCTGAATGTTCAGATTGACAGTTAACTTGGGATTCCATTTACAGGTCAGGTTTTATATGTTTGTGTGAATTACTAAAAGACCATTTACGTGCCAAGAACAGAATCAGCAGGACAGTCATGACAGGCAGCCTTTAAAATGGCTCTATTTTTGTTTCTGGAGACCTTGCATAAAAGACGATATGGGGGATGAAGATTTGAAAAAAGTTGGCATGTCTATTCAGATGTGTATTGACACATCCTCCAATACCAAACAAAGTCTTTTTTATGTAAAAATTCAGTAAATGCACGATGGGGACTAGGTCTGTAAACCAGCTGAGCTCAGAGCTCAAGAAGTGAGTGATGAAGTGGTAGATGTAACACTGATATACCATGAAGAGCTTGTGAAGAAGAGTATTTTATATGGATGCAGAAAAACAAAACAAAACTAAATGAAACCAGACAAAAAAGGGGTAGGGGAAGTGAAGAAAACGGTGTTTTGAGTACCATCCAGGATAGATATGAGTTCCTGAATTCCTGAAAGCCAGAGAAAAGGAGGTGCTTTGAGTAAGAAAACTGTGATTGCCCTTTGTGATGGCAAAGGATGCAGCAGAAACAAATGGGAGCATTCAGACCTCTCAAGGTCACCTGCGTGTTCTGTCCTTCAGTAGCCTGTATCTACCCCTATGTTAGTATAACATCTCATTAGAGAAATAAACATGTCTAACTCATTTTTTTTATTCCAATACTTTGCTTATCACCAGGAAAAAATTTAAACTGAAATGAAATATTGAAATGTATCAAATTATTCATAAGCAGATTGTATTATTACATATTTGTACAGTTCATTGACCTATTTAATTTGCAAGTTTCTCCTTTTCTTTAAGCATTTGACTTCTGAATAAACTGTCTGTCTACTTTGGTAAAAGTCTTTGTTTAATGCCTTTCTTGTGTTTAGATGAGACAAAACATCTGAGTAGCAGCAGCCCCATGCTGTTGTGTTTTTACACTGGTTATATATTTAACAGAAATTGAACTTAATCTCAGATCCTCCTAGTGTGACTTTGAGATTAGTTTGGAACATATAGACTTCAGGGCTGGGCAATGATAATGAGCTAAGAGATGGGCATGAAGAGGTTGCTTAATTGACGTATTTTAACTCACATCCACCAAGCACTGATGTGGGGCTTTTTCTTTTAAGTGGTAAAAGGCCTGGGAACCTGACAGCACAAGGTTGTTCCTGTTTGTGCAAGGTCTTTTGTAAAACAGAGAGTAGCAGGAAGCTAGAAGATGTGATCGGTCTTTTTGAAGTCTCTCCTCTTCAGCCACTGTGTGAAGGAAGATCATGTTAGTGGGCACAGAGAATAGAGTCACAGGACATGTCAAGGCAGTCCTTCACAGACGGCTGGAGACAGGCATGTGGGAACAACTGATACCATGATTCAGGATGATGGAGGGGAAGTGCTTATGCTGTGATAAGGATAGTTTTGCCTTCAGAGTAGTTGGTAGAGATGGCAGTCAAAAGGCTATCAGGGAAACCTCTGTTTGTGTGTGAAGATTATTTATTTGGAGAACCATGGGGATATCTAGGGACCGAGACAACCAGTCCATAAACACATACTAAAGGGAATGTGCTGTACAGCAGCAACCCTCATTCAACGACCATGAAAGCTGTGAGAGCAGGAGGGGGATGGATCACAGATAGCAGTGAAGCTTGAGTGCCTTTTCCATAAGGCATCTCCTGTGCCTACTTCTGGAGGTAATGCTGGATCCAGTGCACCACTGGTACACAACCGGTAGAGCTGCAGGTAGGTCGTCTTTAAGGCAGCTGGGTCTGTGTGTGGATCTTGTTTGCCTGGGAATCTGAAAGGTAATCAGGATGACCTGCTCTACCTGTTTTATTTAGTATTCCAAAGCAGGTAGGAGAAAGAGAAAAGTAAAGGTAATAAAAGTCACACACGATAGAGTTTTCTAGACTAGAGAGGCTATCTAATAATTTGTAGGGGTTATTCTTTGTTTGGTTAAAAACTTCACTGATGCTTTTTTCAGCTGATATCACACAAACAGTGGCACGAACTTTTTTAGTGTGTGCTCTCAGTGTGCAGCACTAATCATAAAATAAGAGTGTGGAACGTGTTGCCTTACAGCACAGGATAAACAAATCACCTTAAAAAGATTTTGCTCTCATGATTCAATTAAACAACAAAAGACTGGCTAGAAGTAATTTTAAGCTCTGGATGTGAAATACCACCTTCCATATCATATAATCCCATCTTTCTGTCCTGTGACAATGACAGCCTGAACTGTTTTGTCTACTTTCAAAACAAAAATTATACAGATTCTATAAATGATATCAGTCATAGAGCAACCAAGGGAAGAAGCAGCTTATCTTGCATGATTATGCTTATTTAAGTTTTGGATTTATTTCTACATTTTCAGTTTTCTAAGTTTTCAGTTACTATGGAACTGCCGTCACCTGCCAAAAAGGTGCTGAGGATGTCACAATAATTTTATCTCACAAATGTCAAATGCTTCTGAGCACAGAGAAATGGACAACCCTAATGTTATTCCCTCAAGTTTGAGGAAATTTTTCCTTTATAGATTTGACCTGACATTAAATATTCTAGACATCCAAAAGCACAGGAACACTTCATTTAAGTTTTGCTTTCTCTCCTATCAAAATAAGCAGATTTTTTAACAATGTGTTTCATCAATTTGCTTTCAGTGCCTGCATTTTTGTGTGAGATTATTGAATCAGTTACCTGCATCAGGAGTTGAATGGACCTCCAATTAAAGCATTAACCTATCCTGTTGTTGGGGGGGTAACAAATGTGCTGTAGATATTAGGTCAGGTGCATCATGTCATAAAGAGTTATCACAGACAATGTGTACTCAGGTTGCTCTTCCATCTGTGATTATTTTGCATGCACAGCAGTCCAAGCAATGAGAGAGTTACTTTCAGATTAAAAAAAGTTAGGGAATTTAAAAAGAAATGTGTGTGAAATCCAACATATGTTGTTTGGACACATACGAGCTACAATCAAAAAGCAGATATATGAGTCAGTTGGGTTTCTGGTTTAAAATGTGCCATTCTGGTTTAGAATGTGCCAAGGATTCTGAAACAGATAAACAGCAATAGCCTAAGCTTGGGAGCTGAACAGTAGAACTGCAAGCAGGATTCAGATTTCAGCCTTTGCTCCTGGTCCTAGAGATACTGCACAAGTCGAAAGTAGACATAGAGGAGGGAGAGGTTGGTGAAATGAGTTCCTGCCACCTTACTTCAGTGCTCTGACTTAAGGACAAATAGGAAAACTCAGAGCTATGTGTTTCAAAGTGCACGCATTTGAAACGAAGTTTCTGTGTTGAATAAATTAACACATCTCTTATTTTTACTCACTCGTGGATCTAAGAATGCTGATGAGTGCAACCCTTCAAGGACCATTTCTTCTTGACATGCAATGTTGAAATTTCAAACAAAGTTTATTTGCATTGATATGACTCTTTAAAAAGAAGAAATGGTATTTATTGTCATGCTCTTGGTAATGTTCTTGAATTTGTAATTTCCTGTGTAAATGATGTATTGATAAGATCAGGACAGAAATTACATGTGCACTATGTGTCCTTCCAGACAGGTGCACTCAGGTCTCGGAGGGATGGAGCTCCAGTGGTCAGTGGGGTAACAGGAAGCGCAGGATGAAAAAGAATGCAGAAAAGGCAAAGGTTTAGGTTTCCACTGAGGAATTGCAAGGCACAAAAGCACTATTCACTTCATAGCGCATTGTTCTACACCTCCATGCAAAGTAGGTGCTGCCATGGGGCCCAAGGATCTGTTTTTCCTGCTCTCTCACATCACAGTTGGTGAAGAAACAGTTGGTGGTGCGATTCATGCCCTGGGGACGTGTTATGGTATCATGCTATCCTGGTTTTCACAGCAGGAATATCTCATTGTAGGAAAAAAAGCAAACACACTGGTGGTGACAAAGCATTGCACCTTTGAAATTATGTATAGTCTTCTATTTGTAAAATTACTACATCTTCCTGAAAAGGCTCTTTCCTCCTAGGTAGGTTTAGCAAGGACTGTGTACGCATACATAGGCCAGCCTGTTTCTATGTGTTTCTTCATCTAGTAGCAAATCAATGAAATGATTTATAGCAGCCAAAGCACAAATACACTAGAACTTAGTTTTGCAAGATGCTCTGATTCCACTGGGTTTATTCCAAATATCATGTACAGTTTGTCTCTCAACGTGCCTGAAATGTTTCCTAATTTGTAGCATTCATATTTCATGAGGGCTTGTCACAAACAGGAAAATGTTACATTCCAGTGAGTTGCGGAAACAGATTGCTGAGAAATGCTAGGAAATTTTAAACCAGGCAAGATATGGGAATGGAGGGGTATATTTCTGAAGGGAAAAACCCCAGAAAATAGACAGAGGAATAAAGTCAGTGATACAAAAATCGAAATATTGTGGAAGATAATCTTATTAGCAGGGCTGATTCATATTACTGAAATTACTATTTCATCAAATTTTAAGACTTTTTAAAAGTATTTTTCATCCTGGCAGAAGTCAAGAATATCTTTCATTTCAGCAAAAATGAAGAGGATGACAAGCATGGAGCAGTTAAAACAGATAGTGGCTGTGTCTCAACCATGGGGTAGGTGAGATCCAGAAGCATTCCCAGTATTCTCTCTTGGTCCTGGAGCCCAGGGACCTCCTGGAGTGTACTGTAGATTCCGATCCTGTATCAATATTTCCTTCCAAAGAAAAACAAAGGGATGCTGCATGTGCAGATCATGGCCAACCATGGAGGCTGAAAAAAAACTAGGTTTATAAAGGAGAGCAGTCTGCATCTGTCATGTGGTCTAGGCTCAAATAGATTGACTTTACACATTGTCTTCCTACCTTCTGCATTTCGGTTTGCCCACCTATTAATAAAGAGGAAGAATGGAAAATATTTGGAGAGAATATTAAAGAAAATGCACTAATCATGAGCTAGGTAAAAGTAATAAGTCCTTTAAGAAGAACTTTTTAATATTGTGCCAGTTTAGTTTAGTTTAGTTGTCATTCATTTCGCTTTCCACAAAGCAAACCTTGATGCCGTTTGCACTGCCTGTTCAGCTGAACGGCATGTGTCAACTGTCTCTTCCTCTAGGAAAATTAGTACACATGTTTGTATGAGTATGGAGCAACTTTGCAATATATATTTACTTGGTGTAGGAAAAAACCTTTTCATCTGACTTGTTTTCATAAAGATTTTTTTGTACATGAGCCAATCTCAATGAGGAAAATGCTATAAATCTTTTGGCAGTCTGGGAAACAGTCTCAGAAGAAATATTTGTTATAAGCAATATTTGGTTTATATCTATTGTTGGCAAGAGAGTTGCCAAAGAAAATTTCCCTCCTACGACACAACCTGCACTACTATTTGCTCTGTAACATACTGAGGACATTTAGGGTGACATAGTTGAAAAACTTCCGTCAATATTGACATCTTCCAGAATTTATTGCTACAGAATATAAAATGCACAATGTTTGAAGATGAGGAGATTGCTTCCTCAAAAAGGCTTAGAGGTTTAAAAAACAGTAATGATTTCACTTGACATGTAGGTAGGTCTATACTGCCCTGATGGGTTCAGTTTACAGTGGAGGTAACCTGCTGAGCCCTTTAGCTGTCGTTCACAAACATTGTCAATAAACTGATTCAAACAGGTTCTCTTAGAGACGTACTTCCATTTATTGCTACAAAAAGTAAAAGTAGGCATTAAACTATGATTTTGGTGAGTTTCTGCCTAGAACTCTACTGCTGGTGTTAGCTTCACTGATAAAGCAACCGTTTACAAATTTGCCCTTTTGTTTTTATTTTCATAGAACCTGAGCTGACTCAGCAAGAGATGACAACAATAGATTTTAGACAGAGAAGAAAAAAAATAAGATTATTTGTCTTAGCCTACCATTTTCTTTAGACATTTTTCTTCCGAAAATGGAGGTCATCACCAGTAAAACACTTTTTTTTCATGCCCAACTGAATTATTGGGTGCTTGTCTAGTAGAAAACAGCAGTATTTTAGACTTGTGCCTGCAGAGGACTAGATGTAAATACAGTTGTGTAGAAATAATATCAAATAAATTCAAGCATTACTCCATGCGCTTTTAAAGCACAATCACGAAGCTTTGGCTGTGTACCATTGCACTTTATCTTAAGGTATCCTCTGTTCTTCTATTACACTCTTCAAGTGTAAAAGGATTCTTTAGGTGTGCAGGTTTTATGCTGTGAAGGCTTTCCCATTCACATCTTGTGAAAGCTTTCTCTGAAATGCAAACCTTTTGCAGCATTATGTCACAAGCTGAATGACTGGGCCTGCCATTCACCTCGGGCTTTTACAGAGCCCGGTATGTACTGCCTGAGTAATGGCCATGGGACGGTGGCATCTAGTGCACTTAGACTCTGCTTTTCTCTTTGAGAGCTATGCAAACAGGCAGAAATGGCTATGGATGCTTGTGACATTTTCTCAAAAAGGCCATGAGGTTACTTGGCTCATACTGAAGCTTACTGTAGTGAGAAGGGAAAGCTTGCCTGGGAATAGTGAAGGGATCAAGCCCTTACCTGGCGAACAATATGACACTCAGTGTTGTCTGACGTGCAAATTGATTATGACTAACAAATCCCCGACATTCTTCTAAATTTTATAGAATAAACAGAAAAAAAAAAGCAAGAAAATCTGCTAAGCCAAAGAAAAATGGAAGCAGAGTTTGTTAGTGAAATTCTTGGGATTTTAAATCTTCTTCCCAATGTCAGCCAGTTTTGGTTTTCCAGATGAAGTGCCAGATAGGTTTTTGAATGGTCCATTACCCACATGGCTGATATAAAAACACATGTTGGTGATCCAATGAACTTCCTCCTTTCTATTAGAAGTGTGGTCTGAGATCGGTTTCTTAGGCAGGATCTTTACCTGCTAGAAAAATATTTGGGGCCAACCTAGGCTAGTCTTTGGGCTACAAAGAAGGTCTGCTTTACTGTTGTAGAGATCTGAGTGCCCTTCTAGCACTGGAGAAATAAACTATATTATGTGATTGGTTAGCTCAAAAAGTGAAAACCTGTGACATGTTTACTCATTGCTAAATCAACACGTCTACTGGATTTTGAACTTTCATAGGGCATACAGAGCTGATCAGGAATTAGAAAATTGTGCAGAATTGGGCTGGTTGTACTAAAATGTCTGTTTTATTTGGATTTAATTTTATTTAAAAACACCTTGAAGCATATTAGACAAGAAGTCTCAAGAGGTGTTTTAACAGATCTCTGCATTTGGCAAGCAAACTCCATAGTATTATCTATGGATAAGCCTGCTTGATGTTTCCCATCCTTGAACTCTTTTTAACCTTGCTTTTAAAGTTGCTTTTAATTTTTCCAAGCTAGGACTAAAACTTTCCATGCCATAGCTTTGCCTCAGGTTGTATTTTATATTTTATACTTGGAAAAAATCAGGCTTGTCTGAGGGTAAGGTAATAATTTTGGTGTTTTTTTCCATTTGGGAAGTTTTACTGTTCTATGCTTTAATGAGGCTTGAAATTTGTCTTTAATGTACAGCTCATGATTATCTGCCCCAATTCACCTTTGAGATGTTTTAATTTACACACAGCTGGGGGACTTTTCAGAGCTCAGCAGTCTGTTCTTCCTCGTCATGCTCAGTTCCTTCCTTGCTCCTAGGAAGAGCTGGAGTTAGCACATGTGTTTTCCATGGCATGTTTGGGCATATTCCCTTCATGTGGTCCACTAAATTCATGCTTCTCTTGAAAATGATACCTTGTGTAGTCTGGACATGAGTACTTGGTTCAAGTTTGGATACTGAGACATAAAATAAAACTAATGTCTGCTCACAACCACCTTGCCCCCATGGTGGGGGCAGAATCTGGTGGGATCGAAAACCGGGGAGCAGATCTGAACTGAGGAGGAAAGGGATGAGAAATACCAATAAAAAAATTCCCCAAGGAAATTCCTTAACTCTAAGGACTTAAACCCTGGTTGTGTATAACGCACACTAATGAGCACAACACAGTACCCAAGTGACGATGGGAGCTGAACAGAAAATGGTTGTGTGCATTCATGTAATGAAAGCCTCTATTGCCTGATTAAGTTTGTCCAGGCAGTTTTCATTCTGGTCTTCCTCAACATCTGAATTCTTGGCTTTGAACCAAAGAGTTCTTCAAGTTCTTCTAACATATAAAGTGTCATATATAAATGGTGCCTTTGTTTTGAAGTTTGTCACTTCACTGCTTCCTCCTCTTCACTGAAGGAAAACAGAACTCATCAAAGATGGTCATGAACAAAGGAAAATATATTGGTAAAAATTACTTTATGCAAAAGTCGAAGTTGGATATTGGAATCCTGAGGCTGTTTTGTAGAAGCTGAAAAGAAAATCATGCTTTTGACATGAGGAAAAAGACAGCTGGACTCTTCATCAAATTCTTTTGCTTTGATATGCAGAAGTACTTGCATGTTAGCTTCACAACAGATTTGACAAAGAAGCTGCTGGCTTACTCCAAGCTTTCTCCACAACACTTGAAATGGTCATTCAGAAATGTTTATTTAGGAAGAGATCAAAAAGCCCAAACCCAGACAATTCTCTTTTACAAGCCAAACATTAAGGACAAATAAAAAAAAAAAAAACAACAAACCATCTGGCTGAATGGGGGTTGTAACAGCTGAAAAAGGAACAGAGTTTTTTGGGACAGTAATTTTGACCTCGCTTCAGTGCTGTATTTATTTGATTTGTGTTGATCTTTATTTTGACCAGTGATCCAAATGTGATCCAATCCACCTGCCCTTTCTTCACAGAAGGAAGCTGCAATGTTCATATGCTCCTCACACAAACACATTATTAATTTACTTACAATTCAAAGTAAGTTTCAAGTTAATTAGCAATTAAAAGACAAATTGATCTGATCTGGCTAGCCAGGAGAAGCTTTTAGAAGAAAGTAAACTTGTACTTATTGGGAAGGCTTTTTACTTCTCTTCCCTTTCAGTCCACTTTGACTTTGTTCAGAGAGAAGAGAAAAACAAACAAATAAACAAAAATAAACCAAGGCATACAAAAATCAAAGCAAAAAACCACCCATATCTGCTTCCTGCTTTGGAGGGATTCCTGATCCAATTGAGAACAGGCTTGTTTGGTGCCCCTGTGTGTTGAGGGACCCCTCAACAAGAAAGAGGCAACAGTCCTCCAGGCGAAAAAGAATCATGAGTCCCCTATAGGGGGAGGTTGCCCTTTCAAGACAGACACACAAACACAGTATGGGGACAACAGAATAGAATGGAGAGAAACATGTTATTTCTTGTGCAGTGCCTGAATCTTGTTTTTCCTAATTTCATTTTCCCTGAGCAGAACATTTCGGAAGAAGAATGGAGACCAGGTTTGGTGTCAGAAGACGGCTGAATAGACCTGGATATGTCACTCCCTTTCCATTTCCTCTCCCCCTCACCCTCTTATCCCTTCCATTTTCACAAACTAAGATTCTCCTTGAGTGAAGCGTCCAGTTGTTGGTTCCACATGTGTGTATCTGTTGGCCTGTCTGGCCAACTTCTGTCTTCCAGTCCCTGCATTGACTCACCTTGCCTGTGATTCCTCCCGTTTCACACTGTAGAGCTGCTCAGCTACTACACTGCTGTGATTCACATTAGACCTCCTCGCTGTGGGAACTTACTCTTCCAGAAAAACCTTTGATCTACCCTCAGAGTTCTTTGTTTATTTTTTCTTAATCCCAGTATTAGCTTGTTTTTAGCAGCTCTTAGTTTGTCGTCCATTAGCAATCTGGGAAACTGCTTCTTAAGGGCCATGTCTTCAGGAAGGCTTGTATTTGAAGAATTCCTCACTAAAAAGAGGCCACACCACAAACAGATGGATACTCAATATGTCCCCATGGGCTTGAAAAACGCTATAGCCTTTATCTCATCAGCTCCCAAACGAAAAAAAAAAAAAAAAAGAAAGAAAGAAAAAAAAAGGCAAGCATTCATTACTGCTACCTGATACATGTATGAGGACAGTATCCAAAGTGAGATCTTGAACTATGCTTCAATACATGTATCGGAGACAGAGCTGTAAAATGCCTTTTCAGCCTTCAGGACTTCTACATCTGTACAGACCAAGCAGAGAAAGAAGTTCTCATTGAAGAAGGCAGAAATCCACGGAAAGCCTGTATTGGTGGGGAATGATCCACACATGTCTACCAAAGGTGAACATTTTGTGCTATACTATAGTAGCAAAAGAAGGCAACTGTGGTCAAGGCAGCTGTCATAGAGATCATCTTTGTAAGTTCTGACCTTTTTAGGGTACCTAAGCCCCACAGTTTTGGCTTGTGTTCCAGTCTTTAGACAAACACACCTCCAACAGAGTTTTAGAAAGTGTCACTCCCTTCTAGAAGGTGGAACAGGAAATGTCACATGTTATCGTTGTTATTGGCAGTCTTGCTTCCACTTCTTCTGACAAAGCAGACAGTGGAAAAACAAATAGAACAAGTGCATTATTTTTCTGTAACACCAACAAAGATGTCTGTTGGAGGTGGAGAGAGTAGGCCCTACTGCTTTAGGTAAATGTGGAACAGTGAATGTGACAGAAACAGGGGTGGTTCTCCACCAGAAAATTTCTTATGAAGGTAAATCCTCTGGGAACACATTCAATGGGAGCAGAGATGTAGAAAGAGATCTACATCAATAGAGATTTGTATATGGTTAGAGGAAATCTGCTCTAGCAAAAATAGAGAATTCCTGTTGAATCCAAAGGCGTTGGAAAGTTTGGCAAAATTAATGATTTATGCATTTTTTTTATTCCATGGGAAGTAAGCTGGAAGGGAGCCTAATTATTCAAGGCTCCCTTCCTTATTTAAGTCAAACTTAACTCAGGATTAGAACTACTTATGGTGTTTCCATGAGATATTTGCTTGACTTGATGTCTTGGAGGATTTCACACATTTTCTGGGCAATTTAATACAGTTTTTTACTAAGTTTCTTGGTAAAAGATTGGGGGAGGTTTTAAATTTGTTACTTATCTATTTCAAAAATTTAGAGAAAGGGCATTCTTACTGCAGTATCTTATGCTTGACTTGTCCTAAATAAAATCGTGCATGCCACACTAGAAAGGCAGTGACAACAAAGGGTTAAAATCTGTCACAGGAGAAGTGTTTCTTACTTGCCTTCAGATATTTACACGTTAAGTATAGGCTTGTTACCCTTGGCTCCCTTTATAGAAACAGGCCCCTTTGAAGGATAATTAATCTTTCCTTTTCAGCCACTCAACCTTTGGGAGGTGGAAACTCGTGATTTCCTACAGCTATTTCTTTGAATAAAGCCACTCCACTTCCATCTGTTTCATGCTTGTTTTGCAGGAGTATGCAGGGAACAAAGTTTGGGATTTTTTTTTTAGAAACAGTGAATTTTAAACACTCAAAAAATTATTTAATGGAAGTTTAAAGAAAGCAAGTTTCAGAGCCAAGAGGATTTGTTATTCAGAACAGGTGCCTTAAGCTGTCGGAGAGCCAAAATGCTATAATGTAATCTTAATGCTCTATCATAATTTAGTTTAATGTCAGATATAAAACATGGTCTATGAATTCTGTCTGAATAATACTAAAACCAATACACTTTTCTGGCAAATTATCTCAGATAAGGGATTTGTTTGAGAACACTGCAAGATCTCATGAAAGGAGAGTGCATTTTCATTTTGGAGCTGCTTCCTTTGTCTGTAGCAAAATTTCCAAGACTCCCAAGTGGACATTTAATGCCTAACTGAAAGAAAAGGAAAACAAATTGAAATATTTATCTTTGACTTCTTTATATGTATAGGCCAATACATAATGTTATTTAGATCCTGATTATCATTGTCATTTTTCCTTCTTTTGTATCTGAGTATATATACTTTTTTTTTAAACAAGACTGGAGTCTATAATGCTACAAAGTTGTGCAGATTCACTCATTTCATGCATTGCTTCTCACATGGGAGATTTTCTCTCTCATGCTTAATTCTTCCTATCACAGTGTGAAATGTCCAAGAGGAGACAGTGCCAAACACTCTAACAGGTCTACAGTGATTTGATCAGCATCTTAACATCCTGTCTAGAGAGAAGACCTATTTTAAAACAACTGTGGGTTATTATTTGGAGCTTCTTCAGTGCAGGTTTTAGTTCATTAGAAGATTTTTATTGCACATGAGTAAACTTACTCTCAAATACTACCAGCTGTACGAATCTAGAGGTCAAACCCATAAGCTATTTCCCTCTCCAGATACTTGTTTAGTTTCATTTACTGATGCTAGTATTAAATAATTGGATCATAACTCCAGTAGTTTTGTTTCTAATGGAGCTCAAGTCTTTATGTGCAGTCAATAATGTAAAATCACAGGAGTTTCAAATTTTACTTTTTGGTTATTTTTTGGCACTGACTTTTCTTATTACTTTCTACACTTCTTTTTTCTCAAATTTAGTAGAGAGAACAGTAGTTAACAGGACACATGAAACTTCAGAGTTACACACTAGGCAGTATGAAATTAAAAAAATATAAAAGTTAAAACCTAAGGTATCACTATGATTTCTTTATTCACAGCATAAAATGATGAAAACTAAAATAACTTTTTAATTTAAATTCATTCAAGATTTTGACAATTTTTTTTACATGTCTCAAGCTTGGTGTCTTGCATACACCAATTTTTCCTTACCCAAGAAGGTTACATACATCAATTTTTCCTTTCTCTGCTTCTCTTGTTGTGCTGGTATGTTTTTTCTAACAGAGAGAAAATAGACTAAAATGCTGCTGAGCAGAACATTGCATCAATAAAGAAGGAAATTAAAGCAACTCACTAGTATTTTTCTCTGGATTTTAAATTACTTTTTCTTTATTTTATAATTTCTAGTATCATGATAATATGCCAAGGCTGCTCTTTGTCAAGCTCTTGCAGCACCAGATGCTTTGAAAAGGTGAAGGTTATTAATATTATTAATGGAAAACAAATTTCAGGATGTAGCAGATTACACCACTCCTGTCAGAATGGGCTGGACACGTCCCCCGGAGAGGGAGGAGAGAATTGCAAACAGTGCTTCTGACCAGTTTTACTGTATTAGTCAATAACATTGAGAGAATAAAAATTAATTGTTTGTAATGGCTCCATAGGTCTACAAATATTTAAAGACAAAAAATGTAGCTGAAAACGTTTGTCAGATAATGTCCAGGAAATTACTTTTGCTGGTAGTTTTTCCAGCTATGAGAAGAAAACAGCTGAATTCTCGGAAAGTGATCCATTGTGAATATGCTGAGTTTTGAAGAAAAAAAAAGGGCAAGGTTAAAATGTACTGCCTTTTAGTAAGACTGAATTTGGCCTGATTTTAGGTGCCACATTTACCTTATCTTATCATGTTTTGACTGTGCCTTGTTCATTCATTGGTCTTTATACTTACAAGTCATGTTTTATCTCTGGTAATTTGGCACTAACATATTCCTTGAGAATTCCTAAACTATAGCATATTTTCTCTAATGAAAGCACTGGTATGAAAAATATTTAGTCTTAGCTCCTACCACACACCAACAAAGTACCAGGAATAGACTGGAATTAAGCTACTTTGCAGTCCTTGTGTGTTAACACTGTTTACTTGCTAAGCTGCAGCCACACCAGTGTGGGCTGCCTTTTCCTTAAAGAACCAGCCCCAACACTCCCTCTGGCTGCAGTATTCCTCAAACTAATGAGCACAGTGGTGTGGGAGAGGATTTCAATGTGACATCTCCTCAGAAACACCTCTCAGAAGAGAGGAGGATGCTTGTGGCTTCCCATGGCTCTTTCACACACATTAGTAATAATGATACTACAGGGCACGATGTACTGGAATTATATACTCTAATGTCTTGGTATAATTTATGTATAAAAACTTTTTCATTCGTAAAACTTCCACCTCCTTTGCTCTTTTTGTGTTTTAAGAAAATGTGATTGATGGTGTCAACTATTTTGGAAGATAGAGCAGGTGATAGTCAGTGGATTTGAACATCTGTCACAGAGTACCTGAAGAACTGCAGAATATAGGTAATTGATTACAAGCATTTGGATAAAGTGCTGCTGTTTGGAGCCTGAGCCTCTTATTCACATCACTTGCTACAGTTCTGCTTTACAGGATGCTGCCAGTCCTCCCCACGTAGCTTTGCTATAATTTGAATGTAATCATATTAACTTCCTATCAAGTAAGGCTTGTAACTGGAATCCTGGCTAGCATCTTACTCTCTGCTGCAATTGTAGTCTCTCTATTAATATAAAGAATTAGTGAGTGTAAATACGGCAGTAGAAAGTTCTAGCCAACACTCTGTAGTTGCAGTCTGGGTAGTTTCGACGTGCTCAGCAAGGACAGTTTACGCATAGTTGACTGCTATGCAGATCACTGTTTTATCTCATCTTGGCACCAAAATGATTCAAAGGGCAGTGCTGACTTAATCTGCCATCCCAGGAGACCTAGTTTGGTGAAGTTTTGAAGGCTATTAATTTATTCCTTACTGGCAGAGATTTCTTCTTTTTTTTTTTTTTCTACCCAAGAACTGTAAAGCCAATCAGTATGAGCTGATGGTCCTGTTTTGAAGACGGAGCTTTCTGTCTTTCTGACCCTTGTGGTGATACCCCACAATGCATTTTCTCTTTCGGAGGAGGCTGCTGCCTGTTGCCTCACCTCAGGACAGCAGGCAGGGCTGCAGCAGGCTCACCACTCTCTCCACAGGCAAATTTCACATTGTGTCAGGTCTGCCTTTTTACAGGGAGAACACTTGCATTGCAGGAGTGTGTCCCAATGTTTTAAGACCCTGATGTCTGTGATGTGAGATACTAACTGGACATATTATTTTAAATCCAAGAGTGTAATGACATATTTTCTGCTCACTCACACATGGTTCTGATTTTTAGTGCCAGCTATGCATTTGACCATAGGTGAAAAACTGTGTGACATTTTGCTAGACAATATTTTTACTTTCTTAATATGTGGAGGCTTGCAGTAAATAATGGGTAGAGTAGGGCCAGGAAGACTCCAATGGATGGTGTGCAAAGATGAGGAGTAAGATGTGCCTGCTGGTTTGAATGAGATATGTTTAGTGCAGCCCACGGAGCCCTGACCCTAACTTCATGGCATCCAGCCCGGAGAGTGAAATGTATTCCAACAATAAATCACCAGAAATTTGTTCTTTTTAACTGTGTTAAAGCAACAGTCTGCAAAAGCTAGGACCACCAACTACGTCGTTTCTGCATATCTGCCCTAACCAAATCACTGCTGCTTTTTACAAGTCAAATGTTACTGAGATGACTGAGGACATTATCTAGTAAGCACAGGTCTGTGCTGTTCACCACCCAGCAATCTGTGCTTGATTTCCAGTGCACTCTTATCTAGTTTCCTTGGGGAATGTCTTGACATATTGAAAACGTATTTTGTTGCTTTTCACATCTTCACAGCCCTTCAACTCTTGCTATGAAAATTCTTAACCATCATTTCCAGTTACTTAAAAAAACCTAAACCTTGAGACAAAGCATCATTTCAGCTTGCCCTAAACAAAAAGAAAACAATTTAAAGAACACTTAATTATATTGCAAAAATTTTCCATTGCTGGAGCCTATGTTTTGCTGGACCAGACTCTTCTGTGCTTTTAGGCATCTTAAGAAATTTATTTATTCTACGGCTTGTAATATTACGAACTATTTCGGTTTGTTTTCTTAGTGTCGAAAAGAGAACAAGGTGTCAGTCTTCAAAAAATTCAATTGAACTTCTTAGGAGTATTAAGCATATAGCCAAGTTTTTCAGTGGGGTGAGAACAGCAATACTTTGCCTAGAAAATGTGCAATATTGAAGTGTTCCCCTCAAAACAAACAAACAAACAAACAAACAAACAAACAAACAACAACCAAACAACAAAACAATAAAACATAAAGTATATGATTCCTATTTTAAAAGACACTTCAAGCACTCATTCAAGCACAGACAGCACTATTGCTCTTGTCCTGTTCCACTCTTTGGCAGACCAGGATGAAGGTCTGCTAGTGAAAATACATATATACATATACATATACATATTTGTATACGTGTGTGTGTGTGTGTTTATACAGCTCCTCCAACCTCTCCTTGCTGTGTTTGCTGCACTCATCAGTCACACACATAATAGACACCCCTTCTCCAGGAAAAGAGTCAGAACCAAATTTAGTAAGAAGCTGAGAGAGACTGTGCTGACCAGGTACAGAGCATGGCCAGACAAACATCAACTGGTAGCTGTTTACGTGCATCTGGCCCTTTTTTATCCCCTTGCCCCTCTGTTTTCCTGCACTTCCTCCCTAGATCATTTAGATCTCTCTCTTTCCCCATCTTTAGGTCCTCCTCTGGTGTTGTGTCCTGGTGGATCCTGCAATGGCTCTGACAGGATATTAGCTGGGCTTCCTGATCTCTCCCCCTTCATCTATCCATACTCTTTTCTGGGGATGCAAACAAGCTTTTTGTTACATAACCTAACATATTGGCTAGTGGTAGGATCGAAGTCCAAAAATGATGAAATATCAAGAAAAAAAGTATAATAGTGTAATGCAGAAGTAATGGCTCTGTCTGAAACATTCATCAAGAGATCACTGTCCTATTGGGATGATGGTGACTTGACAGTGGAGATGTTGGCCATGTTCTTAAGGCACATCATCAGGTGTGGTAAGAAAAGGTGACTTGTCAAACTGTTTGCCACTAAGTCTCTCAGGTTCAGAGAACTGTTCCAGCTTTGGACGTGAGTCTGAGCAATTTGGGCTGTCCTGCCCTCCGCCTTCTCTCTGCGGCCACAGAATGGGGCACTGTTATCTTTTCAGTCTTTCAGATCTCTGTTGGATAGCCCATTTATTGGCTTCCCTTGTTCCTATGCAGTCTGACACTCTCCTGGATGGGCAAAGTTCTCCAGGATTTGGTGTGTTTTCCTCTAAAAGTGGTCCAGATTTTTGAGTTGATAGGAATGTACCAGGTCAGTGCTCAAGGTTTTGAATTTTTACAACAGGTTTTGCACAGCCTTAGCTGACAATACCAGAGAATTTTGAGAAAGGGTTATACTGGGTTGGATTCTGGAGAGAGTTGCTACTTCCATGGCAGTAACACTGAAACATTGGAAAGCTGGAATTAATTGGGAAAGACTGTGGGATGAAGATGGCAAGTAAAGATGTGAAGGTTCAACATTTTTGGGGAGCCTGAGCTTCAGTAACTTCATCCTGATAGCTTTTAATATCACTGAAAAGCAAAGAACCCCTGCCTCTGTTTCCATCTAAGAGCTTGGTGTACCATACCTCTGAAATATGTCTCTTCTTTAAAAAATAAAACCTTACCATATTAAATATTTTTGACATTGTGGACCATGGATTTCAATGTCTTCCATGTTACTGGAGGGCACCAGTGTCATTTTTGCTCCTGGAACAACTATGCTTTCATTCCCTTAACAGGGAGCTTTTATGGGATTTTTTTCACATGCTTCCCACTCATTTTTCTCAATGATCTTCCAGATAAATTATTCAAAGGGATTTGGCTGTAGGCTACTGTTGCCTTTTCTTGGAGTGGTGTTGCTAAAACACATCATGCAGTCCCTTAGGACATTTTCATGTGCCCACTATAAGCAAAGACTTTTATTTAGCCTTTAAAAAACCACTTGCACAATTCTGCAGCCAAGGTCTGAATACATATGTCTCAATAGCTTTTATTTGAACAAAGCATGTGTGTATGCAGAGCAGGTTTTGTACAAAAATAAGTCAATAGATGATATTTGCAGATGTCTCTCAACCTAGCAAAAGTTATCACTAGAAATCAGCACCCACTCTCTAATGAGATCCATTTATTTATCAGAATTTCTAGTAAGATGTCACAAAAATATCTGTGAGATTGCTCAGCTGACTTGGAAACTCATTGAGCTGGCTAGCAGGAAAGGTTTAGCTAACACCAAGTGTGATGCAACATGAACACTTTTAGGGTTCTAATCCTTGTGCTTGTTTGCTTAGCGAAAAAGCTCCTACCCGCTGGAATGATTGCTCTTTCAGTACCTTAAATCAAACATACCTGGAGTCCTCAAGATGAGAAAAATAAATATTTGAAAAAAAAACCTGTCTGTTTGCAAGGTTCTCCTTAGCCTGGTTCCTCTCTGACACTTTCATTTTCCCCTTCAGAAACTTAAAAGGAATATGCAGTGATCCTGGACACCAAAAACTAACACTAAAGAGGCTAAGAGGCAGGGCTTGTGAGTTGCGGGAGGAGATTATAAGCAAGAACAGGGCAGTCTTTCAAGAGTGTTTTAACCTCTATACATGCTTGACTGCTTTGAGCTCACCCTGTTTGGTAGAAAGAACAAAAATCAAACTAAACCAGAAGGACAAGACTTTGTTACACTGAATAAAAAGGTTTAACAAACATTGTTTGTTTATTCCTTGCTTGGGGAAAAAGGCTGGTCTTTCATAACATGCCTTAAATTCTATTTTTACTGAAACCAAGAATCATAAAACTTAACAATATTTGTCCCAGAATGTTTACTTATTTGTAAAGAGAAGATTTTATATGCAGTAAAAAAAGGGAGAGACACCTGCAACCTTGCACTTTTTGCTGCTATTGTCAATTTTACAGTGTTTTTATTGGAACATAGATACAGAAGGGATCTGTTTGGATCATTGGGTCCAGAACCGTGCTTTGCAGTCAATGTCACTATGTGTCCATAATCCCCTCCATAAAACCTGATGAAAGTCTGTGAGTAGCTGGGAGTAGTCAGACTAAAAACCTATCAGAAGTTTTTTTTTTAGTATTTCAATGCTGTAATGGTTACAGACCTTTATTCAATTTTCAAGCTATGGTTATTTTATCTTTCTTACCAGATAATCATCCATTAATATAAACTATGAAAGAACTAAATTAACAGAGAGATATTGTAACAATTTGTGAATCCAGTTAAATCCTCCAGAGCAAAGCATTCTGTGCCAATAGAAATATTTGCATGGTACTAAAAATTAATGTATGTGGAAGAACATAAATCAAGTAATTCAATGTGAGCTTTTAAAGCTTCCACATGATTTTCACATCTTGCTTGAAGAATGTAAAAGATACGCTGGTAGTAATCTCTGAAAGTGCAACCACGCACATTGTTCATGTGCTGTAGGTCACATTCTAAAACACATAGTGATAGAAATGACTATTTGTTTGTTATTGTCATTCATGCAAAGCCAGTGTAAAACTATTACTTTTATAGAGGCTTTGAAATGTAAATAGTTTTGAAGGATTGGAAGCATATAAATACGCATGTCTGAGAGTCTATTCACCCTGTGATGTGGCAATGGCTAGGTCCTGCACAGACTGTACTCCTTTCACAAGCCATGCAGGCACAGCAGGGCAGGGAGTTCCTCATCTGTGAGGGCAGGCACCTCTGCAGGCTTGTGGGGAAGATACACATCTTGATTTTCGAAAGAGATATGATAGTCCTGAAATACGGGCTAGGCTTTCTCTATAGGGTTCCTTACCCTTTTCTTCCCTGCTTCAGGGAAGTGAGTCATGGGATCTGCTGGTGTTTATCCGTCACTCTCCAGCTCTCATGTTGCTCAAGGGCAATTGGTACATTACTCTGTGCACTGATGTATCCACCAAGGTGACAAAAATATGCCCTTTGAGGGGTATTGCAGCAGACTGGTCCCTCTCCTGGAGTCTTCTTGCAGCTGACTGACTGGCAGAAAGGAAAATGCGGGACAGATTTGAACTGATTTCTTCCACACTTGGGGAATCAGGCTATGCAGTGAAGGTACACTTCAAGCTGGGTGCAGCAACAAATGTGATACACATGCTTAAAGTGGGGAGACTGCTCAAATAATTGCACAGTCTGGCCATTGGAACTGTCATCCATTTTAAACACTTTCTTATTTTGTGACAGCTCTTTTATATTTTTATGTTCTCTTATGTATTCAGAGAACACTGCCTTTTCTGCAAATAACCATATTAGTAGAACAGCAAAGTGCAGAGGATCCCAGCCACAGATTGCACTTGTGCTGCAAAGCAGGATGCATTCCTGAGGAAGAGGAATTTCAGGGATTGATCATGAGTATTGTTCACACTAAGGTAATCTGGCTTGTTCTACTCTTCAAAGTACTATGGAAGTACTCCCTTGGGATTCCTTATTTGTCCATTCTAGTTATTTCCAGGTTGGAATTAATGATGCTCAGCAGTTTAAAGCTATCTGCATTCTTCACCACTTCAGGTCTTGATCCCACAAAATACATTATGAAACCCATGCAGGTTCCTCTCCAAGTCTTTTGTCATGATTGTCACTGAAGTTTATGGCACAGTTCTCAATCTACCCTTGTTTGATGTCCCCAACCTCTACAAGGTAGCAAAGATTTAACTCTTTATCTCCAGAGACACTGTGGTGTGTGCATCTGAAAGGGTATTTTGGAATCTTGACTAAGAAATTGAATCCTCCTATACTTGTAAAACATACAGCTCTAAAGGAAGGCTGGGTAGATGAAGCTGAGGGTTTTCCTGAATAATTCAGGCCTACTGCAGTGGTTGTACCACCATGCCTCCTCCTGCTCCAGTCTAAAACATCCATACAAGTAGAGATTTGTTCATGCAGGTATCTACAAAGAGGCATAATAGCTTAACAAGAAGAGTTCTGCATCTAGAGAAATCACTGTACCTCGCAAGCTTTTGTACCTATCTTTGCTGTAGTTTAAAAGTCTCTATTATCTGAGCGGCATGAAAAAAGGGTCACACAATAGAGACAGTTAGCTAGAAAGAACAGTGGTAAACAAAGAAGAAAATTTTGCCTCATATCCTATAGGGTGCATATGCTTGGTAAAGTTATTATTTGCTTGGTGTAATTATTCAGTCAGCATCTTGACAAAATTACATAGGCCTATACACTATTCCAGAACATAGAAACTGTATTATAAAATGTATTGCCAATGAATAATTTGAATTCTTTTGAAATACACAGTCTGACCACAAAGGTGCTTATTAAAATGGCCACAATTTATTATTTTCCATAGCAGGATAAAACAGATAAAAGAGTGGTATTCATAGCAGTGCTTGGGAGGTTTGGCTGTCAGTGATCTTGTATTAGTGATGTGATAATAGGAAGTTCTACAGAGGAAAAGCGAGCAAAGAGGTGGCTTTTGATGCTGACATAGAAAACAGGCTAGACTAAGTAATGATCTAAGGAGATGGTTGTCAGTGCCTAAATGGGAAGGGGAGGGAGCAGGCTGCTATCTGTCAACCTAGAGGATCTTCCACACAATTGTACTTCAGCTCCTCAAAATGTTTTCAAAATAGTTCAAAGTATTTTAAGAGAATAGTTCAAAAATACCACCTATGACCCATGTGTTTCCTTTGCCTAATGATTTCCTGCCACCTCCTATTCTTGACGAGGACAGCTCAGAAGGAACAACGAGTACTGTTTTCTTGAAAAGACAAATCCTTAAATGAAGCATTTTCAGATCTTGGAGAGCCCAATAGGTCCTATTTCTCCTCTGGTGTGCCTGCTTTTTATTAAGATGTATCAAGAAGACAGAAAAACAGGTCACAGATATAGTAGCACAGATTATTTCCTCTACATTGTATGTGAGGATTTAGAGAAAATGATGCAGATTTACATAGACTAACCATGTCTAGGGGGGGAAAAAAGGTCAATTTTCCAGCTCTAGGTCCTTGATGTTAAAGGTTGGACTAATTATTGAGGTAATTCCATAGTATCGACAGTTCAATCCTGTCAGAACAGAAGTGAGATGGATTTGAATTGATGGAGCTTCATCTTTTTTCAGCACTCTCTTTCTTCAGTCGCTCTCTCTTCCTTCTTCACGCGTACAACTGGAAAGGATGCAAATCAAAGCCAGGACTGTTGCTCTTTTAGTAAGGAGTCCCTGGGTTTTTTTTGCTTCTGAGTAAAAAGATTCTCAACTAAATAAGCTGTGGCTAAATTTGCAAACCTAATGGGGTTTGGTCTAGGACTTTGAACGGTGATATAGTTTCCATATTTCAACAATCCAATTTAAACACTTGGGTGTTTATGGATGACTTCAAATGATTTAATACAAAGAAGTGCAATTTGAGGCAAATATAATTTCAAGTGCTTGAAACACCATATCCAGCTCTGCTGGACTATCCAGATGCTCTTGTGAGCTACTGTGATACTGAAAAGCTCAGGAATTAAACATTTGACTATTCATATTTAGACTGACATTAGCCTTCAGAGAAGAGTAGTTTTCAGGGGAAATTGAGAGCTTCATAGTGGCAAAGGGAAAACTGACGAAAAACTAAATAAGAAAAACCAGCAGGAGAGGTAAAGTCTTCCTCTTTCATTGGTAAAGGTGTTAAAATGCTGTGTTAGATCTTTTTTGTACTTCACAGGTACATTTGCAGACCACTGGAAATATTTATAACTAATGAAAGCCACAGCGTGTGGAGGGAATTTCTTTCCTATTTTTAAGTGCAACTGTCTAGAATATTTGAGCATGATTATATGTCTCTCCCATTGTTCTCTGCTGAATAAAAGGAAAGTGCTCAGCTGTAAGTCCTGCCCTTCACTGCTGAGTCTGCAATAAAAACCTCTTTGAATCAGGGCGTAAGAAGAGCTACATTCTGCTGGAGTTCTCACAAGTTCTGAATGGCCTTGATAAACAGCACAGACAGAAGTGCTTCCCTTTTGACATACAAGAATTCCCTTGTTACAAAGTCTTGTACACAGTATTGCTAAGCCCTGAGTTTATTTGTAGGTTTCCAGATGATAATTCAGTGGAGATATTAATGAAGGATAATGTTTGAAGGACATCCATATACATGCATTTTGCTGCTCTCGCAGTCAGTCTGTCTGTAAATATTTGGAATTTTTAGAACCCACATTTAATCCTCTCAAAACTAGAAAGAGATAATATTTAGTTTAACAAAAAGCAATTTATATGTCTTCTGGAATGTTTACTTTTCTGGAAAAGCTTCTTGACCTTTAACTTATATCATCTTAGCTCTGCTTTCAGTGTGATATTTTAGGTTTCAGCAACTATTACATATTTCTGGTAAGGTAGTGCCTGAAAGCCTCAATCACTTTCCTGTATATGAGCACACCACATCCCTGCAGTGGTAAAACTTCTGAAGAGCATCCTGAAGGCCTTGGGCTCTGAAAGACCAGGTATCCAGGTGGGAAAAAAAAAAAGTCTTTCAGTGTTTACTGTGGAACCAGAGGACAGACTGATGAAGTGAATGGCTCAAGTTCAAATGAGAAGGCTGTGGGAGAATTTGGAATTTGTGAGTCCCTGAATACCAGCTTAACCACAGATCTGTCTTTTCCCTGATTACAGGCACTTCACAGACATGTCAAACCTGCAAATCATAGACTTTTGGGGCTGGATCCAGGTGCGAGTTCCATGCTGGGGCTGTACTGCATCTCTGGCAGTGGGACTCTGTTGATGCTGGTCTTACCGAATACTCTGAAACCTCAGCTGTGGGATGGTGCCTCCAAAGCACAACTAGGCTGCTAGGCTGGCATTGCTTGGACTCCTCTAAGGAAGCCATTCCCTCAGCCCAGTGCTGTCCTGCACTACAGAAGCGTCACTCTTTGCTGAGACATTCCCATTCCTTGCTTCTGGACTATCCTAGTCCTCGCTTTCCCAGTCCAGAGGCCCTCAGTCCTGTGTGGAGCTGGTATGCAGGTCATAGGGCTAGAAGTATGGAAATGCCTGCACTAGGCTGGATCAAATATCTGACGTTACCTATAAAAGGAAACACAACTTCTGCATAATTTCATATATTCTCTGGGGGTGGTTCTTTAAACATTCCAGAGAAATGCTGTATGTCCACCTCAGTTTCTTACAGCTATGTAGGTCCACATACTGGACATTTCCCTATAATTTGCTTTAACCATGCGAGACACTTGACTCTTTCCTTGGTTGTAGTTCTGTTGTACCTTCCTTTGGTTTTTACAGGAAGGCTCTCTCCCTCTCCTTCCCTAGTACAGCTTTTTACTGGTAGCTTTTTATTGATGTCATGATCATTTAACTGCTGTACCCTGCTAGTGAACAAGAAAGCAATTTTGAGGCATGAAGTCCTATGGTCTGCAACTATCAGTGCCCTTTTCATCCTCCAACCACAACCTCCCTTATTATTGCCCACCAGGGAGGGAGCCACAAATCAGCCAGAGAGGAGAGTCCTGCCTCCAGTGATGGAGATATGCAGGGCTGCAGCTCTCGCCCTGTGCACCCACCAGTGAAAGTGGATCTGAACAACTGCACACGGGTATAAGCTGATAAATTGTGATGGGAAATAGATTGAAAAGATTCCTATTTTTTACATTTTTTTTCTCCCCAGCCAGTTTATGCCCTTCTGGTTGCACTGCTGAAATGCTTCAACAGCTTTTGATGATGAGAGCATAAGAGGTTGCATGAAACAGTTATTCTGCTTTGAGTACCCTGCCCCTGAATGGACTGTTATGGGGGAACCTATATCACAAAGAGAGGAGTGTTAAAAGATCCCATCTGTATAGTTGAGGCTGAGCCCTCATTTAAAATTGGCTCTTAGCACAACTCAAGTCCAAAAATAGATGATGTATATTTATTCATACTTTAACTGAAATTAGCATGCCAAAACCAACTTTGTTGTAAAGGCATAACAAAAAAATGTATTTCATTTGCTGTGTGCCTTTGTCCTATCTATGTGCAATTGATTTCTGGTTTCCAAAAACAAAACTAAACAAAAAAAAAATCTAACAAGAGCCAATATCAACACAATTGTCCTGATACAACATGTTCACATCAAGGAATCAATCTAAAAGTGGGGTCAAAGACAGAATACGCTGAAAACCTTTCTTCCTTGTGAGTTTAGTAGCAATGTAGGTTTCAGTAAAAATGGATTTAGCTTGCTTCATTTACATGAAAACATTTTCTGGTGAAAAATTTCCTTTTTTTTTCACCCTCATATTTTCCTCAGTTTGGGTAATTAAGCTTTCTGCAGAGAAGAGTCAAAGCCTTCAGTCTGAAAAATATTCTGGTCCTCTTGAAATAAGTGGTAAATCCGACCAATTCACCACTGTAGATTCCAGCTGCAACTTTATTCCCATCTCACCTGGGGGAACACACGTGAAGTAGGGCAGCAGGACAGATGAAGAGAAAGGCAGCTCCTGTGCTCTGTGGTTTATTGACTTCAGAGTTTTTCAGATGATATTTTAAGAAAAAAGATCATTTTTGTGCTTTGGTTGTTTATTTCTTAAACAGGGGAAGTTACAATATTTCAGAAAGCTGTCTGAAAATGCTGAAGAAAATAGGGAGGGAGGGGGGAAGGGAAACTGTGGCTTATCTTAGAGACACACTTCAGGTCCAAGGTTTAATATAGATCCAAATCTATAAGGCAGAACTAAGCCTTTAGCATAAGTGTTTGAACACCTTGCTGCTTCTGAACCATGGTACCCTGCATATTGTAATCAACGCCTTTGAGCTCAACTTTACATTCCTTTTTGACCTCATAAAATCAGTTCTCATTAAATACTAGAAAGCAGAGCACTGTTGAACACTGAGATCTAAAAATACTGTTAAAGGATTTGAAGACATTTGAAATTCATGTCAGGCTTTATAAAATATGTAAAACATACCAAAACAAGCAACTCTACCACCAAGCCTGTTTGAATGTCCTCACAAATATGGCTTCCATCTAGGTTAATTTCTTCTGTTACAATATGAAGATATGGATGCTACATTATGCATTTGTTTCCAGACATGAGAACTTCTCCCCTCTGGAATTACATGGAAGCAAATGTGGATTCTGCCCCTCCACAGGGCCACTGTGTGCTCTGCAGTGGTGAAGAGCAGTGACACCCCACACTCACATGCATTTATCACTGTGACCTCATCTGACCCTCTTTTTAGGATGCTTAAAAACTATGCTGCTCTCTGTAAATGCAGCTCAGTCTGTGCAGAGAGGAATTTGGCCAGCCATGGTAGTACCACAGATGTCAATAATTCTCATGTTTTCCCGTGACAAACTTGTTCACTGCATTTTTGGACTGGATTCCACTCAGGGAGGGCCATACTGGCTTTTTAAAAGCTTTTGGACACAAAGTAATGCATGATATCAGTGGTTTTTTGGTGGTTTTTTTGGCCTTTTTTTTTTTTCTGTTTGTCTGTGCCACTTTACTCTAATGGTATTTCTGTTAGCAGTTCTGGCTGTAGAGGTTTCGAGGTAGCTATCTTGTAATCTAATTCATGTCAATTAGTTGTCAGTCCAGACAAAAGCCCTCTTATTCAGTTTGTGTAACTAGTTCCCAATAAATCTTTCTGGTGCTCTATCAGCACATATGGTAGCAATTTTTTTTCAGTCCTCATTTTGTAGCTTTTATCAACAGCTCCTCTCAAGAGACCAAAAACTCTTTCTCACTCTGTCTTTATTTTGTATATTCTTACCCATGAGAGTAATGGAATAAAGAGTAAATGAGTGAGGCTGAGTAATTACACACATCTCCCTTTTATCTAACATTTAAGGAAGATTTTGTATGTAGGAACACGTACCACTTAACTCTTTATTCAGGAAAACGGATCAAAGTGAAGATGACATGTTCCTCCACGGGATTAAGATACTGAGTGAAGAAGTTTGTAGGGACCCAAAAATCAAAGAAACAAAGAAGGGAAATTTAATTTCTGAGAGTTGAGTTTGCCTCATCTAGTAATGGTGCGTGGCTTGCCTGGCGGCTGGCTCATGAGTGAGTCTAAAGATTTACTCTTTGGGAAGGCACAGGGTGCCCAAATTTTCTACTTTAGTTGGTGGCCTTGATCATTACTGTGATTAACGTGGGGGCAGGATGACCTAAGTGAAAAGAGGTTGAAAATGAAGCTTCCTACAGAAAAGTGTGAACAAGTGAAGTTCAGGAAACAAGACAGTGTTGAGGGAGAGTTAAGGCAAGAAAACTTTGAAGAGTTTGTATGAGCGAGAGAAGGTAGAACCACAAAGCCCCAAAAGATAGTATTGCAACCTCACTGTCAGTTTTGCCTTTTTTTGCATATGTTGGGTCTGCTCCCAGATGGGAACCTTGAGCCTGGATGGTTTTGGTGAAGTTCTGGCCCCTATTTGAAAGAAATGTGTCTCCGGTAATGAAAAGCAGAAAGAGGCTAACATGAAGGATTCTCCTTCCTGAACTCAAGAAGCAAGCGGGAAACACGCAGGGAAAAGCCCCTGAAAAAAAAAAAAAAAAAGAGTTTTATTGCATCTAGGCCTCTTGAAATAAGGAAGAAGAAGGATACTAGATGGCAGAGACAGAAGTTACAGTGTCAGTATGGAGGCAGGCAGATGTCTTTCCCATCTGGTAGCCCATACTGCCACAAAGCTTCGCTGTGTGGAGAGTTGAATCTTTAGATAGAGGCTTCAGGATTGCATTCTTGAAAGGCTGGGAGTTTAATGGCCAATGCATGTCAGAGAGGAGTCAAGGGAATTGGAAATAGTTGGCTCTTCCTCCTGAGAGGAAAGAATAATCTGCCAACCAGCCTCAGCAGTTCACACTAAGTGTGGTCATGCCAGAGCCTCACGTGAGACACTGCAGAACAGTTGCCAAAGGCCAACAGCTCCTTTGGTTTCACTTTGCATTGGTGATTCCTGTGAACTGTAACAAATCTGAGCGAGGATCTGGGGATGATCTGAAAGAGATGATGCCTGTCTTCCCATCTAAATATAAAAATCAGATATGAATCAATACAACCCGAAGGTGAAGAGTTACTTAAATAATATTAAGAGATTGCTGTTAGGCTGTTATTGAGATGCCCTCAGCTGTGGAATGATGTTTAACATGGACGTTGAATGCAGATGAAATCAATTTAACAAATACTGTGTGAGCGGCTAACACATGAGAAAACTTTAGATTCAGACTGGTGCATGTTGATGTAGCAGGAAAGACAGAAGTGTCAGCAGGGTTAACACGTTCTAAAAGGTGGTTTAGCAAAGAAAATAAACTGTCATGTCTGCCCTCTAAGGGCAGGACAAGTACTAATAGTTACTTATTTAGCTAAATTTTCAACAGCTGAATCAACTGTGCAACCTGATAGCCTGAAGACAGCGAACATTTCTTCTTATGTTTAAAACTTGCTGATTTACAGGAGAGCTTTCTAAGAGAAATAATCACATCAAACTCAATCTCGACATCATGGTACAACAGCTAAGTCCACAGAAATTTTATGTACTGATTTAATCTAGTCTATTTCCATTCTGAGTAGCCTTGAAGATGCAATTTATTTTCTCAGTTCTACCATGTGAAAAATAATTATAATAATTCTCTATGTCATAATTAAAGTCGAGAGTAATTGGCATCTTTTCAGACTCTTCAATAAAACATATCCTGTATACAGGTTAGCTGGCATAATCACAGTTTTCCTGCAGTTAGAATAAATGGACCACTTGTGCCTATGTTTATTGGGAAGCAATTTGTGTAACTGTTGATAACAGCTTTGGTAACAAATTTCAAAACAGAGGGGTGCTTCTAGGCAGGTCGTAAAAACAGTGTTAACTGCCTCATGTTATCTGCCTACCATGGAATCGTGTAAGACACTGGATTTACAGAAACCACCCCTGTTGTACCCAGCTCGCCTCCTCCCACAGTTCAGATGTACCTGTTTTAGTTATGCTGGGTGCACATCAAGGGGATTTCAGACACTTAGGATTCAATGCACTATTGGGAGAATCTTCAGCAAAATGTATAATTCCTATGTAGAAAATGTGTCCATGACCTCTCCAGAGACTTTAGGAAAGTTTAGGGGCCAGACAGATTGCAATCTGGCAGCAGCTGCTGTCTGAGCACTCTTCAGAATGATGCTAGCTGGAGGAAAATGAGGGAAAAGGAAGGACTGAATACTGATAGGAGAGGACTTAGGTAGAGACCACATCTTCTTCATCAATTCTCAGCCAAAGAGAATATACTTATGGACCAGAAACTTTAGTCTGTCTTGAACTGGACTACTTTCTGTGACACTGAAGGACACAATCCACTGTGCTGGCTCTAGATCCTGAACAGTGCTTCTCAATTTCTGAAGGCTGAATTTCTTATGTAGTTTTGGGCTTATATAACATGGAAGTTTTGATTCCAAACCTTTTCACGTCTCACCAGTGTCCTTATAAACCAAGAAGGCATCATATTACATAACATACACTGCTGTTGAATCAGAGGGGCATTGTATCAGTCTTTTATAAAATGGACTATATACTGAAAAAAGGATTTAAGGCAGTTTGCAGAAGTGGATCAGTATTTGTGGAACCTAAATTGAAACTAAAACCAAAAATCTGCAGTATCCTAGCACCCAGAGCATAAGCTGGTTCCAACAACACAACTTTAATTTTTTTTCTTCTGTGTGTAGAAAGCAGCTTTCACAGGATATTTTCTGTTGGAAGACACCCACAAGGATCATCAAGTCCAGCTTTTACACGAATGGTACAGAGATTGAACCCATGACCTTGGTTTTGTTAAAAACATGCTCTAACCAACTCAGCTAAGCTCAGGGGACGTTCATAGGGAAACAGCTGCTGTTTGAAATAATAATCTTGGTAATGTTAATTAGGTTTCTTCACTTCGGTCTGACAGTCAGTAAATTTAGCTATGCTAGTTTTTGGTAATGTTTCTGTCCAGTTCTCTTCAACTCATTCTGTTTTGAATGAACCCCCTGTTTTTTTCATTAAAATGAGTAATCAGAAGTTGATTGTGCCATTTAAACATACCATTGCTGACTCTGATCGTGTAATCTACACTAAGCACCAATATGTCAACTGGAACAGAAGTATTCTAGTAGCAGTGCAAATAAGATCAAAGCTGCAGTTTATGAAGTTTGTTTTATAAGAATACAGAAGACTAGACCTTTAAATGACGTATTATTGCTCTCTGCAGCTTAGTCCACTAGAGATCCTCAAAGATCTCTCAGGTAAAAAGTAAAAATAAGAATAAAAATAAAAATAAAAACAAAAATAAAAATGGTTACTTCAATAAAACTTCTGTGACCAGAACTACTGAGGAATCACTGATGTATAAAGGCCTGTATAAATTAAACTCATGAAAATCAGTGATTTTACTGAATTTGTATTTGCAAGAGTAAGAGGACTGTTCAACATGCTCTTTGAAGAAGGGCTTTTATTCTGGCCCATGCACATCTAATCCCATCCCATACTTCTTTAACACCAAGCTCATTGAGATGCACCAATCACAAAGTACCTTCCAAATTTGTACCTGAGTGACACAGTGATTCCACTCTATTGTACGCTGATTGTATTCTTTATATTATGCTCTAACTGATCTGAAATGGATAAGGCTAGATTTGAGATATGTCCTTTAATGCTGATTGTCTCAGTCTCAGAAGCAAATGAAGATGACCTTTGTATACAAATACCTCTTCTCTTCACCTTTAGCTATAAAATCAATCTTCTGGAGCAGAATAAGTGGGAAGAGGGGAAACCAGTGAAGAGTATTTTTTAATTATTTTCAAATTTTATGTATATCACTGAAAAAAACAATACCTATCCTTCAACATTGTTTTTCACCACTTTCAGCTAGTATTTTAATGCAAAGAAAAAAAAAAAGAGAGAAAGTCAAAATCATTTTAATTTTCCCCTAATAAGTTTGAATACTTACCTCTGAAGGCAAAACGCTGAGCTCAAATATCTGAATGGTACTAACTGCAGCTTTTATAAGACATTCACAGAAAATCTAAATTTTGAATTAAATAGATTAACACTTGAACTGTTTAATGTGAAAGGAGTAAGCTGTCTAGCTCCAAACCACATGTTTTTATTCTGGTACTTCTCATTGGCCATCTGTTCTTTATTGTGTGTCCCAATCCCACCATCTGTCTCAAAAATTGCACTCAGCATGATGACCTCACCTACAAAACTGCAAGAAGGCAATAGCTCTGTCAGTCAAAGCTAGTAAACAACCATCACTTCCTTTGCACTTCTCTTTGTCTTCAGTGCTGGAAACAAGGAATGCAGATTAATGGCCCAGATTTTGCTTCCAACTGTCTCTTTTTTTAAACTCATCTAACATTTTCACATGGTGGTAGGAAGAGAAAAAAAAAGGAAGAGAGTGAGAAAACCAGCTGATGGAACTGGTACAATGGGCAGCATTGCTTTACAGAGAACTCCTGCAACTTGCAGAGAGAAAAAATTTTGATCAGTCAAGAGAAAATCGTCTAACTTCCTTTGTTTTTTGCTTTTTTTGAGTTCTGAACAAAATGCAGATGCCTTGTTAGATAAATTTTAGACAGCTCATATTATATGAGATGAACACTGCTCCTAAAATCTGTAATAAAAGTCTCGGTCTTCCTCCTTTAGGCTGTGGATTTGCACATGGCAAAACACTATATAGATGCTGCACACCTAAACTTCCCTATTCTTCCCACATGTAGAACTAGTTCATCTTCTTTCTTGTTTGATCAATTCAACATTCACCTGGCACCTGCATGCAGACCAAGAGACATCTCGATTTTGTCAGGGATGCAGACAGGTGATGGGGTCCTGACCCCAGGTGAAGATAACTGCAAGGGATTAGAATCTATTGGACAAGACATAGCTGGAATTTCTGGATGTGACTGGTAACAATGCATGAATCTGACAAAGGCTAGAGATAGCACTATGAAAGGAGGTTGGATTTCACAGATGTTTAAGGGAGAGTTGCTTAAGAAACGTCTGCATAATTCACACGAGAGAAATGTGTGACCTTTTGGGCACAATTTGTGAAAAGCTAGCACTGTCTGGGTAACCTGACAGAAACTTCATAGAAAACCAGGAACATCTAGATAGTGGTATCAAACCCACCAAATTTGGGTACAGATCCAGGAAAACTGGAACTAAGGCAGAAGAAATAATCGTGGTTATTTAGTTGTGAAAGGTCGGAGATGACAAAAGGAGGGCAAGAGCAGAGAGGTCAAGACACAGGAAAAGATATACAAAGGTAAGTGGTGTAACTGGGGCTGCCTGGGGCTACCTCTTGCTCACCACATCTTTGAGCAGGACGATAAACCAAACCTGTTTCTGGCAACATCTCATATTGAACCTACTTCTTTTGTCAGGAGGACTGAGTATGTAAGTGGTAGTACCACTACATGCTCCAGGAATCACAGCACCAATGTCCTTCTAGTGTCCTAGAAGACTGCACAAATCCTTGCACCCTGGACTGTCACAATCCGTCTTTTCATCAAGTTTCTTCCTAAGAACTAAGCTACTGTCTTGTCAGTTTTCTGCCTCTGAAATTTATTTCAGGTGCTTGCAGCCACTAAACTGCAGAAAAACACTTGACTAACGCCTGAGTTACAATGACACTTTGATACTCTCTTGTTGCTATTTAAAGTGTTTTTGGGTGAACAACATGAATATCAGTGAGAAACACCTATAGGTTAACTTTAATGTCCTGGTGAGGTCTTAAAATTGCAGACAGCTCCTGCATGACTTCTGGAAACTAAGATATTCCATGCTTTGCCTGTGAGTTAAGAGAGTAAAGAGGTGCTTCCTGCTTCCTGAGTTCAGTGGGAGGAGGAGCTGGGTGCCTCAGAGGGTTACCCACAGAGGGCTGTTCATGCCGGAATGCATCTGGGGCTGGCCATCAGAAACAGCTGAAACATCACACCTAGCAGGGCGTAGGTGTTTGAGGTCAGCAGCTCATTAGGCATTTCTGCACACTGATGCCGCAGTCCCTCCTTTGAGGGTAAATGCCTTACTGAGCAGGGCTCTCCTATTACATGAAGGAAATGGCACCACCCATAGTCAGGCAGTCAGCCTGAAAGGGAAGAATTTGGGTCCCCTGACCTCTTCAGGCTGAAACATTCATATCCCACCTCCTGGAGTGAACGGAAAAGTCCTGGCTTTGCAGATGAAACATGAGGGATCTCAGGAAGATGAAGGAGTTCTCAATTCAGCTGAAGCATTTTAAATAAGATAACTCTTGGAGAGAAAACTGCAAGGTCCATACGTGAGCTCTCAGCAGCTGCTTGGCTGGAAGAATAGCACTTTATGTGGGATTCAGGGCTGTTTGGGTGAATGACGCATTCTCTCAGGAGGTCTAAAGGATTATGGTATTTTGGGGATCTGGCAGATCAGCCTGATCACCCTCTGGCTGAGGCTGAGCCCATCTGCTCTTGCACAGATGTTGATGGGTGACTCATGCCCAGCGGCAGAAGTCAGGAAGTCAGCTGGGTTGTGTTTAGTTGTCTTTCTGCTTTAGTCCAGGTAGTATGTAAGCATCTTTATTTGGTAAGGTTAAGGTGATTCCCTTTGGTGGATGAATCAGAATTGATTTTGTGTTGGTGCTGCCTCATTCACAAGCTTAGTTGTGTGGCATGCTTAGCATGTTTTTTAATAGGACTGTCACTTTGTCTTATTACAACTATAGAAAGTTCAATATGTCACATGTATCATACTGTGTGGAGGAGAAAAAGAAAAAAGATTGGTCTACACAGGCTGCATTACAGAAGCTAAATATGCTGCATATAACTTCATGTTTCAGAGACGTTCACTCAAAATTTACTCAAAGAGACATAAAGGTTCCCAAAAGGAAACCTCAGAGATTTATTCTTAAGGTACATTTTCTGAAAATTATATAAAAGCAAAACAAGATACTGTTTTGCATATTGCTTCCCAGGGGGAACGAGGCAGGTACCTTCTTTTTCCTTGTTTATGTGCAATTTTTGCTGTTACTGATTTTGTACCCCATCCCTGTCTTGTGTGGTAGGATAAACAAATTGCACTGTAAATCTTCTCTTTCGGAGATAGTTATGATGACTTATGAAACTTCTGATCATAGATACTTATTATCATTGGTTACTTTTTATTGTCTAGGCCTTGCTATAAAATTACAAACTTGTGGGTTAGCACTTTCTAAATAGGCATAAATATTTACATTTCTTCTCATTTTTGAATTCTTTTTCTCACTACTTTTGTAAGACATAACAATGTAGGAACTCAAATTTACCATCTTTAGCCTGTCTTAAGAAGCACTGAAATCTTGAGATGTGAAATCTAGTTGTGACGGTCTAGCTGACCAGAAAGTCTGTGAACGGTGTGAGCCTCATTTAGGGCAAGTTTTTTTCACTTATATGATACTCCTTCTACCATTGTGACCATGTCAGCCAGCAAAAAAAATAGAAGCTATTACATTTCTGTTCATATTGAGATTATTTTGTTCAATAATCTTTTAACAGAGCTGTTTCTCAAAAATATGCTTATCTTTAAAATCCAGCACTACAGTAGGACTTGCAACAAAAAAAATCTTGCCTACTTACAAGTTAATGTCTCCTCCCTTCCCACACAAATACTGAATAACCTCTGTGTTTTCTACTAGCAATTAATGTGTGTTTGCTCCCTTTTTATCTGCACAAAGAAGACAGTTCTTTTATGATTTTATTTACTCATCTTTATGGCAATTAGAGATATAACATAGTAGGTGCTTAAAATAGTTTGAACGATTTGAAAAAAATATTTTTTTACATAAGTGATGTTGGAACTTCACAAAAATGTTGTACATTTTTCCCATCAGAAAGTTCAGCACCGTTGTTTATTTGTCTGTATGTGTGTGGGGGGGTGTCATATATTTTTTTCATTTTAAAATTTTATTTATAAGAAACCATTTTGCTCATACTTTTATTCTCCGCCAATGAGAATCTGGTTTTCTTAAACAAACAAAGCTTACAGTCCAGCCAGAATTTTTCATGCAAATATGACATTAAAATTTCATTTTGTGTGTGTGTTTATAAATGTTAAATTAACTGAGAAATAGATCAAGCAGCTGAAAGACAATGAACTTAGCCTCAGAGAGTTCATTAGACATTCCTTAAAATTTGAAATGAAATTACTAAAACTCAGTCAATACATTTCCACTTGCTGGATTTCCATTCTTTCCATTTGCTTACACAGCACAAAAGAGGGGGGAAACAAGTGAGCCTGCCAAGGTTGTGATAGGAAGTGTCACTGCCCACCTCAGAATTGAAGTTTCTCTCTTTATCTGAACTGGTGATTGTTAAAGTACTTACAGTTCTGCTGGTCAGAATTGCTAAATACGGGGTAAGATATAATTTTTAAGTATTCAAAACCCTTCTGTTTTAGTGGTATGAAGCAATCAGTAAAAAAGGTCTTTTCCAGAAACTCATACAGAGCTACAGAAATTGCTTTTAAATGGGCAAAGTGCATTTGACCTTCAGACATGTAGTAGTAGAAGGACCCTAAATGCAGTATATGATTTTCAGCAACTGTACTGTAACTAAGAGTATCTGTGTCAGATGTATAAAAGAATATGCTGGATACCCAAATAAAGCTTACTGGGACCATTTCTCACTAGGTACAGGTATTGTGTCTTTCAACCTGTATGGCCATATGTGTTTGTGCCAGATGAACTGTTTTATATAAACATTTAGATCACGTTTCTGTTCAGACTGGTTTTGGTAGGATGGCACTGTAGTCCTCTGGGTTGGTGGCAAGCCTCAGGAAGCATGGAGAAGTTTTAAGGAATGGGACGGACTGGATGGATGCAGAGCAGTACAGAGGTGCCAGGTATGTTAACAGGAAGGCAGCAGAAGGGAAAATTTTCCGTATCTTGTTATCTCCTTTTCCATCTGAGTCCAGGCAGCCAACTGGGAAGTGTGGGAAGGGAGAGATACCTTAGCCTTTGCACCGAGTTTGGAAATGCTCTGCACATGCTGGTCATTCTCTTTTCTCCTTGAGCTGGGATACTATATTCTGTGTTGGTGAGAAGGAAAGAGAGTGCCTGAATTTTACATCTGAGTTGAGAAATTTTAAAAAGTCAAATTCAAAGGGGAAAGAATTTCCTTATTGGGGAAGTGAAACGCCTGTGTTGGTAGTGCATAAAAATGGGATGGATTTTGCTGCTTTTAGTGGTCGCAAATGTAGGTGTCTGTGATTATTCAATGGTCAATTGACTGTGATGTCTCTCCAGAAACCAATTAATTTTATTTTAGACTTGTATTTTCAAAGGGGATCAATTGTATTGTGATGTATGCATCCCTTTGTGATGATTATAGAAGGAATCCAGAGCAGTAAGTTATCCAAATGCTTTCCTTTTGGATAGCAAACATTCGTAGAGGTGAATCCAGCCCCAATGAGAAAATGAGGCAAGCAGATGTACATGATAAATCTTTTGGAGGCTGCATCAATTTTCAGACTTAATTTTGAAACAAGCATTACATTTCATGGCTGCAAAGTTGTTTTACAAAGGAAGTCTGCTTTCTTTGCTGCTCAGATTTAGAAACTGTGTCAAATATAGAAACCTTTTAGGTCTGTAGAGCAGGGAGAATCTGTCTTTCAATGCTGAAAAAGAAAAACCAAACCAAACTCACAAAAAAAAAGCCTAAGAAGATAAAAATACTTTTATTTTCCATATCCACCAATTAAAATTGAGATATAAAAATGATATAAAAATAATAAAAAGACAGTATAAGGAAGGAGAAGAATGAGAACAACTGCAAGCTATGCAATTTTATGGCTGATACATGCAGTTTATTGAGTTATAGTTTTTTTCTGTCATATTTATTTGATATTTGGGAGAAAACAAACCTCGTCATAATATGTGTTTGTAAATGGCATATTTATTTAATACATCTAACAACTTGAGTTTCCTACCAGATGACTATAAAATTGACATTGGCTAAAGCTCTCAAAAAATTCTTTAAGATTTGAAGAATATTGAACAATAAAATTATTCATCAAATAACTATATTTTAATTCAATTTTAACAGTTATGAAGTTTTCAAAAAAAAAAGTTTAAGCCTTCTTAACAAATAAGTACTTGATTGGTAAATGGCTTGACTAGAAGGAACAATAGATTTTTGGTAAAACCAGCTTAGGATACAGTAAATGAAGAGCTTCTTAGTACTTGTAGTGCTTGTGAGCTGCGCAGAGCAACCTGTTCATCTGGTGGAAAGAGATTTTTTTCTCCCTTTTTAAATCAATTTTCAAAAGCAAGCAACTTCTTAAGTTTATTAGTGTTATTGTCTGAAACAATGCTGGAATAGAAAATGGCTTTGAATTACATTTTGTTTTCTGTTATTTTTAGACACATTGTTCATTTTTTTCCCCACTTTGCAGCTCAAGAGAAGAGAAATCCAGCAGGTAATTGGAATACTTCAAAGAGTGTAATGAATGTGATTGATAGCAGACATGATGTGAAGAATTAATAAAGTGACAGTTTGTTGGCATGTGTGGGAACAGAGAAAATGATGGTTAACCATTTGAATGCAAAGAGCTAGAAGGAAAGGAGCAGTGACTGGTGTGTAAGTTTTTGCTGCAGGTCTGCTAGAGGAGTCCTTAATGGGCAATGCAAGACTGAAAAACCTGGAGGAGCCCTTCGGTCTGTTTGAGTTGGTACTGGTACACTCTGTTAAAGTCCTCTTACGTTCAGTGTTATATCACCTTCCTGGAGACAGCAGCTTCTCCTGCTGTCCTCACATTACAGTGCAGCACAGCTTTGATTTTTGGACCTTAGAATCACAGAAACATAGAATGGTTTGAGTTGGAAGTGACCTTAAAGACCATCTAGTTCCAGCGTTACTGCCCTATCCAAGCTGGCCCTGAATGCTGCCAGGGATGGGGCATCCACAGCTTCTCTGGGCAGCCTTTGCCAGTGTACCACTACTCTCACAATAAAGAATTTTTTCTGTATATGTAACCTAAATTTCCATTCTTTCAATTTGTAGCCATTACTCCTTCTCGTATCACTACATTTCCTGACAAAAAGTCCCTCTCTGGCTTCCTTGGAGGCCACCTTCAGGTACTGGAAGGTTGCCATGAGGTCTCCCCACAACCTTCTCTTTTCCAGGGTGAACAGCCCCAACTTTCTCAGCCTGCCTTTGTGGGAGAGTTGCTTTAGTCCTCTTATCAACTTCATAGCCCTTCTCTTAATAACTTCATAGCCCTTCTCTGGTCTTGCTCCAAATCCTCTGGAGTCATTCATATAAAGACTTGGGAGGATGCTGGACAGCTACCTACAAAACAACTTGGGGAAAGAAAGCTGCAATGTAAAGATGTACAGTGTCATGGCACGACTGTTGTAAACCTATCTTTTGCCAGAATTTTTGATTCATATAACAGTGCTGGTGGTCACTTTTCTCATTTTTAACACCCTGAACCCTTTTCCCCACTCTCTACGCAGCCTTGACTTTCACAGTGAGAGGGGTCAGTGTTAAGCAATAAGGAAGATGAGAATAAATCTTACTGGCTTGGTTATGTTGGTGATGGAAGGGGGTGTCATGGCTGGGACAAACATCTCTAGTCACAGACACAAGCTATTCAGTAATTTCTGCATGAAAATATAATGTTCAGTCTTTACTGGATAGGGTAAATTAAAGGGCAGTAAATTCAGTGAACAAATCCAGGCATTGATATGTAATCTTGTTAACTGTAGGAAAAATATGAGTGATGGACAACAATGGCATGACGCTAGGAGGATTTCACTGAAATTTAATCTTATTTTTTCCGTTCTTAGTTAATTTGATACACCACATTCTTGTCTGCGTAATCAGAGTTAGTTTGGAAATCATATTGTTCCTTTCTTATCAGAGTAAGAAATAGTTTAGTAAAAAGCCAAAGCTTGCCAAGTGACTTGATTCTAATTGTTTCTTTCTTTGATTTTAGGCAAGAAAAATGAACAAAAACCTCTTAAGATACTTACATTTCAGGGAGATTAAATACTCCCATCTAATAAATTATCAGTTGTAATATGGCTGTGGTTGTTTAAATGATGAATCACTTTCTTCTGGCTACAACTTACATATTGAAAATAAATTTTCTTCACTATTAACACAAAAATATAATAAATCATACCAAAGATCCTTCAGAAATCTTTTTAAATATCATTAAGTTTTATTTAGACAGTCTTCCATATCATTAATAATAATCACTATCAGAGTCTTGTGTCTTAAAATGCTGATGACATTCTAGTGCTGAGCTCAGTTAGCTCCCACAGGGTAATTTCTCGTCATCCTTTGGCTTCCTTCTGTATCATCTGAGCTGTACAAGGTGAGTCTGCTGCCCCAAAAATTTCTCTCGTGATTCATTTCGATCGCTGCAGGGCTGTGGCAGGAACTAGATGGAAGCAGGGAGCCACAAGTGGATTTTTGAAGATGTCTCTTTGTTTTTCTGCCTCAAGCATATCTTGTGAAAGAAGAAGAATATATCCCAGTACTTGATCTGTTGTTCGACCATAATTTGCTTCTCTTTTCATATTAGGCAGAATGCATGCACCTAGAGATGTAAAACCAGGCTGGACTTCAGTCTTTTTGTTCCTTTTTAGAAAAAGCAAGGAATTTTGATTATGTTTGGACAAAATTCAATGTTTAAATAGTATCTCCTGATTTAAGATTACCTTAAAAGGCAGTAGCAGGTTACATATAAAGCTCTTGAAAGTGTTCTGTTAATTGCAGAAACAGCCTGTAAAAGATGAGCCCTTAATTTGAGAAATTCCCCCTTTTAATCTCCTACGAGTCTTTGAAGAATTCTAATCTTCAATTAATCAGTTTTCCTTTTCTAGACTTTCTCTCTGCTATTTATGGGTGTATACACAGTTATTTACATGTCTAAAACCAGGTACTGCCGATATTTAATGTCTGTTTAAAAAACACAGCTGATAGGCACTTCTGATGCAGAAGTAAAGGTTTTGCCCCCAGCTTTCTACAGAATGGAAAATGTTTTTCATGTCCACGGTAGTGCTGAATGGGGTAGTGGGGAATAAAGTGGTCCTTCAGTTTTTGCCCATAACTCATCCTCAGCAGTTGAGAAAGCACATCCATCGCAATGACACCTCAGTTAGCTGAAACATTTTGTTCCACTCCCACGTTTTGTGTTTTCTGAGTAGCATAGCGGAAAAACTACAGCCTGAAAAAGGCTGGGAAATTTGTTTAGTGACATCTGCATTGCCCTCCCCTACAATATTTATTTAAGTACTGGAGAGTTTCAAAGCAATTAGCAGAAATCCTGAGAAGTGAACCCAGGCCCTCAGTGCCTTGAAAAGCAGCAGGTTTTGTTAAGTTTAATAAAATCCATGACAGTTACACTGCAGCACAGACATGCAGAACAGATCGAGCTTGCTACTGACATTTTGATTACACTCTGTAGAATTTATGTTTAGGGAAAGTCACAGCCAGTGTTTTGGCATATCTTGTCTGTAGGGCGCAGCAGCAATAAATCCCACAAAATGCAATCAAATGTTAATAGAAAATCCTTTGTGGGAGACATCTCCAACAGTGAGTGTTTCTCTCCACCCCCTTTCCACTCCAAAAGGCTGTTTATCTACCCAGACAGATCTATACCTGCCACTTGTAGCTGTGCTGCACTATGTTTTGTGGAGACAAAGAATGACTTTCAGAGATCAGAGCCATGTAGACTTCTCCTAGGTGCATGCCAGTCTTAGCTGTGAATCTGTTTAAACCTTCGGGCAGGGTCAAGGTTGGGTCTCAAAGCATCCCCCTAGGATGCAACCCAAGAGAAAACCCCTCCACCAGGGCAGAAGAAATACAAAAAATAGACTGTAATATGATGGAAAGGCTTTGGACAGGATGAGTCACTGACCAGACTGCTTTCTTCACCTGTCTCAAAGTACGTAGGTATTGACGAACACAGAGCACGTTTTGGCCACAGCTGGGTATATCCTTGATCCTGTTTGCTTTTCTCATAGCCTGTAGTTAAAGTAATTAAGTTGCTTGTGTGTTGCTGTGTGTTAGGTGGCACTGAAAGCTGGGCCTGCTCCAGGTGCATTGGGAACCGGGCCCACATGTAAATTAGAGAGAGCTTGACAGCATCTAAGCCTCGTGCTTGTCATCTGCTTCAGCTCTAAAAATCTTCAGGTGCCTTCAGAACATGTTTGTCTGTCTACAGCTACAGCAAGGTGTCCCAGGCCACAGGGAATGGGAGCAGGAAGGTCCTCATGACATGTGCTACCTGTGGCTGTAAGTAAGCAAGAGGTAGAAAGGCAGAAGCCTCCCCTGTGGCAGGGGACTTTCTTGGTGGACACACTAACCACAAATCTGTGTTCTGGTACCAAAGAGCCACTGTCTAAAGGATGGCCTGGCAAAGGGGCTGCAGCATGCCACAGGGTGCCCTGGTTTTCTACCACAGTTCAGGTCTCAAGTGCTTTTCCTCCAGCTCCAGAGACAGTTTCCAGCTCTAGTTTGGCTGCATAAACAGGGAAGAGGAGTCCTTCAGCCCCAATCTTTTCCTCACACAGCAGTGCTCACTGCAGCTCAGACTTGCAGATCATGGTTCTTTCCAGGCAAAGGAAGAGGTGTTTATGATGACCCTGCATTCAGCTCTGAGGGAAGGGTGGTAGGCCAGGACAAAGTGTCAGAAGACTAGTTTGGCAAGGAACTTCCAGTTAGATCCTGGTGGGAATGGAAGAGATGTCCATATCCAATAGCAGAAATAGTCGCTTCTAGTTAGCAATGGTTAATTTTTCTTTCTTTATTTCCCAGTAGTAAAACAAGCATAGGACATTGAGTGATTTGCTATTTTAGGTCTAACCTGCTATTTCCTAAGCATAGGACTAGGAGGATGCCATGTAAATATCCTATTGAAAACTATAGTAACTCAGATCTGCATTCCAATATCACATCTGCGTATAACCACCGATTACACTCTTGCTTTCAATGTTATTTTCTCTCCTTGGTAATCTCTCCATGCAAAAATATTTTCTTATAATGAAATATGCAGAAAGAAGGCCATGGTGATAGGCAGACTGAAATAAAACTGATAGGGCACATAGTCTGGAAATTCCTGGCAGCCTCAAATCCCCATTACAATTATAAAAATCCAGTTTATGAATGCAAACAAGAAAGCTTAACCTTGTAATAATTTTTTCAATATTTGTCTTAAGTTTATAGCAATTTACTTCTTTCAGGAAACACTGCTAAGTGCTGGTAATAAGCAAAAAGACATTCAATAAACATTACAGCTATTGCTGGATTTTCAAACCAGAAAATTAAAAATTAGGTGGTTTATTCACTATTGTTCAGGCTTTATTCACTATTTATTGTTCTGGTGGAACAATTTAAGCCATTTTTTGCCCCATATCTCTTATTTAATCTCGTTTAGACTAACCTTCAGCTCACACAGGGTGTGAACACTGCCTAGTCTTCCCATGGCAGCATGACACTGAAATATTATTACCTAATTAGACTGCTTTTCCCTGGTAGCAAGCAGTTCCCATTTGTTTTAAAGACATAGGCTTTTTTTTTTGCTGTTGGAGAGGTTAGCGGTGTTTGTGCAGATATCTGAGAAAAATACAAAGGGAAATGAACTTGAAATTTACATCTCAGTACACATTTTTGTTCTCTACGTAATTTGGACTGAGCTGAGATTGTCTGCTCACAAAAGGCCTGGTACTGGGAATAGCAGGACTGTTATTATAGGCAGAATTCAAACACATTGGCAGAATCTGTGGGAAAGTTTGTCTGTTTTAGTCCTGGTTTTACTAGATGGTGAAACATTCCTTGAATAGTTAGTATGCTGGCCCAAGGCCTGAAAAAGTCGCTAAAGCCTTTTTTTTTTCTTTATCTTCTACAGTGAAAACTGACAAGTAGATTAACAAAATGGGTTACTTAGAGGAGCCCTTTGCCCCATCAGTTACAGACTGGTAGAGGTTATCAGCCTGGTTCCAAGGGAGGAACACGGGAAAATGTAGGATGAATCTAAAGGGGACATAACACCCTACATAACATCTTTCTTGCAGGGTGTAATCGTCTGCAACATTTTTCTCCTCTTCCGAAGAAAACATCTGTTGCATTTGCAGTAACTGGAGTTTACCTCCCATTTTGTGAGATATCATCTCCAGGACTATTACATGTAAACAGAAGGGTTACTATCATCTTTCAAGAATGTACAACTTTTTCTCTTTTTTTTTTCCGAGCATGATGAACAGTTCGTCATCAACTCTGACTTAAGGATTACTTTCTTTTAAAATGCTTGGCCTCACTTCTGGAAATTGAAAAAATAATTAAATCGAAGAGTACTTAAACTTACATCTTCAAACCATCCTTGCACTTTTTTCATTTTTTGTTCAAAAATTTCAAGGATGCTAGTGTAATTCTACATTAGTACCTATTTTGGTGACCTAGAGTCTAATTAACATCTGGTTCTTTTACTCCAACTTCTCAAGGCTTATCAAACTTTGGCTAGCGGAAAACACTGAATTTTAGCTTTTTAGAGGTCATTGGGTTAGGAATGGGTTTACACTTTTAAAAATATTTGCCTTCATACGTATACAAATGCACATTATTTTAAAATAAAAAGTAGAAAAATAGACTTAGGATTTTTGTTAACTAAAGCTTAAAATTCTGTAACTTGTCATCAGAAATGTCTTCTTTTATTAATTTGCAAATTTTTTTTCTTCCTTTATAAGCTTTCACTCTTCACTTCATAAGCTTTCACAAGTGAGCTCACCTCAGAAAAAGATGTGACACTAGGGATTCAGACTTCAGAGCTCTTGTTACAGAAGTTTTTAGGCTAACTAGAATGAAACAAAATTAATCTTCAGACAGTGTTCATCTGTTTCTTTAAAATGCAGAATTCCTCTAGTCCTCCACCGTTTTCCTCAAAGTCAAGGTCTTTTCAGGTGTGCAAGAAAAACAACTTTGATAAACAGTTATCTTTTTGTTGATTTCCTTTATTTCTGTCAATTTAAGGGATAATTTCCAGTAATTTTCACATAGATGAGTGTGAGACACACTATTTGAAATGCAGCATTGTAAAATAAAGTTGCAGAATCTTGAGCAGTTTACAAAAATGAATTCTTATTCACTGAGAAATTATGTTATTTCCTCATTTACTTAATCATGAGCTAAAGCAAACCAAATGTCCTAAAGTCTTTGAGGAATGAAGACTTGGAAAACATTAAAATGTTTTGACAGCAGTTTATGATTATGTTGACATATCATAATATAAAATTAGCAGCCATAGCAAATACTAATTTTAATATGCTACATCAAAATGAATGTCATAAAACCAACTGAGGAAATTTTTTTTTTTTGCTGTATCTAAATAAAATATTTTGATTCTGTCAAAATGCAAAGAAAAAAGTTGAAAATATTTTGACACTTGCAGATAAATGCCTTAAAAATCAACACATTTCCTTGAGACTTTTTATTTTGACAGAAATTGAGATTTCTGGTCTAAAACTCATCTGTCAAAATGTTTTCACCTTGTCTTAGTGATACCGTATTTGTAGCCAAACGTCTGTCTCAGGCTGAGCTTCCACACCAAATAGTTCTGTACCTCACTCTCACCTACCAGGGCAGGTTTGATCCAGAGCCAGTGTGAGCCGAGAGTCACATTTTTGTCAAATTAGCTTGTGCATGTGAGACAGTTTTTTGCGCTAGAGCTAGGCTGTTGGAGCGCAGAGATTACTTAATCTTGTTTAAAGCCTGTCAGGACAGCATTATTGCTACAGGATGTTTTCTGACACAGTTCCACCCTGTGAGTTTGCACTTCACATCTTGAAGTGATTGTGTTTCTGATCTGGTAGCCACAAAGAAGGATCTTTTGGAGAAGTGGCTAATGGCCAATGCAAGCTGATATTCATGGGAAGAAGATATGGCCCCATGGCTAACACTGAAATGCCTCTTGAAGAAACAATGCTTGAACAGATTTTAAATGGAAGAGAAATTTTCAGCTGTGATTTGACTCTTTTTTCCCAATAATCATTTATCTTTGTTGCCTGGGGTTTAAAAGACCAGAAAGAAAGAGGTTAACCTTGTTCCCTATAAAAATAAAAATGTCTAGTTCTCTACACAAGTGGTCAGAAGAGAGTAGGGCTGTGCATGGCTTTCCACAAACCTTTCCACAGCTCTCAGGATCCGTATATTTGGGGTCTTCTAAGATCTCCTAAAGCTGTTTTCTAGGTTTACAGCCCATTCCATTTGCTTTTAGCCATCTGGTCAGTGAGGAATGGCATTGTAATTCACACTACACAACAATCTGACACCTGCAAAACACGATATTCTGGAAGGTGGGTGAACAAGTGGCAACAAACAGGAAGAAATAACCATTTTCATTTTATGTTTACTGTGCAAAAGTACATTTGAGTTAGCTCATCTTGTCTAGGCTTTACCTAAACTCTACTCCCAACTCTTCATGACGAATCATAAACGTGATTTTTTCCCATCACTGCATGCTTCAATAGAATTTCAGCCATTCATAAAGAAAATGGGTGTTGCAAATGAGGGTGATTCGGCACTAAGTACTTTAAAATTCTTTTAGTTACAATTTAGTTATAATTTCTCTACAGAACAAAGAGGGAGAGAATGAAGGGTCCTAAGCCAAACATCTGTTGCAAGCATATAGATCGTTGTAGTTCTGGAGACTTTTTGTTAGAAGTACTGGTAGAAAAACAACCTGCTAAACACATGGGCCCTGTTTAGTCAGCACAGGGGACAGCCAGGTAGTTAAAAGAGACATGAAGATGCCAAGCTCATGAGGTGTTGCCTCTTCACTTTTGCACCATCCTTTTTTATTTATTGGGTAGCCAGGCTCTCGGTAACTGTATGTCACCCTAAGAATTGAAATTGTATGATCAGGAAAGAGCTCACACACACACACCCCCACACACCCACCCCTGTGTCACATACCTGTGTCACAATCAGCTTGGAGCACTGTGGCTTTGATCTTCTTTTGTACAGAATTTTTTCTCAGCTTTTCTGAAGTAACTCTTGATTTATGTTGCTATAAGTATTATGCCCAGAAGGCATGGCATATGTTCTTATACTCTCATATTTTATGGCTAACGAAAGCTTTTGGCAAAACTTCATTTAAGAACTTGCCAATTTTGCTGTAGATAAACAGATATGGTTCTCTCATAGGAAATACCCAAATAATACAGCAACTGCTGGAGTCACTTTTTTTTTTTTATTTTCCAGAGTCACTTGATATGTTTTATGGGCAGCCATTATGACGAATTTTTTCCACTTGAAAATACATAAATAAACTCCTTTTTCTGATTTGGTTAAATCTTCTTTAGCAAATTCTGGATTTCATTCTAATTTTATGGATGTATAAGTGTCTCACATATTTTCCCATCTCTGAGCCTTTAGTTCACTTTTCTTCTCCTAATGATGGTACATGCATGTCCAAATTCTGCGTTTCCTGCAAAGATATCAATAATGGTTTTGTCATGCGCAGTGATGTTTGGAAGGTCTTGGGATAATACAAAGCTTTTCAGGGACGGAAGAGTACGCCCTTCTTGTGCACTATTAAATTGATCTATACAAGAAAAAGGATTTAGGTGCATTTTTCTAATCGTCTTTCGTCAACTTTGACGAAATATACTTACGAAATATACAAAAGTAGTGGGCTCTGCCGTGGTAGTATACTTTGTTCTTTGGGTCTAGTATGAGGCAGACTGGACAATTGTAGTGCAGCAATTCCTGCAACCAGGACAAGGTCAGGTGAGGGACTGAAACTCCTTATTCTTTTCCAGTCAAAGCATTTGTCTAGGACAAACGTGGTTTCCACTTTGCCTGTGATTGAGACTGTCATCTGCACTCTGAGTAGTGGGCTCTGCCGTGGTTTTCAGTACAGTCATGGGCATGTGCCTGGTGACTTGACAAAGGGGCTGCTGCTTCACAAGCTCGGAAAGGAAAGCAAGGAGCTTTCTCACTGTTCTCTGGGACCTGCGTACTTGTGTTAGTGGGGAAGATTGCCTTCTCCAGGACAAGTGTTCCAGAGCTGGCAGGTAACAGTGGAGGGAGAATAGGCTGCCTGTCAGTGCTGAGAAGGGTTCTGCAGTTTCAATTCACAGACTCAAGGGAGCTTGCCTTCGGTGCCATGGTGACTGAAACCCTGCTCTGACCTTTGGCAAGGAACAGCTACAAGAGAGTCCATCAGATAGGTCTATGCAACTTTTCTGGTATATTTTGGCAAAAGTAGCTCTTGTCATCACAGATGACATCACTGTCATCACTTCAGGGTTCCATAGAGGGTCACAGTCATTACCAAGGTAGCAAGAAGGTATAAAAGCTCTTGGCAGCAACTTTTTAAAGCACTGAGGTATTCTGAACATGGTAAACACTGCACACTTGACCACAGACTTTTATGCATTTCTCTTAATAGCTTCAACATAGTCTGGATTTAATATATTAAGGAAAAAGGTAACTTTCTTCTCTCACAAAAGTCAGTTTTACCTAGGATTTTGAAAGTGAGACTTTGGCCTTTCTGGTTCACATCTCAGTGTTAATAAAAGGATAGTAACTGAAACTAGCAAAACTTTTCAAAGGTGTATGTGGAGAGTCCTGTTTACACTCCCAGAGCATGTTGCCTCTAATGTCAGCATCAGGGTTAAACAGTAGCAAAATCAGCAGCAGCTAAAGCAAGCCTCTTATATCTTCAAAATAAACAGAAAACGTAGTTACTTAGCTGACCATAATGTTGTTTTTAAAAACCCAAGAGGAGTTCTCAGGGCAATAACAGAAGTTAACATATGCGCAGTACATGTGCACCTTCCACACTGGGTAATGTGCTGTACATACACTGATGAAAATAATGCTGTGGATACTCTGCCGGACTTCCTAACACCGGGATATAGGATGATTTTCCCAAACACAAGCTTCTGCAACCTACATAAAACTCTTCCCACTGATATAGAAGGTGGTATGTTTGTGGCTTGTTGCTGTCATTGAGATTACCAGGTAGTTCTTTTCATAAATCAGATGGGAAATTGACAGGAAATGGTTAAAATGCTGAGACCAATCTACAGAGAGTGGACACCCGTATTTCCAGTTAGCTGACAGCATGGGCAGGTTGGATTCTTTATTGCTTCTGAATTATCTATTCATACCTGCTCAAGCAGAATTAATTTTTTTTCAGACTGAACCAAACCTGTAAAAGTGGAATTTTTACCTCTCTCTGCACATAATCAAAACGTTAAAGCTGAGTGTTAATAAGGACTTCCAGCACATTACTTTCTAAAACCTGCTTCAAGCAATAGCTGCAGTTTTTGGTGGTGGGCACTGAAATTGCCTATAATTACAATCATTAGGAGAGTCTCTTTCAGAAAGAGGACCTTTAGCATTTCCCAAATCACATCTGCATGTGCTTGTTAAAGCTGTGTGTGAGACAGACTGGACAGCATGGCTCTTGTTTTAATTTTGTGAAAAGAGTAGCAAAAGTCAGATTTGATGTTAGTAGGAGGAATCTCATCTCTGCTACCAGGAACACATGAACAAACCACCTTATCACAATAGAAGTATCATTGGAACCAATGGAAACAGAGATGATAAACAGCCATAATGAAAAGCAATTGCTTACAGGTGTGTTTATGTTGTTTGTGTGCTTATACAAATGAGAGCACATGTTCTGTCATACATTTTCTGCCTTTGCCAGCCAGTTTTCCCTTAATTGACTCGGTCTGGTCATTGCTTTTGCAACTGGGTTTGCATAAGAGATTCCTAAAAAATTATGTGTTATTAATCATTATCACATAATGCTATCAACTCCTGCAGTTATAAAATGTAATAAAAGTGCAGTGAGTCTCATACAGATGTATGATGGGACACCATGGTGCCATCTGTGGTGCTGAGCTGGAAGCCAAGGCAGCAATGCCCAAGTCAGACCAAATGAATGTCTGAACATACCTTGCTGTACCAAAAAATCTCTTTTCTAAAGGGCTTTGGTGACAAATGCTTTGCAAGGTTTCAGTGGTTATTGAATAAATTGTAACAGCTTGTTTTTGTGTGGAAAGTGGAAAGTGATAGCAGGAATTTGAAGGAAAGTGTCTGTTCAGATTTACTTTCATTGTGATATCTTTTCAACTGAACTGGCCTTTTAAAATATATACAGCTGCTCAGTAGGAAAACAAGCACTGCAGGACTGATGCCAGCATTTTTCAATTCTCCAGTTAAATCAAAGTAATGTTGGGTAGTCTGTGATTGGTACATTCCAATCAGAACTGTATTTAACAGCCCCTGAAAAGAGAACAGACTCATCTATCACTGGCTTGTAAATTATAGTCTTTCCCAAATCCCAGTGAAGAAAAATAAAATAGGTTCTCATAGGACTTCAGAGGAAGATTAAGATAGTGACCAAAGAGATTTAGAAAGCTTTCTGTTGCTGAGGACAATATGACAAACCCTTGGGCAACCTTAAAATGAGACTCAGAAGAACATCTCCCTGATAATTGTGATACAAAAAAAAGGGAAAAACAAGTACTTCTCTCTTCCCAGAGACAAACAAACCTCAGAAATTTCATGAGAGCAAGACTATAAAATTTTCAATAAAAAACGTAGGATGGAGAATGAATGATTGTTTAAACAGTCTAACTTTACAAATTTATATATCTGATTATACACAGATGAAAATGAATCTAATTTCTATTTTTTTTTTTTTTAATCATGAAACATCATGTCAGGGAGTAGAGATGTGGAAAACAGATTGGCTCAAAGGACAAAGATGATATTCTCATAAATTCTTTTGCTGCCAAATGAGAAAGAAGAAAGAGAAGATGAAGATCACAGTGAGAGATGGTAGTTTTTGTTTGAAGAAGAAAACTCTGATTACTTATGATGTTACAGTGCCAGTTGGTTAGGTTAAATGATGATCAGACTTTGTGACACAACATTTGGCAGGATTTGTCAAGTTTTTTGTGAGCTAGTTGAGAGATAGGCAGGAGAGTCTTCACTGAGCTGAATCTTGATAGGTAATTTCAATCTATAGAACATGACAAATAGAAAAGATTAATCACAGAATCATAGAAAAGTTTGGTTTAGAAGAGACCTTAAAAATCCTCTAGTTCCATCCCCCCTGCCTTGGGCAGGGACACTTTCTGCTAAACCAGGTGGTTCAAAGCCCCGTCCAGCCTGGCCTTTTAATACTTATAGGGTTGGCACACCTAAAACTTCTCCGGGCTACGTGTTCCTGTGCCTCAGAACCCTCACAGCAAAAATTAACGGTAGCAACTGAAAAATATCAGTTTCTGAAAAAATAATTGGAAGGAAAGAAGCTCAGTTATAATGACTGGGGAATGTATGGTAGCAGTTTTACCAACTGGTGCACCTATCCTTTGAGAGCCCTATTTTTCCAAGGGATATCTCTGCAAGAAACAGACATTCATTAAGGTAAGTCACAAGGGAAGACAGTAGAAAGCCATTTTCCCCCATGATGATTAAACCCCCACTTTTGAATTTTTTTGAATTAAAAGTGGTCTTTATATTTCCCCATATCCAAAATAAATTATCTCTTTCCTTCTAAAAACCTAATCTCGTCCCACTGAAAATACCCATTCTCACAGATACGCATTTTTCCCCAAGAATTTTGTTTTCATTTGAAAATATTGTTCAAGAATCAAGATGATGTATTATGGCAAAGAGGAACAGCTAAACAGGCACAAGTGTGAGTAAATATACCAAAAGTTATTTTATTTTTTATGTTCTCTGTTCTCATCATTATCAGAATCTGTTGATTGGAATACAACTTAAAAACCATGGCTAAACACGTTTAGAAATTAGTTTGGATCAGGTTCTTGGTTTTTACATAATGGATTTAGTGGCATTTGTTGAGGGTGCCTAATGAAATTTAGAAAACAGTAATTACAAGTGGAAATTTGAAAACCAATATTTTTGTGAAAACGTTAAATCTAGTCTGTCATGACTAAAAAGATATTTAGAGAATAGCCCTCATGACTAAAGAAATCTCTAAATATTACTTGGAAAGTTTTCTTTTTGGTTTATTAAAAGGAGTCAAATGAAAGCAAAGAAAGGCTGCAAATGCATCATATCAGGAATGAAAGTACATGGTTCTTCCATATCTACACCTGAAGACCTGCAATTGCTGCTGAAGAATTGTACTTTACTAGACACGAGATAGCAAGCAGGACAAAATTAAATCTTGTTTTATCAAGGGGATAGACTAGACTAGACAAACTCATGGGCACTTTCTATCTGTGATTTTCACACTTTTATACCTGAAACCAACAAAGTTATTCTTGAGGTCTGGAAGAATGAGTAATGATTTGAGGAGATACACTCTCTATAGATAGAGGTGTTATTATTGGGACAGTTCATTCTCACAATGGGAATTGTCTTTTATGACAACCAAACAGCCTCTGCCCCCATCTGTGGCAGGGGTATTGTAATAGATGGTTTTAAAGGTCAATTCCAAGCCAAATCATTCTATGATTATTCACTTAAAGTAAAATATGAAAGACTTGCAAAGGTCAGGAGCTGCTGATTCAAGATAAAGAAATAAAGTTACTTTTCTAAAATACTTATATATTTTTGAGGTTGCAATGGCAAAGTTGGACATCACACATGATGAGCTACCATAGACTCCTTTGCACGATACTTAACCTGGCAACATGCTACCATCTGCAGATTAAAATTTAAATCTGAAATTTAAAAAAGTTTTAAGATATAGCAGAATGAAGAAAATGCTGTAATGTATATTTAGTTCTGATTTCTGTATTTTAAAATTTATTTTCCATATTACAGAATTGATTTTATAAAATATCCACACAAGAAAAATGGTGCATGTTTTAGAAATCTCATAGGAGTCTATACTCATCATCCTTTTTTCCCCCAGGCAATTTTGAATATTAAGAAATTCAGAAAAAAAACAGGAAAGTGTTAAAAGTTTTTAATACTTTTATGAAAGGCACCTGTGCCTGGATTTTATGAATCACCAAACTATGTGGTACAACAGCGTTACAACAATCTTTCATCTGTCCATTGAGCAGCTTTGACAGAAAGAAATAGAGTTTTATATTGGTTTACCTTTACCTTTTACACTTTCAGAAAGAAAAAATATGTAGAATGAAATTGCATTAAGCAGTGAGCCAAACTTTCAGAAGAACGCTTAAATTCTTAAAAGTAGTATCACTTTGGTTTTTAAAATGAAGAATTTTTACAAGAACAAATTTGTCACTTTCAGAGAAGAAGGAGGAAATAAAAGTGCACTTGTTATTTGTCCTTTGCATGCATTGCAAATTGTTATGCCCTTATGTATGAGTGGTATATATGAATGTATGCACATTCATAAATGCATTTCTGTAGTCATAGAATTAACTATCATACTATCGTATATAACTAGCAAAGTACTTGGCAAACTTCATTTCATGTGCTCTGCTTTGCAAAAAATATTCTTTGACCATATACCTTTGGTATGTCATGATGACTTACTTGTCTTCATATGCTGCCACACGGTTGGAAACTGAAGTAGAATTGCTTATCACTTATCACTTGATTTCAGTCTTGGTTGTTGGCTATAGAACTGGTTTGGTTTAACAATGGTGAACATATATTTTGCTGTGTGGAGATGGAGGCATTGGGCTGATATTTGACTAACTAATGGGTCATATAAAATGTTTTTATAAATAAGTTTGCTTTGATGCTGAATGTCCTTTTGCTCCTGTTCCAGCTCACAGTAAAAATCCATTATACTTGTTAAGGATCTTGATTCTATTTCCTATATTTAGAATTGGAAGACCTCAGTTGCACTGCAACGTATTGCAAATGTAATGTAGTCACCAGCAGAGAATGTTTAGTTATTCTAATGTTTAGCAAGCAAGTCAACAAGAAATAAAAAGTCTAACTATAGCCTTGGTTTACAAGCAAGACTAAATGTCTGACTGTCCGGTTACTGACCATCACATGCCGGGACTTATTCCAGGGTCTGAGGACTCCTAACATGGCAAAGGAAGGAGATAACAGTGTCTGTCACAGCCTGGCATCTCAGCAACCTGTCCCTTTTCATCTGCCTTTGTGGGGCCTGATGCAGGTCTCTGATGGTGTTCAGGTGGCAGCATAATATACACTTAATCTACTGTTCTCATAGTTTGAACAAGGTTAAAAACGATATAGAACAGAAGAGGTGGTGAAAGAAAGGTTCGTATGCTGGCCATACAGCAGGCATCACAGACACCACTGTTCAAAACATCATGAGTTTATTGATCATGTGAGATGCCAGGTTGATTGGGACTGACACAGTATTTACTGACTATGAAATGCAAATGCCTAAAGCTGAAGGCTAGCTCCACACAGAAGTTTATTTCATGCAGTTTATGTGAATTTTATTGCTGAATATTACTACCCAAAAAAAAAAAAAAAAAGTATGGACATTTCAACTGGTTTATGTTCTGTTTGGGAAATTATAACACAAATCCATGAGATTTTCTTTGCTCCAAATATTCCTAGGCAAATGGTTTTCTCACTCAGGGAATGAGGTTTTAGAACGAAAACATTGCAACTGAAATAGCTCCCAAGCATCTATGTGGAATGAGAATACTTTATAACTGATGCATTTAGCATTTCATCAGAAGCTTGTAAAGTCAGATTTGGCAGGCAAAAACATGGTGTGATAACCTCAAACTCATCCTGCTTTGGGTGCGCTGGTAGAAAGCAAATGTACCAAAGGTATGAGAACTATTACAATGTGTAGTACAGTGTACTGGGCAGTGTTCTCATCGATAAAATAGGTTTGACTTTCCCTTTCTGTAGTATGGATTTCACAGCCATTGAAATTAATTGACTAGAATTAAGTTAATTCTCATCTAAACACTCTCGTGCAAATCTTAAGAGAATAAGGCCCTAACTGGAAACCAGGAACAGCTTTGGGTAGTGCTGCTTTGTGCCCTGATATTCTACCTTGACATCAACAAAGATTTTTGGGGTAACTACAGGACTTTTTCTGTTTATCCTTAGTTCTCTTGTATGTCACCTTTTTAATGTTGAAAATGCAAAGGTTCTAAACTGAGAAACTATCTGCATGGTTGGCACCAGTTTAACTATCAGCACTTCCATGATGCCTGACAGTGCAGGAGTCCTGGGATAAACTAGAAATAGCTCTCCTCAAGAATGCAGCAGAGGCAGCACCCAAGTGATCAGAGATAACTGGGGAAAAGAGATACAAATGGCTGAGGAGAAAGGCACTGAAACTTGCAGATGAGCACAGGCTGGAATCTTTCTCTCAAGTTACCTTGTTGGTTTGATGTTCAACTGTGATAATTACAGATCACTAGCTTGCAACCTGGAGTTACCAGGTATGTCTCTTTAAATTTACTATGATGAACAAACCGTTTTTAATTTTCTTTTTTTACTCTGAGAAGCCTGGGTACACCAATACCAAGCACACAGATCTACATAAAGGCTAAAAAGGAAAGTTTGCTTCCTACTGCTTAGGGTAGGAAAAATCTTTTCAGAGAAGTCAGGAGAATGCAAGCGTACAGAAGTATGTGTACACATGGAAAATGCATATCTTTCTGGGTTATGACAACTTTACTTTTATGTCTGCTGCAGCAGAGCTAAATTTGGAAATTTTATCCCACAGGAAACTTGCGTATTTTAACATTTGCTTTTTTCCTCAAATCAGGACAAAAAAATATTATAATGAAAATCCCAGAAAAATATGAATCTGGAGACATTCTGACATTCCTTAAGTTTCAGCTTTATTTCTCAGCTAATTCAAGTAAGCAGAGATGCTTTAATTTTTTTATTTTCAAAATTAAGCTACATTTTCCCAGTGACACCTCACCTCAAAGGGACTGGAGTTCAAAGTCCTGAGCAGTGCTCCTGTGCTGGAGCTGGGGTTGAGTGTCACATCCATGCAGGCATCACAAGTACCACTTTGCATTATGCTATTGGATGCATTAGTCTTGCATGAAGCCTGGCCTGTAGAAGCAGAAGTGAGGCTTTCTTCTCACAAAGTGATGTGCAGATGGTGGATTTGAAACAGCGTTCCTGAAGCACTTTAGATAAAAAGGCATATCAGATAAAGACCTGAAAAACTGTATCACTCGTTTTTCAGTAGAAAATCTTGGTCCATTTGGCTGTCTTCTTTGAAGCAAGCATTTTCCTGAACTATGCAGAAACAAAGACTGCAGATATGAAAACTCTGAGAAACCTCCTTCTCTCTGAGTTGCGCTGTTTGCAAGGCTTCTGCTCCTCATAACACCACATCCTGTGAGCACCATAAGCTAAAACCTTCACAGCAGCAGCACCTCTGCACAAGGGTAGCTCCTCCAGAGGAAGAGCTCCTTGGCTATCAAGTATTTATGTAGTTTTTAGCTCCTGTCTTGATGGTACCATGTCATAAGACCTCTTTTATTTCAAAGGCATTTCCTGCACCTTTGTGTGGCCTCGGTTAGCAGCTTTTTTTGATGCTGAAAAATTTCTTTTTGGTCTACACACATGCATGTTTTCTATATGCACTGCACGTGCAGGAAGAGATGCGATGTAGGACAGGTTTTGTGGGCTTTGTGGCTATAGACAAGCACACTAATGGTGTACCCTTGGTGCAAGATGTACTTAAGATTTCATGGACAGCTTACACTGTCATATATGAAGAGGATGTAGCAAGCATTTATATCTTATTCTCATGGGTTTGTAAATATCCATGGGTGATATTTATTACCTGCAGCTGGATACTACACACCACAGTTGTTTATATATTTTATCCATAATTTCTCACAGTTTTTTAACTCCATGTGAGGTCAAGACCTTTGCTAGTGTAAATTGATATTGCCATATTTAAATTAATTGAGCTACGTTAGTTTATACTGTCTAGAAGCTGGCTTTCATACAGCTTTAGTTGTTAATTGCCAGGGCAATTGCAAATGTCCCTATTTATGAAAAGTTATGACAATCAGATCAATTCCTTTGTACTTGGAATTCATGTTGCATTTGATTAGACTTAAATTAATTAAACAGAAGCTGATCATATAGACAGATTTATTGTTAGCATTCTAATTAACAAAAACAACTCTCCGCTGAAAATCTATCTTCCCACCTCCCCCAAGGAAAGGAATTGCCCTTGTTATTTCTCCTGTCCAAAACATGCAAACCTTTGGGATAGGCAAATAAGGAAATCATTTGGCTATAAACGCACTTTCGTTGTTGTCTGAGCAAAACCAAAAGCAGCTGCATAGTTCTACTGTAGAGATGTATTATATTTAGCTCTGGGTGTTTGTTAGAAAACACTTGTCCTGAAAAAGTGTCAGTGTCTGACACTGCTTTCCAGGATGGTCTATACTTTGATTTTAAGGTTTGAAATTAAGATGTATGTATTCTGGCTGCTGATGAAATGGACTGGCAGCTGTTGATGGTCACAGCTGGGGAGTGAATTAACTGTAGAACAATTTCAATTCATACTTTTGAGAAATGGTCCAGGGAATCATTCCCTAAAATAAAATCATTCTGAAAAGGACTAGCTTCTGGCTCCAGGTAGGACAATTTTCTTTAAATATTGTCAAAGCTAAATCACTTATATAACCAAAGTATTGATGCAGTTGGTAGAAATATCATGTGCATCATACACTTTTATTAAAATATCAGAATAAATATGATTTTAAAGTGGAGGGTCTGAAATATCAGGAGCCTTATTTCTAGCAGTACAAGATTATTTCTATCGTATTTCCAGCTTTACAAGATGTCTGGTGTGACATGCAATTGTCATATCATGTGCATCCCATTTGTATTAGTCTGAAACACTGGAATAAACATGAACACTTTTCATGGCTTAAATGGTTCTAAAGCAAATGTTTTGAGGTTTGTCCATCCTATTTCACTAGAATACATTTGGACATTTCCAACTGAAAATGCTTTTATGGTTTACCATGTTCCAGTGGCAAAATTTTGAAGGGAGTGGATTGTTGCACCATCATTTTGAAGAATTTGAACAGCTAAGTTTTTTAAGCATCCTGGAAAAGGTGTCTTGGAGGCAACTCTTTTAATCAGTAACTTTAACATATTTCTGCCAATGCAAACTATTCTGACCCATCAATAAATTTTGTCAGTTTAATATTTAGTATCCACCCTCTGTAACTGGGAAAAGGCAATGCCATGAGCTAAACAGAAACACTCAGAATAGTTACAAGTACTTGAGAAATATCTTCGGATCTTTCAACAATTGGACAAGTAATCCACATTCTTTCAAAATGCTTAAAGTTTTTTGGCATGCGAACTGCTTAGCTGAATGGATAGATTAAAAAAAAACCAAAATATTTTGCAATCACTTTGGGCAATTTCTTTCTCCTTATTCCGGGAATGGTCTGGTTAATTAGCATGCTTTAAACACAACATTTGGCTGTCTGATCTGCACAGATGTACAATTTGTGCTCTGCTGGTGATCCAGCTACACAACATGCCACACTCCAGCTGCTTTCTGTATACTGGCAGAAGCAGTATCTTTACTGCTACATTTAAGGGAGTTTTTTATTTTTTTTAATTTTTTTTTTTTT
>VZRR01005243.1:166114-404746 GCA_013398015.1 Oreocharis arfaki
TTTTTTACTTCTATCTTTTTTCCTTTTTTTTTTTCGCTTGACTTTATCATTCACAAGTTAGGAACTTAAATCATTACATTTTAATACAAAGCTATTTTACCTCAGATGAGTTTTCCAGAGATGATGCCATTAGTATAACACAAAAGACCCTCAAAAAAAAAAAAAATAGCATTGACAGCTGATCCTACCAATAAGTAAAAGAAAGTCCATCAGTACAACTTCATGGAGTCTAAAAAAATTGTTTTAACATAGTCTGATTTCTGTTCTTCCTATTTTGAAGAGCTGAAAGACTTTCAAAGTATTCCATAAGACAGAACATGCTCGCCCAGCATTGAGAGGGAGTAACAGATGCACAACTTAAATCACAGAGTCTTGAGGATCTGATGGAGAAGCTTTCTTTAAGATTAGACACTAGGTTTAGCTACAGCAAAATTACATACCCACCGAAGTTCACATATGTTTGGTGTTCCTTAGAGGGAGCTGATCACATCCATTGCTGGGTGTCCTCTCCATGGCTGTAGATGACCATTATCTGTGGCCTTATTCACTCAACTAGTTGTTTGGGGTTTTTTCTGTTATAAAAATACAAATTTCAAGCTATGAAAAAAAGGGGCAGAAAAAGGGAAACCTTACAGCAATAGAGTTCAAGGCTAAGTGCAGCAGTCACAGAATCACAGAACTTCAGACAATTCTTCTCTCTCCAGCCTGTCATGGTCCCGGCACTCCGGTATATTGGCCACTCCTCCCAGCTTTGTGTCATTGTCTCATTTACTGAGGAGTCATCAGCCCCTTCATCCAAGTCACCAATGATAAGTTAAACAGTATAGGGCCCAGTATTGAGCCCTGGGGTACACCACTAATGACAAGCCTCCAACGAGACCCTATGCCTCTGGTTATGATCTTCTAGGATCTGCTGTTCAGCTAGTTCTCAATCCACCTCACTGTCCACTCAGACAGTCCACGCTTCCTCAATTTGCCCATGAGGATGCTGTAACTCTCCCAACAACTTGCTCGGCAAGGTTTTTAACAGGGCCTATGGTTTTTCATGCACACATGGGAGAAATAACAAGAAGATATTCTGAAGAGGTCAAAACAGCAAAAAAAAAAGACATTATTGGTAACTTTAGAAAATCAGAGAACTTTGGCAAAGGGTTTAGAACAAAATTCAATCAACATAAAACACTTTTCAAAGTATTAACTCGGCCCATTCAACTCAGAAAACTTTAAGCCAAATTGATTTCAAGTTACTCAAGAATTCCAAGGAGAGATAATTAGAAGAAAGAGAGAATGATAGAAAAGATACAGAAAATCACACATATAGCTGCCAATTTCTGAGGTCCAATGATAGAAACTCCAAGAAGAGGTAAGGTCCAGACAACATGATTGCCTCATGTTCGGCCTTTAAATACTTCTTTGACTTATTGGGCCCTACCCCCAGGTGGGATTTCCAGTCATTTGGCCACTCAGGAGCTGGGTTAGGGGCTCCAGGGGCAGGTGTGGACCATTGCCTCTGGTGTGCCATGATTGGTAGCCACTGCAGGGCTGGGATACAGGCTCTTGGGGTGTGGGGCTGGGCATTGCCCTGTGTAGGTTAGGCCTAACCTGCCCCTTTCCCCACACATATGCATCCTAAAATGTCTTGTGGCATCAGTCTTTCCAGTCTGTCACAGATGTTGTGAGAGACATTGTCGAAAGCCTTGCTGAAGTCAAGATAGACAATATCCACGGCTCTCCCCTCATTCATTCAGATAGTTGTTTCATCACAGAAGGCAACCAGGTTGTTCAAGCATGATTTACCTTTTTTGAACCCATGCTGGCTATTCTTGATCATCTTGTCATCCATGTGGATAGAGCTGACCTATACAATGAGGTGTATCATCACCTTTCCAGGGGTGGAGGTGAGGCTGGTTGAATGGTACTTCCTTGGGTCCTCTTTCTTGCCCTTTTTGAAGATGAGGGTGACAATTGCTTTCTACCAGTCCTCAGGCATCTCCCCTGATCTCTACAACCCTTCAAAGATGGTCGTGAGCAGCCTCCCTGTTGTGTCCACCAGCTCTCTCAGCACTGTGGATGCATTCCATCAGGGCCCATGGACCTGTGCATGTCAAATTTGTCTGGTTCTCTAACCCAATCATCCTTGACCGAGGGAAAGTCTTCAGTCTTGAGGCTGATGGTGACTTTCCCTTGTAGAAGTCATACTTTGACTAGTAATATATCATCTCTGACACAGAATTGTTATAACACTTCTATGAACACAGCAACAGTGTTATTAATCAAATTGTTTATATACAGAAAGCCTTTATCCATTTATTTTCTTCTAAAAATTGTTGGTTTTCTTCTGAGTGCAGTTTCTGATATCCCCAAGGAACACCCGTTCATTTTTCCATTTTTTTTCTTCCAAAGAAAGGACAATTATTACAAAATCTATCATTGTAAGATTAAGGTCATATTTTATTCAAACAGTTTAAGGGAGTAAAGTCACATTCTGTTCAGAAAAAATAACCTGCTTACTATCAGAACTAGCAGAAGTAATGAAATTTTCTGTCATCTAAAGTAGGCCAAAATTTCTTATGAAATATTTATGCAATTAGAGAGCTGATCGTGGAGTCCCAAGAAATGATAACTGCAAGGTCTATTTTCTGAAAAATGATGCCTCTGAATCCTGTGCATGTTGGACTAATGCTTTTAGCGTAGTTTTTTTTTTTATCTTACCATAAAATAGAATTGACAGGTTGGACCATAATGGCAGCTTATAGAAAGTTTCTATTGGACAATATTTTTAGGGGTTGAGATGGCCCCTCATATGCCTCATTGCCTTTGTGTGCCTGGGTGCCACTCAGACGTGAGGAGAAGTTACAGAGGAACAGGAGGAGCTCTCTGCTGTGATTAACTCAGTAATGGTTTTAAACTAAAAGAGGGTATGTTTAGATTAGACATAAGGAAGAAGTTTTTTGCGATGAGGGTTGTAAAACACTAGAATAAGTTGCGCAAAGAGGTGGTGGATGTCCCATTGCTGAAAATATTCAAGGTTTGGTTGGATGGGGATCTGAGCAACATGATCGAGTTGAAGATGTCCCTGCTTGTTGCGGGTGGGTTGGACTAGTTGACCTTTAAGGGTCCTTTCTAGCCCAAACTATTGTATAATTCTGTGATTCCCAAGATGGCCATGGGGCCATGGTCCTGGGGCAGGGTGAGGCTGCAGAGAGGTGGAGAAGCCAGCAGGGCAGCTGGAGTCAGTGTGGTCATGGCCTTAGGCATGGGATGTGCCCCGTCCTGATCCTACAGTGCCTGCCTGGAGCAGACATAGCTGATAAACAAAAGCAGGGTTATGGATAAACCAAGCGCATCTGCTCTGCCTCGGTCTGAGAAAACAAAGGGGTTTTTTTACAGTTTAGAGGGGCAGAACTGTGGAGAGTGGTCACACTGGCTTTACCTTTGCTCCCAAGAGGAAACGTTATAGTATAGTCATAAATGTCAGCACTCTGGGCCAAGCAATAACTTTTAATATCGTCATAACCAAGGGGCATTTAGAAAATTTGTGAGGGAAGTTTGGGACTCAGCCATATATATCTGCACATCAGCTCATATATAAATTCAGTCATTTCTTAGACTTTGTCAATAAGAATTTATTTGTACTTCAAACTGGAAGTATGAGATTTATGACTTTCAAGGGCAGCTTAGCTAAAGCATGTAGCAGCATGCCTGCTTATCTATGGCACTGGAGCACTGCATTTCCATCCTCTCATCTTGCCTGTTCACATTCTATCTTCTACTGAGACGGCACCTCATAATTGCCTCCTGCTTTAAGGATGGATACTGGCATGTGAGTACTGGCTTGCTAGGCACTGAAATGAGAACCGCAGCTTCTTTCTCTTTGGAAACCAAACGTCTGTCTCACAATAATAAATCTTCATTCATGATTTGGGGCAAATTTTAATTAAAGAGTAGGAGTTTAAAGCCTCTCTGTTCCTTTTCGAATTCCTTGTTCCTGGCCATTCAGACCTAAGCACACTTGTGTACTGTGGCAGAGCCTTGAAGTACAGCAGTTAGCCATGCTGGTGATTATCCTGTAAGTGATAGTGGTGGGTGAGAGTTGCTTATTTTTTGAATGACTTCTTAATGTTCTGGCCTTGTGGAAGGCACAAGTCACATTGACCCTCCATGACCATTATGTCAAGTCACTGGTGGGGAGAACTTCGTGTCCTGGCAAATCAATAGGAAAGAAAGGCTTTACCCTGCTATCTGCTAAACACCCAGCACTTTTGCAGCGTAAGAGTTTCTAAACAGGAATTAGACCCCTTGAAAAATCTGGGTCCCTTTAAAATCATCAGTTAGAGCTGCCAGCCTTTTACAGAGCAGACAAACAATGGCTTTGTTTTGAACCTATTGGGACAAAACACCCTTCTGTGCTAGAGGAGAGAGAAAAGGCAAAGGTGAACAGCTGAGGAGAAGAAAGAGCTGCTGACCACCTTGAACTGAGCTCTCCATTGTTGTATATGTAACCAGAGATACTGATTCTTGTCTGAATGCCATAAGTTGGCCTTCATAGTTGCCTCTGTGCCATGTTCACACCTGCACAGGGAGCTAACTCAGTTGCTTATCCAAAGTCCTTTTACAGCAGGATTCAGGGGCTGACTTTGTCAAAGTCTACCCATATCTCATTTCCAAAAAAAACCCCAACCGACAGAGAGAAAGGGGAAGATAGGTATTGTCTTTCAAATTAACTGTGTGTGCACTCATAGGGGAAGGAGCATATTGAGTTTCAATAATTATTTTTGTTTATTTTTTACTCTAAAACCAGAAATAGGGTGGTTTTACAATCACTAACTTTCTTCTCCTAAACATTCTCTAGAGTCAGTCTGTCCTCATCTGTAACTCATTTCTTTGGCTGTTAAGTGTAATGGAAGAGGATAATGTTAGTTAGAGATCACATCAGAAGTATGAACCCTTCAGTTGTGTCTGGTAAAATATTGTTTGCTTGAATAATAAATGAGCTCTTATAGTCAATTGCACTTTCATGTAGGTATCCTAAGTGATACGAGGGGTAGAAATAAAACCACTGAAAATCAACAGATACATCTGGGCCCATTCCTGAAGAAAACAGCTATTTCAAGTTCTCTACTGAGTCACCCTCAGGTTTAGCAGACTGACTATTAAATTGCTACGGGGCATATTAAAAGCATTATACAGTTCCTGCAAAATTACTAACTAAAGTTGCAGACCCTGGAAACTCTCCTGACTGGCTTCTGCAGACAGCTTAGTGCCTCGCCGGCTCAGAGCTGCTGAATAGGGAGCTCTCAGGCCTTCCCTGAAGAGGTCAGGTTTTACATGTCCATAGACATCTGCGTAAGTCCTCTGGCTCCATTCTCTCTATACCTTGATAGTTTGGTTTAGATAGATCCAACTTTAAATTCTAATTTTATTTTGATGAGGTGTTTCACTCCCTTGGGTGACTGCTTGCAAAGCAGGACGAAGAAACTTTTATAGGTTAATGAATTCTTGAAAGAACATATGCACATATTTCCTGAAGATTGAAATTAATAAAGGCTCCCAAGAAATCTAATTTCTCTAACACTGCCTTACTTTTCCTCTACTGGGACCTCTTTGGTGAAAGGTTAGGAAATATTTTCCTTTGCTATCCTTTCAGGACAACAGCAAATTAGAAAAGATAAGTTGTCTTATCTTCTTTTCCCTCAGGAAATTGTCCCTCAGGAACAGTTCGTAGAATCATAGAATCATCTAGGCTGGAAAAGACCTCTAAGATAGTGGAGTCCAACCTTTGATCAATCACCACCTTGTCAGCTAAACCATAGCACCAAGTGCCGCGTCCGTTTGTTTCTTGACCAACTCCCTGGGCAGGCCATTCCAATTCAACCTAACTCTTAGTTATGCCAATACAACACCATGACCAGACCAAGTATGGAATTTTTCAGGTATATGAACCTCTCTTCATTAAAATATTTTAAAGTTTCTTTGAGTGCTTAAGAAAACTGCATTTGAAAATATAAACCTGCATGACCTTTGAATTTCGCTCATGTAACTCAAAGTGCTGAACAAAATGTCAGTGCTGTTTGAACAACTGAATTCTCACAGATAGTCAGTATAGAAAGTTTAAGAGGTCCATTTCAATCAAAATAGATCTCTAGACTGGCTTAAGTACTGACCATTTTAAACTATATCTATAATACCCGTTTCAGACACTTTAATAGTTATCTAGGTCTTTGAGCAGGAAACCCGAGGTTGGAATGATGAATTGATTTGGAAATACTCACCTGTTCAAAAACATAGACACTGAGTAAAGTTCTCTGCAGTCCCAGTTTTAATTCCAAAACCATCTTTTATTGTTATTTCAGTATATTGTGTGTGAATTGCACCGACGTTTCTCTCTTTCTCTTGCTTTGTACCTAAATGCTGGAAAATAACAGTAAGATTTTTTTTTTTCTATAAACTACAGCATTCAACTGTTTGATGTACCAGGAGAAAGATGACATTTGGAGGTTCATTTCAAATTTCCTGTCAGGGCTTCAATTCTGTTGATGCTTATCAATGACAAAGTCTAAATTTTCTGGCTCATATTGGGAATATTAAGGCAAAAAGCTGTCTTCACTAACTTTACTGGGAACAGGCCTCCATCCCTGAACTCACCCACAGTGAGTTGAAAGGTCATTAAGAAAAAGGGGTTCAGAGCTCAGGACAAAAACTGTATCTCAGTCTAGGCTGAAATGGGGTTCCTCCTTCCTTCCTTCTGCCCCCATTTCTGTAACTGTTTAAGGAAAAACAAATCCTCTGCAGGTTCTTCTCCTTGAATTTGATGGAAAATTGTTGCAGTAGTCCAGTATGGAGATAGACATGTGATTTGGCCAAAGACAGACATTTTCTAACACTATTAACATTGATAAAAAGTTTTAACAGAGTCTTCTGGCTGTGTGTTGGCAATTCAAATTGCTTGCCTTTAAGCTCAAACTGCTGTTGCCTACCAAACAATATCGCTTTTTCTATATTTGGCTAGAAATGGAGATTTCTTCTTTTTGTGCTGGTATTTATTTCTCCCAGGCGTTGGCATCCCTGACCAAAATTATATTGCTGATGAGCTATAAAAGTGCTTTGTAAAAGCACTTTGTATGAGGAGGTTGGCATAACTTTGCCATTTTAGACTTGTGGTTGTTCATGGATCTATGTTTTTAAATAAATCTGTGTGTTCATTCCGGCTGTCCAAGGTCTGTCCAAATTAAGAAATTAAATGAGTCTGGTGTTTTGCAATTTGTTACCTCTTTATAGCAGGTAAGCATAGCAAAAAACGACCCCAAGTGGTGTAGAGGCAGCTATTTGCTCATGGGCTAGTTCCTGGAGTGATTGCACCAAGGTTTTGCCATTTGTGGCACTCTATTCCAGGACTTTTCCCTTATTCAGCAGTTTAGTACCCATTTTCCAGGTTTTGGAGTACATAGCCAAGGTAGAAAACCATAATATCTGTTTGTGTTCATTGTTGAAAACAAGCATATTTTTGGAATTCTTTACTTGTACACTGTATTTCAAATTTTCCTTTCTAAGAGTCGTAACTGATACCAAATTTCATTTAAAGTTTTCTTGGGGGCCAAAACTGCCTCTTCTTGGCCCAATTTTCTTTTTTTATTTTGGTTTGCTTCGTTGGTTGGTTGGTTTTGGTTTTTTTTTTTTTGTTTTGTTTTTTGGGGTTTTTTTTGGCAATGCAATCTACCTAAACAAAACCTCACGTCACTGGCATCAGTTTTGTATCTACATTGTCAATTTTTTAAAATCGTGAGAAATAATCACCTTGTTCTTTAAAATGAAAGAAAATGCTCTGTATTTCTCCTTCTATTGACAGCTGTCTCTACATCTGTGTGCAGTTACCCAGCTGGAGAGATAGGTTTTAGGATATACAGCGTGATATATATTTGTATGTAGTTTGTTTAGGGATCTTGACAGGAAGAAGTTGTAGATATCTAGTGAAGTTAAAATACGTTTGCTTATTTATTATTAAATAAACTACTGCGCTACATCATGACCTTGAGTTATGTAGCACATGTGTTGACTGAGTTGGTGAGAGCTCATCTCTCTCTCTCACTGCACTTTCTCAGTTACACAACACATAAAACATTTAGCATCATGTCTGACATGTTACAATGATGAAACCATCTTTTCATCGGTGTTGTGCTTCAGGGAAAGCATTATCATCTCTTACCAGAGCTGCATCTCTTCTGAGCTGCTTTATGTTCTGTGTTCTGTGGTCTTGGTCTCCATGTGTCTGTGCCTTATCCTTGATTTTCCTGTCATATCTTTCCCTTTCTCTGAGCTACAGAAAGCTTCAGATGATGTGCACCTTTCTCTATGAGTTATGTTTTCACTGCTTCTTATCCAGGTTGAAGAATCTGAACCCTTTCCTTCCAAAAGATACATCTAAATGTGCAGTAGACAAATGTATTTCACTCCTATCACCTGTTGCAAATTCTGTACCAAAGAGATATCCTTTAAAATTTTACTCTTTTTCCTAAATATTGTTATGAAATGCATTATACCTTTCTCTCTCTCCGTCTCTCTCTTAATCTTAATGGCAGATTGCTAGCAAGAACTAATTTTCTTTTGTACAAAGCAAGACCTATTGTGTCAACATAACGCAGATATGCCTGCTATCATCATCCACAGCAACACAGTTTACCAATCTAACCATGGATAAACTACATGGGATAGTCAAGCTTTAAAACCAATTAGTATTGACTTGCAAACCTTTCCTTGGATATAATTTAAAATTTATGTACAAAAATATAGTTTCCCTTAACGGAAAGAGTAAAAACTTTCTTAAGCGGGAAAAGAGCCTTGGAAAGAAATTTTAAGGTTTGTAACCCTTGTGAGAGAACATTGAGTTAGTAAGGCGCATACAACTGGGAAGGCAAATGTATAGACAAGGTTCTTCTTCTCCTTCCTAGTCAGACAAAAGGAATGGCCTTATTCTGTTCATTAAAGTATTCTGAAACATATTAACATAATTAGGGGTACAATGCTGGTCCAAGCTTTGTTAGCTATTCTAGTACCACCACAGCAAATTCAGTACGATTTTTACCAGAAGAGATTCTCGGTAATGTAAGGCTAAGTACAAATGGAAAATACATTTTCCCCAATTAAAAAAAAAAAAAAAATCCAAATATTTTCATGGGGTCATGACAAAAGCAGCTGCAGTCTAAAACTTTGCATGTAAATAGTCTTAATGAGAGGAAGTGCCTTTAACAGATGGGGTGTTGCAAAATTTTAAAGAAAAAAATCTTCACAAGCATCTGCTAGGAATTTAATGATAAAATGGATAGATCCACACTTTTTGTGAGATGAAGGGACAAGGGCTACTGTCCTTTCCCTCAGGGTTTCTTGTTTCTGTTTTCTGCTAAGGAAGACTCTTAGCAACAAGTTGAAAGCTGCACTGACTTGTTACAGTCCTTGGTAGTTGCTATGTACCTAGCTTTTCTTCTTGGGAAATGAATGGCTTCATTTACACCAGAAAATGCTGTTAAAATAACAGAAAATGCAAGTTCACTTAAAAAATGAAATTATTTGATAACAAAGTAGACAAAATGGACAAACACATGTTTGTAGATAAAGTGATGCTGGAGAAAGCCTTCTGCCACATCTACCACAAATACATTGGCCTCATCCACAGGGTTCAGTGGCCTTTTGTGTTTCCAGAAGGCCTTTAAATGTCTCCTGAGATGGATGAACCCATCACCAGCCGTCAAGAAAAAATCTACCAATGGAGTCTACAGATGGTAGTATTTGGCTTTGGGGGTAGAAGTTTTCCCCACGACATATGGAATGCTGGTTCCTAGGCAGATGATGTTCTGTGTGATGCCAGGAAACCTGAGCCATGTGTCACCCACACCTTCCAGAAGTACCTGTATGGCATCAGCAATCACATCAGTATCCAGGCTCCAGCACTGATAAGATAAGGCAGTGCAGGCAGATATGTGGGTTTGCTCAATCCTGACTCCAGGGTCACCTAATGTGGTATACTCAAGGCTGGGCTTTCATTGATCCTGATTCTGTCAGTAGAATTATGTTCATTATCAGACTGCTGTTGAATTAAGCTCTTACTTATCTCAAGTGCTTGAGCTTAGCTGCAAAGGAGTTTTGAATTTCCTGATGGGATCAAAGGTTGTGAAACTCTCTTCTGAAAACTCAGACCTTGCTACCTTAATTAAATCTTCCTTCCTATGTCAGCCATTCTTTAATAGACGTTGAGTCATTAACCTTCCTCTTTCTTTTTATTTGATAATATGAAGAAAACTCTTCAGCCTCAAAAGCAAAAGCACATTTCTTCTTAAGACAATGATGAAAGGATCTTACTGTTTGTTTCAGCTATGCATAAAGAATGGTAATTTTGTATCTCTCAGGCATGCTTAGATCTGCTAATTATTAAATGCTTTCAAATCACCAATGCCTTTGTTTTCCTTTTTCACCTTATTCACTATATTTCACTATTCACTATATTTCACTTATTTAAGCATAGCTTAAATGTCTGATGGTGTCTCCATCTGGCTTCCTGTAAAGACTGTGTTCTTGTATTTAGTGCTTTATAAAGTCCCTTGGGAGACAAGCAGCCTATCTCCTTCTCTGCCCAGCTCTATGTCCTGAAATGCCGTTAGTAACTCAGGGCACCTTTCACTTTGCATTCATAGGCACTTTGCTTCTCCAGGACAGCCAAGCAACTGTCTTAGGGGAAGGAGGATATGTTCATTAAGGCAGAATTTTCTATGGGAATGCAGTGGCTTTACCAGGTACTGCCTATGAACTGACGTGTGACAGCTCTTCACATGCATGTTCATGTAACTGATGAACACTCACATTATTTAGTTTTGTATATTAACTGATACCTTAATAGAAGCTCTCATTATTCATGAAGCAAGAATGCAAACATGAAGGGTAGGTAAATGCTTTCTTCCATTTAGGTGTGTTATTTTGCTTGAACAAGAACTACAAGATGAGAGGGATTTTTTTTTTTCCCACAGACATAATCTGAGTTCTGGCTATTTTCATATTGGGTGGTTTTCTAAGCATGAAAGGAGATGCTTCCCAGTGCAGAAAGCCAGTCTAAAGTCCTCTGTATCACTTAGATCCTGTGATGATCCCACACCAGGACAAGGTGGAGCAGCAGCAGAAAAAAGAGCAAGGGGACTTAGCCTGGGGAAGACCACTGGAGTCTGTCCATGGTTCTACCACTTGGATCAAGACTGCCAAACCCTTACCTACAGTCCCAGATGTTATAGTGTGTCTTCCACCCTGTGAAAATCAGCAAGTCTTCAGCAAGCTTTTGCCTTATAAGAAAAAATTATACAGCTTGTTACAAGCTTTGCAAAAATAGTTGTAAGAGTGGAACAACACATTGTCTCATGTCTTTGGTGAGGCAAAGATTGTTTGACTTAAGTTGTCATTTACAGATTCTGGGTTTCTGTTTGTGCATGTGACATAACATGACAGAACAGTGTATCTGAACCCTGAGAGGTTTCTGCCTTGTACCACACAGCTCAGAATTTCAGCTCACTCCTAATTTGCAGAACAATTAACATTAATTTAAAGCAATCAATAGCTGGAATATTGTAGTGGCTCTTTGGTTTGCTTCTGTGCTCTGTTCAGATTGCAGCATTCGTGCCAAGACTGTAATTTTTCTGTTGTGCTCTTGCTTTTTGAAATCTCTCATAGAGTGCTAAAAGAAGTATTTTGAAATTGTTGCCATTATTATGTTACAGGTGCGTAGTATTTAGGGTTCAGGAGCAAGACTTGAACTTGATAATGTAGTCAAAGACTGTGACTGTATTTCAAGTTGAGATCATGCTTTTAAAGTCATAAACGTCTTTCTAGTTTCTCCTGCATATCATAATACAGTCTATCATCTAAGGACATGGAAGAAAAAAATGGTATTTTGTATCTATTCTCACTCCTGTATCATTCATGTACATGTGAGTTATGACACTGAGAAATTCATTTCAATATATTGAAACTTATTTTTGTCCTCATAGGATTATTTTAAACAAGAAATATTTGGAGAAAATATTTAATTTGCCATCACAGTTGATGCATTCAGCAAGGCAATTCGATTGCATTAAGACGTCTGCAGGAGAGCAACATGCTTGGCTGACACATAATACACATTGAAAGCTGCTGCTAGCAATTCTTGTCAAGCATTGAAAGATACTATGTCAAAATAAAATGAAAAATTCAATAAAAAAATTCCTGTTCATATATGATTTTTCTTACATTTCTTTCTTTTGTAGTACATTCTAACACACAAGAATCTTCCTCTCTCATTTGCTCCATGTAAGTTGGACTTTTAAATATGTATTAAATGTCAGTAAATTAGAGGTAAGTTGTATAATTTTGTGTGTTGGGAGAGGGCAGGGCAAATTCCAAAGCTCTGTATTATGCAGCCTGCAGCAAGCTCTTACTATAAGGTTGTCTGCTGGCAGCTGGACACCACCACGGAATCCCACTCCTTGCCACTGATCACCTGATACCGTATTTAGTGGGGTGTTGAGGAGGAGATCAGCTTGATGTCCCTTAGAAATGGAATTCAGGGTCCACAATCCATTTTGCTGATTTACTCAGATTTCAGGAAAATTATTTTTGTGGCATTAAATCTTCCTGGAAGATTAAAAATGTGGAAGAGAGGGAAGGCGGGGAGGAGGAGGAGGAAGTCTTGGATATTGGGAATAGTGTGAATACTTAAGAGTTCCCTCAAGGCCCTCTGACCTGCAGAGGTTTTTGAGAAAGATTCCGCAAATCCTGCTTTTCCTAGAAGGCCACTAATTTAGCTGTGAATCTCCATGTTCTTCCTTGTGTGTGGGCTGGATCTCCAGTGGCATCAACAGCTTCCACCTGTGCATTACTGGGCCATGAAGAGCAATTGGATGTGCCTCAGTGCATTTATTTCTGCTCCACAATACAAAACTCTGCACAAGAAAAGTCAAATACTTGTTTAGCTACAACTGTTTGAGATTCAAAGCAAACCTTGATCTTTCATGTGGATGAATGGATAGAATTTGATCCACATTGTTTAAATTGGCTCAAAAGAAATTCCATGCTTTGGTCCAATTATTTTTCTTCCACAAGGCTTATAGGGAATATAGAAGAATGAAAATAGAAGCCAATGTATATTAGACAGATCCTTGGAGTTTTGTTTGCTTTAGTTCAGGATTTGCAGAGGCCAACTTGTGTTGTTGGTAATCCCTTAATATGGTTGCCTTTGCTGGTCTTAAATTGATGACTCAATAGTGATAGCACTCTGAGGCTGTGAAAGATCGATACATGTGGGTTTTTTCGGTGCCCTTCATTACTTTTTGTGATTTATTTCTCTCTTGGCTAGCATATGACTAAGCCTCTTGGATTGAGTTTCTCGCATGTCTACCTTGGCAGCTAAATAATTGAAAACTTTGCTAAAGGAAGAGAAATATAACTTGAAAATATGTTATCTACAAGGGTTTTGGTTTGTAGCTCTTCTGAGCTGCAGTAAACCTCTTCGCAACAAATAATTTTATATCATTTAAAATATTATGGAAATTAAAATTTTCAACCTGCATGAGGAAAATTTTGCTCGGAGACATTCCTAGGTCTTTTTCTGACATACTAGCAAGAATGACGTGACAAAAGCTGGTAGCTGACTGGTAATGGCGATCAATGAATCACAGCTATGTAGAGCAAGATGTTTCAGGGTAGAATAAGGTCCATGTGGTCTACTAACAGTGTCTGAAATGAAATATACCTGTGGAGAGTTGGGAAGCCATCCCTTCTGGGAAAATAAACCATAAGACTACACTTGGTAGAACTGAATATCCTAGAGTGGAACTGGTCAGAGTAGTATAAACAGTGAAAATTATAACATTTATATTTGTTATGACTGCGTGCTGCAGTGATAATAATATTCACATTCAGAGGTAGCTGTCATCTTATTGGGCTCAATGCAGAGCAGCGCCAGCCCACTCTTCAAAAAACATTTTTAGTTTAGTTAAAGAAGCTATTTACATCGTTTGCTGTTTTAAATAGTTTAAAGTAACAGCATGCTTCTTTTGACAAAGATGATGACAAGAGATATGTACCTGTAGAGAAAAGATATAGCTTTTTTTTTTTTTGCTGAAGTATTGAGAGAGAGAGAGAAAGCTGGCATTCATACAACTCCCTCTAAAAAATGCGTGGGTCTTGTACAGACCACAGTGGGCACAGAATGAGGGTAATGATGAGCTATCTGGTAGATGAGGAGGGACTTAGGCACTGTCAGCTTCCCAAGGTTAAAGGCACTGGAGCCCCAGTTGCAAAGGCAGAGAAAACTCACTTCTCATCCAAACTGGCAGCTGCTGAATTTCTCTTCCCTTGTCCCAGTAAATGATCCTGCTGTGATGTCAGTTAAATGTCTCTCCAGTTTTAACAACTTGTTTAAATTTAAAAAAAAAACCACTGAAAAGAGTTTTTGACACCTCAGGGACATCTCTGGAAAACTTTGTGTTTCGAAGCAATTTTGCAGATGCTGTATTAGAAAGGCTTTGGCCTTCCCCACATCATTTCTGCATTTTTTTTTACAAGAGATGCTTGCAAAGGAACACGATCATGTTTCAGAATGTCATTTTTTTGCTCCTGCTTATTTCTTATTTGAAATTCTCTTTCTACAGCCATTATGTGAATGACTCTGCTGTTACCAACTGCAGCCCTCTCTTATGTGTTTATAATACCTTTACTAAATACATCTTTGAATAGGCATTCCTGTTAGATGGAGGACTATAATTTTTATTTATCATGGTAAGTATATTTGTATAATACTAGTATGGCTACAGTTATATTAGTATGAATGATGTCTCTGTCTATAGAGCAAAGAAAAATACTGATATAATAACAGCTGTAGCACCACCAAACTGCAGTCTTTGAACACCATTGGTTTGGCTGATGAGATAGCACTGCAAAGAGGTTCAAATTGCTGGGATGATGGAGATTGCACAGAATTTTTGTTCACATGGTTGAAAGAAATTTGTTCAGATAATTTTCTTTTTCTTTTCAGTGACTATAAGAAAATAGGAATTTTTCAATTAGGAGACAATTTTCCATGTGGTACAAGCACAACCACAGGAGGAGGGCTCACAGAACAGAGCACAGGAGAGGAGGCAGTAAGGCAGTGCTCACCCAAGCTAGTGCTACACTAAGGGGAATGATTCATCTCCCCAGCACCCAGTCCTGCCCTACCCTGGGTCCTGTCTCATGCCTGTTCAAGCCATTGTGGCTGAGCAGCAAAGAGGATCAGGCCACTCACTGCCTTCTGCCTCCAGCATTAATTTTCATCCACCTTGGTTTTTTAATGTAGTGCAGAATGAGCTGGGGAGGTGAGGACTACTCCAGGCAGCACCCATGGCTCAACCTGCACCTCTAGCCACGGCCCAGGGCAGCAGCTGGCAGGTCATCAGTGAAGGAAGAAACTCTGATTCTGACAATGAAGTTTCTGAAGTTTCAGACAATGTAACCTATTTTCTTCTGTAGTCCAGTCTGTCTTTACAGAGCTGGATGTCTGGTCATAGAGGTACATAACTCCCAATTGTCACTAGTACAGGAAGAAAAGAAAATGTATGATCAGAGTTTGTCTTTCAGGAAAATTAAACAGTCATAGACAAACAAGAGGAAATATGAAATCTTTCCATAAAATTAACTTGCATGGCTTTCTAGTGGCTTGGGTGGTCAGCACACATGTGAGTTATTTGTACAGGCTTCAGCACAGCAGAATGAATCACGTGAGGCATCATGTGCTTGAAACTGTTGAAGCTTTAACAGCAACATATTTTACCAGCGCTTAGAACAATGAGTTCTACACACACCCCTACTACATACACCAGGAACAAATGAACTAATGAATGAAAGTGTGATAAGGTTGTTTCATTGGGTTTTTTTGGGGTTTTATTTTTAAGGAAGATTATGCCATACCTCAAATTCTGATCTGTACCCTGTTTCTTTTTCCAGCTGGGAGTGAGAAAACAAGATTGATTCTGTGAAGATGTTTGAATTGATTGCTCAGTCTTGCAGCAGGGTTTTTCTCGAGAGCTATCAATCCTCAAAACTGTGTGGAAAGCAGAAAGGAGAGTTTTGGTGTAGGTTCCTTTCTACTTCTAAATAAATAATTGTATAAAAAACACCTCTCAGTTCAACCCGTCTTCTCTGTATGTTCCTTACCAGAATTTTATGAATGGAAAATTGTTCACTGAAACGACTGAAGTTTTTCCTAACCCTTGGAACTGTAACCAAATGCAAATAAAGGGGATATAGTAGTTTGCAAACATTCCTCTTGAAATAAAAATAAACAATTTGGACACTCCTCTGTGATGTTGCTTATGTCACTGTTGGTTAGTCATATTTCTGTAATAAATGCCTTGAAAATTCTACACATACTTATTAGTGCCAGTGAAAATATTCTCTTGAAAATATTCTTCCATTTCTCTTTGGCGTGTTATTACAAAAGACCTATTCTCCTAATTTAAATAAATAAGCAGCAGTTTGCTCTTTGCAAAACAATTTATTGAAAGAAAAATAATTACCGATGTACTGGCGTTTACAGTTAGAGGATCTTGTAGTAAATTAAATGTTTGTCTAGGGCAGTTGGGGAGAAACCTGATGTTTACTTTTTTATTTTTTAATATGCATATTTATTTAAAAGTAAGTCATACTGCTGTATCTTAATGTCTGAATTCAATAAGATCTTCATGCCATAAACATATAAAGAAGAATTAATCCATGCAAGACTTTGAATGAATCATGTGAAAGGATGTTCTTTTTTTAATAAGACAGTTTATGAGTTTTCTTAAATTGAATATTCATTCATCTAGAATGATTATAATATTATTGAGAGAAAAAAATGCAGATTTTTCTTGCACTGGGTGGATAAATATTTTAAAACCTTTTTTCTGCAGACAGTAAGGTTTCTAGGCATATATACGGTAACAAATAGAAAAGAAGTCACAACAGAAAAATAAAACTGATTGAGTTGGTATATGTATCTTGCTATTGAATTCTTCTACCTCTTACTCTTTTATCTGATACTATACTCCCTCTTTCTCTTTTTCCTATATTAGAATATCTGGATTCACAGACTATGGGAGCTATGGAGGTCGCAGACTCAAGTCATGATGTGGTGGCAGTGTTGTTTTAAGTGCTATTTAAAGGTACACTGATTCCAGCCTTATTACCAGAAATCTGTGGTGAAACCTCTCTTCCACACATTAGCATCAAGTAGAGAAAGCTTTCTTTATGGCCAGACTCATGAAAAGCATACATTCCATTACTTACTTGACTATTCAAAGTGAATGAAATGCCTTTTGCAGAATTTTAAATCTTGCTGTAAAATAGAGACCTCCCTATCTACCTCCATGGCCATCCTCACCTTCTGTATCTAGAGGCTAGCTTTTGGACCTGACTTGCTACTCACTCTCTTCTGGTGCCTTGTCCTTGGCTTAAAAACCCTTCCTAACCCAGGCTTAGCATCCAGGACAAGAAGCAACTTTAATGCCACCAGTTGCAAGGTTGCTCTCCCAGTAGTCACACATAGTCTTCTAAACACCTATGCCTCCCAAATACAGACTCTGCAGCCCTCTCACCAAAGCAGTTATTAAGCCATGGGCAAAGTTTTCCCTGGAAAGCAGGCTTAGCAGAAGCACAAGATCAGCTTGGTACTCCCTCATGCTGCAGGTTTCTGAGTTATGAATCCACCATCTCTCATGTGGGCACAGACTGGGACCTTGGACCTGCGACAGAGTGTGCTGCAAGAGACTTTTGTAAGGGCAGTGATGACTGCCAGCCACCTCATTGTCTCATAGCACATCCACTCCCATGACAAAGAATAAGTTAAATTTATTTATCTTCATAGCCACTCAATGTTTATGTTGAGAAATGGGGTTTAATATCATTGATGAGCAGGGCTGCATCACAGAATATCCTGCTACCTGCTTCTCAGTGGAAATAATCCATGAGGTCCCATACACTGTCAAGCTGCTGGAGAAAGGAGAGAAGAGCATATAATGACATGAGTAAGTGTGCTAAACCACTGTGCTGCCAGCAGTCGCTGTGTCTGGGCTCCCAAGTGAGCTCTCGAGTATACACCTTGGCCGTCTCCTAATTCCACGCTGGCATAAGACTTGAGTACACACCAGTCCCAAGTGCCCTGGCTTCCTCAGAAGTTACAGCCCTGCGACATACAGGAGCCTTTGTAAACACCCAGCTTGGCCTCAGTCTGGACAACTGGAGACAACCTGCTCCTGCTCTGATGCACAGCTGGAGATTAGTTTGGGTCTTTCTTTTTTTTTCTTAGAAGAAAGAGGTTGAGAAAAGCTCAATTCCCATCTGACACAAATCATTATGTCTTCACTGTGCCTGATGGGGCTTAACTGATTTAGTTTAACTAAGGATCTGGAATACTGTTTAGTTGCTGTATAAATAATCTGCAGGATTCCTGTATCAAGACAGATGCTGCCTCTATATCTGGTGGCAATGTACTGTATAAACAAGCAGTAGACCTTAACCAACAGACAGAAAAAAAAATCATTGCACATATGGATATTGATACAGGCAATAAATACCATGGCCTTTGACTGGGATTTCAAAACCAGTTTATTTAACTGCCCTAATATGCCTTGATGGAACTGTAAATGACACAGAAATATAATTGTTCTTTTAAAAGCAAATAGCATCAGCTTTAAATTCAAGAGTTTGCATTCGTATGACATAATGGGGAAAATCACCAGGTTTATGATACTATTTCAGCAGTAAAATGTATGCCCACTTTCTCTTCAGTGATGTAAATTTCATGTGTCTGCTGTATCAGGATGAGCTTAGCGCATTCCAATAGAACCCAAGCATTTTTGTCTAGGAAAAGTAATGGTGTGGTAGGTGGCATATTTTGCTTCAGTTTATGAATCTCTAGAAAAGCTAAAAGAAATGTTTAATGATTCTCCAGCAATTATTTTTAAATAGTGTGTGTTGCCATCTTAAGAGCACTATTGAATACCAACGCCATTATCTGATAAAATTGCTCCCAGTTCACTCTAAACTGGTGTGTCAAAACTACATCAATACTTTGCAAGCTGTTGCCATATGTTCATAACTGATTTTAGTAAAATTATGGTAAGGTATTTTTTGTCTACAGGGTCCCATGACCTCTCAGAGATGTGAAAATTTTAGCAGCTTTCAGAAATTAAGTCAATATTTTTACTTTATTGTTTTTTTTCACTTTGAACTACAGAGCACTGAGGAGATTTTGTAAGAAATGGTTAAATTTTGAGTTCAGAATCCTTATTTTCCAAGCCACATTCCATGTTCATATAATGGTTCCTTTAAGCAATTCACTGTGCTCACATCACAGTTTTAAATATGCCTGGTTCTGCCCACTTTATGCCTAATTTTGAGACCTTGTTTCATATAAGAGAAAACTTGAAATTGTTAGTAAAAAAGAGGAGAACCATAGCTAAAATCTACTAGCTAGAAAATAATGCAAAGCAGGAAGGCATAAATTAGCTATAATTATTTGAACATTTAACTCAGTTTCTTTAATGTGAACTTATAGGGGAAAGATACTGCTACTCACTTTCAAAGAAATCAACACTGATTGCCAATTAAGCAGCAGTAAGCAATGGGTCCCACTGATCTACGCATCCCTCAGCCCAGGCAAGAAAAATAATGTTAACCAACTTACATATGTAGAATGGAGCATGATGTGGACATTTGTCTCTGTATAATCACTCATTTGTAACCATCTGTGAAATGACAAAAGCTGTGGTTGGTGCTCAAAAATTGTTGGGAATGCTGTGTATAGCCCCTGTTGTGCAGTTTATATGAAGACCTGTGCAGAGGGGAAGAGCAACAACCTACAGGAGCAAAAAGAGAAAACTCAAAGAGGCTGATCTGTTTATTTCTTACATTTATTCTAATCTTCAGTCTGTGCTTCTGAAACTGCTGCTATTTTAGTTTAGATCATGTTTCAAAAATTCTGCTTTTTTTTTTGGTTTAGTTGTTTCTCTCACTACCTGGATGAAATTTGAACATAAAAGTTAAAATACCAAGAAAAAAGCAGCTGTTTAAATTTCCCAGAATTTTCTTCGCAAAGCTGCTGTTGTGGAAATACAGGTTTCTTGCCTTTTTTTTTTTCCACACAGTGCACTTATTGGGTGCCATTTCACCATGGCAATAGGACAATGTTTCCTACTTGTGATGTAAATCTTCCATACCTGTTGTGAAAATGATCATTTACCTGAAATCAGAAAAAAAAAAGGCTGAGGAGGAAAGTAATAAAACCTCTGCACCTGATTTGCAAAACAGTTAAGTCTTGTGGAAATGAACTGGAGGCAAGGTCTTGGCAACCAAATTCCCTGTGAAGGCAGGAGGGGAGCTGGCTGTTGCTCCACTGTGATTGAGAATTGTCTTTTGATGCTTCTGATAATGGTGAAGAGTGAGGGCAGGAATAGGATGAGGGTTCGGGGCAACACTTGGTAGGAATAAAATGTTCAGATGGAAACATCCCAAATGGCAGTATTTGTGACTGGCAATAAGCAGTGAGGAAAGTGACACTATTTTTCAATCTGTATAAATACACCTTTAGAGAATTTTACCTTTTTCACATACAGTTACGAACTCTTCAATCTTTTTTAGCAACACCAGATACAGAGCAGACTTTACTCAATGCTTATAAATCCGTGCTTTTCCTGCCTTTCCTGCTCAGGTGAATCATGTTCCTTTAGCTCTTTCTTTTCTCAGTGACTCAGTATGTAACAATCGGTGATACGTTTCTATAAAGAAGCTTATCCTCTGTGATTTGCAAATTCAAAACACAATTTTTCCAAGTTCTGGTTTTAAGGACAGCCCTGTGCTCAGTTCCCCTGATAATTTTCACCTCCCCCACTTTTGTCTGTACCTTCCAGAGGAAAATAATTTTGTTCTGGGCATCACCTGAACTTGCTCTGGAGCCCAGATCTGGCTGGAGGAGAGGACCTGTTCTGAGGCACAGTGGTTGCCACACTGCCCCAGCCTCACATATGTTCACCGGGGCAGCCCATTCTGGCAGGGTGCAAAAACTTTCAGGTCTTTGAGGCACAGGCTGAAGAAACTGCAAAATGACATTTCAGAAATCCCGAGACAACATATATTGTGAATAAACAATTCTTCACTAGTTCATTAATAAATCCTTTCTCATGATAACAGTTTTGCCCAAGGACCAAAAAGTTGGGCGAAATGAGCAGCAGACTAAAGAAATTGAAAATGCAATAGAAATTTAGATACCATACAATTTTTATAATAGTAATTAATAGTTGAATGCCACAATATCATGCTATTGTTCACATGCAGCAGTTTCTGTAGTGCAAATACTGGTTAGCATCTCAACTTTCTCATTAAAGGAAGAGGGATAATGGGAGTAGTAAAAAACAGTCACTGTCAAGATGTTTAAATGCTTTGAAGGACATAAAGGAACAGATCTGGTATATGCATGTCAGACCTGTGATAGCTGCATCTGATGCTGGAAGTGCTGTGGGTTAGTTTTCTGCTTAGGAATGAGGAATAAGAACTAATATGAGGACAAAAAGGTGGTATTGTAGATGAGCTAAACCATTAAATGAAAAGGAAGCTCACAAAGTGAAGGAAGCAAAAACAGTTTCCCAAGTAAGTGATTAACTTGCTTGTGAATGCTGCTCTAGCAGGAGCCTCTTGCCTCCCCACCAAGGGGCCAAGTGACAGCGCCTAGAAATTGGCCTGCGAGTCACTTGGTGAAGTGATAAATCGGCAACATTAGTGAGAGTCAGCAGGGAGGAGAACCCATTTTACTCTGGCGCTCTTTCTCAAATGGTAAAGAAATATAGAAGTGTTTTAAGCGCCCCATGCAGCGCTGAATCAGAAGTTTCATTGGGCATTAAAACAACTGACTTCTTCGGTAGCAAAGCAGCGCTCACCATTTGAGTGGAAAGGTGGGAGGAGCAGTAGACAAGCTGTCCGGTTTGCCAAAGGAGGGGCTCCAATTTTTATGGGAGTGGAACTGAACATTAAGCAACTTTGAGACATCCAGCTTTGGATGCCATAAATATTGAAGTAAGTAACAGTGAGATGGAGACACATAATGCCTTGGGTCAGAAACCAGTGGAAACTTAAAGACTAGACGTAACGTGGGCCAATGTTGAGCCTGAATAATACTTTATCTAAGGCCGAGTGAGGACACCTTAAGATTGGTTCAGAAGGAAGATTTAAATGGAGCAAGGAGCAAAAGGAGCTGAATGGTGGCACATTAATATTTTAATGTATGCTCTCCAGTGTGTCTATGTAAGATTTGAGTTTGGTATTGGCCAGGCTTTTATAAGGCTATAAATTTCTTAATTGGCACTTCCATTAAGTTTCATTTTCTCATAAAGGAGTGCATTTACATCTGGACTTCCCAGTACAAATCACTTTCCTGCAGCCCAGCCGCAGTGTTAGGGGCAGTCTCGGAGTATGTCAGAGGCACATATTAAAAGTATCACCTGAGACAAGGATTTTCAGACAAAACAGCCCCTTCTCCCTCCTCTCCCCTATGTCTATGGAAAATGCATTAAAGTCTCTTGTCTTGAGATGTACAGCTGTGTCTGCTGACTCCTGAAAGTGATTGAATGTGACTAGATTTTCTGAGCCCCATGGGGCTGCAAATCGCTAAGGGTAATTTGACTCAGTGTATTCACATTTCTTATTGGAGGCATATTCATGTCCAAGGGCTATAGTTCCCATCTGTCTTATAGCAGGCAACATCAACACCCTCCTCAGTCAGACCCAGAGCTGTTTTCTGTGTAGTAACAGTGACCTGACTGTGTTTCCAGGGAAGAGGGAGGACTTGGGTGCAGCCAGTGTCAGCCCAATGGTCTCCTTTGGCACGTAGGGGTCCTGAACCATGGCTTTTCCTACATTTCAGCTTAGCTCTCTTCAATCCCATATATAAGCAGGCAGTGTGCAACTGTGTGTGGACCTGAGTTTGCACTCTCACAGTACACACAGAGTCGGACAGCTGAAGCTCTATGTCGTGCTGGTGCTATAGAACCAGCATGAAAGAAGAACTGAAATACTTTTGAAACAAAGCACAAGTCCTGAAGAAGACTCTGCCTGTGGGTTCCTTCAAAGGCTAGCAGAAGGAACACAGCTCTGCCTCCCATGCAATGCTGCAATGGACTTTTGGTGTTGCAGAGAAGGAACCTCCCCAATTTGGACCCCAGTGGCATTGTGCAGATGTCTTTCAATCATTGCTACCAGCTAAGTCTCCAACTGGCCCAAATTTTGTCTTTCAATGGAAAGATCTCTATAAGTTAAGTTTTGTTTAAAAATGTATGCTTTAATACAACACATATGCTTTCAATTTTTATAAAAATGTATTGGCATATTTATTCCATTTTACTTGCTTCATGGCTCTTTTCAAGTCAAAGCTTTCTATTTCCAAAAGAAGGAAAGCTGCTCATATCATCATCTGCTTTATGCTAGAGCCATTTACTTATTTTTAAATATCTTTTTTCGCTGACTCTTTGTGGGTGTGTGTAAATTTCATTTTCTAATGCAGTAGTCCTAATGTGCCCTCATCTCCCTGCTTTGACATTCAGCTGCTCTGCTTTTCTGAGCTTTTTGCTGCTTCCATATTTATCACTTGTAAATATACTGTCCTTCCTTTCTCTTTCCTTTGACTGTCTTTTCAGAGCACTTGATAACCCTGTGTTGATTACTGATATTTATGAATTGTCATCTTCTGGAAGAAGGAAGAGAGAAATGCCATCAAACCTCTGAACTCCATGTGTTTGCCCCACACACTGTGCTGATCTATTAAAATCTGCATTAATCCTCACAAAAGAGCCTGAGGCTAGAGCCATCTGCAGCCCGGCATCTTTTACCTCTATTCACAGCTTCCTCCATATCATGCCCTGTGTCCCACTTTTATATGCCCTTTTCTCGGTCCCGTCTTGCCCTGTGCACCCTCTGGGATAGGAAGTGGATTGATATTGCAAAAGATGTACAGAGAACAAGGATTCATAAATCAGTGTAAACCAGTTCATTTCATTTTTTTCAGACTGTGCCTGTACATGAAATTTATTGTACTACCAAGGGGAAATACAGGGATTGTGCATCACTATAATAGCTTTTTTTTTTTTTTTGCAAAACAAAAAGCGAAAGGAAAAAAAAAAGAAATGAGGACATTGCAGAGGGCACATTCACTTCAGTAGTTGAAGGCTGTCTCATATGATAAGGCATGACATGACATTTTAAAGCTTTTGTTTGAGAAAATTCAGCACAGTTCTGCTTGCATTTTTAGGCTGGTTACAATATGCACTCCTATGAAAGTCTGAATGTGCATCTGTTAAAGTCACTATGTACTAAAATCTTGCTAAAAATTCAGCACCCCCACAAAAATAAGAGGGCTGGGAAGCAAGCCCAGGGAAATGATACGGAGTTGTTCTTTTCAGTGATCTTGGCACAGGTCAGCTGGTCAAATAGTTTCCTGATTAAGATAAGCAGATGAAGAGGCTTCCTACTTTTGCAGATATTTCATCTCTTTCGAGATAGTTGAAAGACACTAGGGTTAAAATATTTTTGGATATTTTTACCTCAGAGCTTTAATCGTTCCTCATTGTCATGGGCACAAAGACAGAAAATCTCAACAATTTTATAAAGGTCACTGTGAACATAACTTTGCTGTCAACAGATAGCCATTCTGACTTGAACAGGGAGAGAAACTAGCCTTTTAAATTACACCTTGGCACAATTAATTTCATGAGTGAATAAGATTGTACTGTGTTGCAATTCCTCCCTGGCAGTTTTCTTAGTTTCTTCTGGCCGATGACATTGCTTCTGCAAAATCAAGCAAGGATTCAGTGGTAAATAGTCCTACCAAAGTCAGCCGGGACAATTCGGTGCAATCACACAGGACGTGTTAGCAGGTGTTAATAAAATTGAAGTCCATGGCATTTGCCACTTGTTCCACATGCCAGGGTGGTTAGAGACTTATTACTGGAGTGTTGTACTGGCCATTGGCATACTCTGGCCTTGTTTTTAAAAACAGGAGACAACTCAGTGAGGACAACGTCTAAGAAGTAGATCTGATCAACAACACAGGACTATTGAAATGTTGGTGTCCTCTATACTACAGAGGGAATTATAGAGCAGAGGTGGTTCACCACCACACCAACAACAGCTACTGCATCCACAAGCTGTGACATGCAGGACAAAAACAAAAAAACCAGCAGCCTGGGTCTTGCAGCGGCAAGGCTCAGCACTGCAGCACTGCAAACCTTTAACCTTGTGTCACTCATCCTGGTAGCTCAGCAGCAAGTGCCCTGCTGTGGCTGTCCAGGTGGCTGCTCAGCATTCCTGCACTGCCAGCACTGCTGGGGCAGGTATCACACTGGGGCTGATACACACGGGGAGCCCAGGCCCACAGCTCTGGGGATGCAAGAGCAAAAAAGCCAGCAAATGTCTCAAACTGGCTGTCTCAACACCCATGGAGTTGTGACTAAGAAACACTGAGATGACAGAAAGTTCATTCTGTGCAGAAGTACCTTGGTTTTTACAGAGTTAAATAGCTGGGTTCAAGATAATCCTAATGCCAAAGTATAAAAGCAGGCTCTGCAGCATAACAGTGTGACCACTAACTTTTAAAGTGCACAGGGGGAGAGAAACCACATTCTATACAAACTTAGGTGTCCATTACTTTCCCCTTCAGGAAGAAGTTCATGTTTCCATCTTCCAGAAGAGACCTTCAGCCATGAGAGTTGGGCTATGAACTAGCCTAGATAGAAATTACTGCCTGCCACTCCTTTAGAGAAGGTGCATGAAAGAGTACGAGATCTGTCTGACCCTGTCAAGTGAGCAAAAGCAAGGGCGTATTTCTGAGTGGCTGGCCCACCAGGCTCATATCAGAGCTGACCTATGTCCCTGCTCTCGTGTCTCTGTATATAAGAGACTATTGCTATGTTATGTGAACTGTGTTAGGGCAGCCTGGAGTGCAGGGGTTCAATAACACCCTGTCACTGCAGTTAGTGACACACAGTCACTCTGTGACACAGAAACTCTGTGACTCACAGTTTCTTGTGAGCCCACAAGGAGCTGGCCAAAATGTTGTACCCACAAGACTCCTCTAAGCAGTGCTGGATGAAAGAGACAGCATCCCTGCCTTCTCTTCCTAATGCATGGGGCTGAATTTTTGCAACTCTGAGGGAGATGTTTTGGAAGGGAATGAAGTGGCACTGCAGACCCATGATTCCAAAACACAGCCAGTTTAGCCATATGCTTATGGCACCTGGTCCTTTCCAAGCCCCCTTAAGCAGCCTGATTTTGGCTGTGTGGTATGCAGAGGGATTTAGGGGCTTTTCCAGAGCCATTGATTTTCCTATGGTGATATATTCAGGTGTCCAGGCCCTGTGCTATCTCTGAATCTTGCCATTCAAAAAATGAATGAAATAAAGTCTGTTTAGAATTGATTTAAAATGCAGTGCATTTAGAAATAAACCAAATCTTAGAAGAATTAAAATCTTTGCATATTCAAAACTGACACAGACTGTGATTTCTCATTTGGAAATGTCTGTTAGTGAAACCCTATTCATATCTCACTCCCCATGAAGTCTTTAGCAAATTAAAGCACTATCCTGTGGAGAGTTGTGTATTGATTTTCATCTTCTTCCTATTTTCCTCACCTATGCTGTCTACCTTGCATCATTAAGTACTCTGTCCCCTGAGCTCAGGAAAAACAGGAGAGTTCTAAAATGGGAATATTCTAGATGCTGGGCTGGAGTCAAGGAACAGAGACAGTCTTCACTTATTGAACACTTTTTTCCACCAGTAGAAAAGCAACGCATGAATCATACAAATGCTGGCAAAAATAAATACACTTGATCCAGTAATGATGAGCTCACTCTCTGCTACTCCGACATAGGATCTTTTCAGCAGCTGCCTTCCTGTGAGCCTGAATCTGGCCATCCTGCAGAGATGCAATGTTTTTTGTAAGGCACTGTGACCTCCTTCATGGGAGATGTTGTGCAGTCAGATGCTGATGGGGAATGCAGAATCCCGTCATCACGCTGGGATGGAGATGTTGAGGCATGGGATGCTGCCCCAGCCTTGTCAACAATCCCCCAAGACTGCATGTCCCAGCCTCACCCAAATATGACTGTGGGTGATGCTGGCCCAGTTCTGTATGAAAGGTAGTCCTAGGGATTTGACGGACACTCTGACACCATTTCACTTGGGAACTCAATGCCTGCTTTCAATCAAAACTTGAAGCGTGGATGGAAAATATTCAGGCTGGTAATATCTTGATGTTCCTTGTGAGGCATGACACAGTTGTTTTATTTGTTGTATATGTTGTTTAATAACATGATATCTATTTGGATTTAAACTATATGAAGCTCTTAGTTGCCCTGTCATACAACAGTGATTACTGTAATCCAGAAGCACTGTAATATTCACTCAAAAGTGACTCAGTCACAAATAAAAAGAAAACTCTTCCCAAGTCTTTATTGTTCCAGGAATTAATATAATCTTAATCCCTTTTTAGACTAACATGACTGGGTACAAATTTTCTTATTAAATACTCTTAGTTTTAAACTGCAGATTAGGAATGTCAGTCTATACTCCAAATGGGAATGACACATATACTGAGAGATGAATTTCTGCATACAAAAATATGTTAGATTTTATTTTCAAAATAACATTTCCAATTTCATCTGAGTGCTTCTTTACAACAGAAAAAGAAGTGTAAAGAAAAAAAATATCCAGCTCAAAATATTTTATTTAACTGAAACATTTAGTTTTGGCTCATATGGTGAATTAAGAGTCAATCCATCCAACTGTTTTGATGATGTTGCTATTTTTCTAGAGTCCAAAAACTAAATGTTTGGGATATTTGAAACCTGAGGCTATTGATTCCCTGATTGCTAGAAATGTAAGCGAAATTATTCCATAAGGATTGCATTAAAAGCCTTGATTATCCAAATTTTCACTGTGACAAATTACATTATCCTCAGTTGACATATGAAAAAATGAAGACAGAAAAGTAATCTTAAGACAGAATTGCTCAGGACAAATGACTTAATATTTCAGCACAGGTCAGGAAACAATGTCATTCCTGTTTTTGCTCTCATGGTTTTATTCTTCAAGGCTATGACGTATCTCACACTGTTATACTGCCCCCCTCTCGAGGCCACAAAGAATGGATTAAATCAATAAAGTGGAGAGAAACCACAATAACAGGTAGAACAAGGTTTCATTAGTTTAGTCTGTACAGAGAGAGAGGAGTAAACACATTGGCAGAGAGCATCATCTATGTGCAAGAGAAAGCTGACAACAAAATTCTGGGAGACATGAAAAAATGTTCTGTTAAAGGAAAAGGTTCAAAATCACAAACATTACTTCAAGCAGAATAAGGAAAAGTTTTTGGTTTTCTTTCAGTAGAGACTGTTGAAAGCAAGAACAAAATCTGTTTTAAGAGGGGAAATTTATTAACCTTACTACTGGCATGAAGCTTAAGCTATCAAATAGAGACCAGAAATAAGAGTAAGATGAACTTAGGAAAGTGCTAAGGTGGTACAATTCGGTGCCATTTCAATAAACATATTAGTTGAAATTTTCCCTAAGAACCAGAGAGAAAATGGGAGCAGGTCTCAATTTTGAACTCACTGCATGACAAGTTTTGTGCTTTCTAAATACTAATAAGGCACACATTGCAATTAGTTTGGTTTGCATACTTTCTAAATGATGTTGGTCTTGTACTTCCAAAAAAAAAAACCCTGCATGCAATATGTTTAGTATGTAAACTAGCATTAAAAAATGCACATGGTTGAAGTAAATTAAATGAAAAAAGAAAAAATAAATTGGCTGTTCTGTTTGGGTAAATAAAAGTTTCTTCTTTTTCTGACGAATCAGTATTTTAAAACCTATACAAGAAAATTAAAAAATAGAGGCAATTCTTTTTTTGGCAGAGTGTCTGTAAAGTAGATTTTATGGTGAATGTGTTGGTGAAAGCCCAACTACTTTTTCTACTTGAAATTTTCTCAGTATGGGATCCTCCTTTACAGATACCTCTGTAAAAGTGAGTAATTTTGTCTCAGGTGGCCACCTAGCTGCATCCTGGAGCCGACACCAAGAAAGAATCACCTCAGCAGAATGGCTCATCCAAGCCAAAAATACCTGTATCTGAACTGTGGGGAACTGTAGGGTCCCTCCACCTTCATCATGTTAGGTAGAATTTGGAAGTTCAGCTTTCAGGTTTTAGATGTCAGGGGTACTTCTCTTGAAGAACGAAGACTTAATGTTATGATTTGCATTTCCTTATATAATCTCCAATTAAGGAAGTGAATCCTGGATTTGTGAGTAAAAGCTTTATTTAGTTCATTTTCCCATCTCTCTTTGGGAGACCAAATTTGACAACTTTCATTCTACAATTCAAACAGCATTGGGAAAGGTTTTAGGTTTACAAAGCACGAAATTATATATTAGATAACAATATGCTCCTACCACAGAATCACAGAAACATGGAGTAGGTCAGGCAGGGCCCATAGTGGGTCATCCTGTCCAACTTCCCTGCTCAAGCAAGGTCATCCTAGAGCACATTGCACCAATCAAACCCAAAGGCAAGTAAGTGGAAGTTATAAGAAATCTTCATTGTTATTCGATCCCCAAGTTAGCATTCTTTTGAAAAAAAAGAGCTGGCCAAACTCAAATGAAAATGTAAATTCACAAGGGAAACTACATATCTAGCCTAGATTTGCATATTAGCAAGATTTATCATAAGGTAATCTGATTAAGAACATGTATTTACACTAATGAATTTTTGCTCTCTTTCTTTAAATGTCATTACTGTGTTTTAGCACTGGTCTAGGTAAAGCCCAGATCTAATTTGTTCAGAAGTCCAGTGTATTTTTAAAATTTCTCAGTATTTATATTGCAATACAGATGTATACTGCAATTTTACATTGCGCTATTTTAAAAAGTCCGAAGTACTTTACATAGGAATAACTCTGTGTTGCAAAACTTCCAAAATGCTTTATAATGGTTTTTGCACATAAAACAAAGGAAGAATTAATCATGCTGAATTATTTGTTCTGGTTGTGGTAATGTCTGTTGTTTTATCACTGTTTTTTATATTATTTTTACCTGCCTCACAGATAGAAGATCCCTTATCACAGGCCAGTTCTCAGAATACATCTCTCCTGTATCTGGACAATTTCAGTCCTAACAATCCATGCCTTTATAATGTTAAAGGAAGGAAAACATCTTAGTTAAACTGTAACTGGGTATGAAAAAAGTGGTTTTCGCCTCCCAAATATACTGAATTGCATAACTGAGGTCTTTTTTTCCCTAGTATTTCAGAATTGGCCTATAAAATGTTATTTATTGTAGGAGGGGAAAGGGTTAGGTTAATAAGTGTTTTTCTAATTGAAGAAAATATTCTTTTGAAGCTTCCTAAAAATAAAGTGTTGATTTTTATATGAAGTTAAGATTTTAAAAGTTAGTATGTGTAAAAAAAAAAACCCCCAGACCTGCCACCAGAGACCATTTTATAAGGACATGAGCTTTTACTGATGTTAAATGAACATAAATCTAATCTAATCTGTGCATAAATCTAATCACAATTCCATTCCAGTTATAGTAAAGTGGATGTCCTATTGCCTCCATTATCAACTGAAGGGCTTTCCAGATATCTGGCCTCTTTGCAAAACTTCCATGTAGGATGTTTAAATCACAAGTCCTTATTTCCTTGGGCAGAGAAAGGGGTTTGATAAGAACAGGTTATATAGAAGCAAGTAGGTACTTCTGTAGATGACGTATCTAGTAATGGGGGATAGTTAAAAAGTATTCTAAAGCTGGGGACCTACCTAGTTATCTGATTTGAGCTGCTGCTGAGAGTAACAGGTATTGTAAAGGAAGAAAAAGTCTTTAGTTGACTTCCCCATTTGTCCGTGCCTTTTATCAGGGCTTCCCTAGGGATAGCCACAACAACCACACACCTCTCACCTGGTGAAAACAACTGAAAAGTATTGGTACTGCTCACATTTTTAATAAAGGAGAGAGAGGTTTTCAGGATATTTTTTATGCCGCTGCCAAGGTGTTCTCAGAAACAAAAGTGGAGACTTTCCGTGACCTTAGTGATTTATTCAAGAGTTTCGCAAATATAATGAACACTAGGGATGAGAAGACTGAAGTTTGTACAACAATGCAGTTCGTGACATCTCCCATCAAGAAGTTATGAGGATGGGAGGTAGAAGTGCCAAAAGTTGCAGAAGTTTCCAGGACAATGTCTGTCCTATTTCATAAGCTGTGGATGGGATAGGGCCACCTACAAAAGCAGCAGCAGCGTCACAATTGAAAACTACCTACCCTAGAAAGCAGTTGTTGACAGTTTGTTGACAGTTTGTTAACTAGGCTGCTCAGATCCTGCATGGAAATTCAGCACTTGGCTTGTTCAACACAGGCATAACAACTGGGTGGTTTGCCAAGGTCAGTCACGGCCTCTTCCCAAAGGAAGGACAGCTTCCCTAGGTATTTAGGCTTTTTGCCCTTTCATTTACTTTATATGTATAGAAATTTGAAATTTCTTGGTAGCAAGTTGTGTCAAATGTCCTGTGGTCCTATCTGGCTTGGATAGCTGTAAAGGGAAGTCATTCACCTCACCTGGGCAACAGGTCAATTAGCAGCAACACCAGCTTCAGAAAAACCTGTACTCACATTTTACTTCAAGGGTTCTAATTTAGACAGGAGAATAAAATTTTGTGACGCATACAAATATATTCAGACTGAAAAGAAGAAAAAAACCCCATCTATAATAAAGATGCTAATTAAATTCCAATTATTTTGTTTGACAAAGCAGATAATCATCTTTATTTATGGGGGCTTCAGACCTGGAATGCAAAAAGTGAAGTCCTTTATAGTGGTAAACAAGACAGAGAGGAACACTTCAGTTTTTGCTACCTTGACTCTTTCACAGTTCTCCCATGTTTTCTGCATGCCATGTGTTCTCTAACTCAGACAAAGTAGGAAAGGTCATGAATTTCCCAACCTTTTGTTTTCTGAACCGTTTACCCAAGAGTGTCAGTTGTGGTGGCAGGTATCCCAGTGTGACAATCTGACTCACCAGACTGGGACCTCTTTGTTATTTCACAAGTGCTCTAAGCAGCTGCAAATTGCAATGACTCTGTAGCTTTTTAGTGTTTGGTTATGCAAGACCCAGAATATTTTAAGCTAGTGACCTATAGAGAATTGACACCTATCTCTTGGACCATGGTGGACACATCTTCAGCAAAACGAGAAATTGCGGAGTCCCCATGTGCAGTGGTCAGCCTAGATAAGCAATGCTGTGGCACCAACACTGAATGCTGTGAAACAGGATTTGACAGCCAAATCAAGTATACTTCTAGTACCCAAACTAACCATTCTCAGCTTCCTATGATATTCTCATTATTGGAGCTCCAGGCATTCTGTTCATTTGGGAATTAGAAGGGCAAATTTTCCTTTTGCATTAATTGGCATCTAATAACATAGTAGTGCCTGAAGCAGCCTCTACTCAGGCAAAACTGCACAGGCTCACAGGATGACTCGTTTTCCTCAGCTGCCTTTCTCTATTACATTAGCAAGAACTTAATGTTTGTCAAACACACATGGGTGTACTCTCATACCCAGACACACACCATGCTTTGTGATTGCTTTTTGCTTTGGTAAAGAGATAAAAAAAGAGGTAGAAATCCTGAATAGCTTTAAAAAATGCAACCCAATCAAACCAAGAAAATGAGAAACAGAAAGGGAGCAGCAAGGAAGAAACCTTGTTCAGTGCTACAGTCAGAGCAACAATTCTGCCACTGTACTCAACAAAAGCAATGGGCCCTGTATGTTTGTTATTAAATGCATAATGCTTCATGGCTACACTGCAGATTTAAATCTAGCATTACACAAAATGGGGTTTGGTTTTAAAACAAATATAGGTATGAAGATGCAAAATAAATATAAGCTTTAGCTTGGTAAATCAGTGTCCAGGAGCATACTTTCTGTTCAGCTGTGAGGTCTTCCCTTGCCTCCTGGCACACAACCAGCCTCATCCCAAACATCCCAGCATCTCAAGTCAGGGCCAACCACATAGGTATTTTTCATTTATCTTGCTTTTTCAAAGGAAAGGAATTTAATAGTTTTGACAAGGACTGTTCTGTGCCTGCTGATTAGAGAATGGACCTGGACCTGTTTGATTTACTAGTATAGATATATATTTCTTTATATACATGCATTAAAATTTTCCATGCACAAGTGGGGCTTGGTGTAGGACCTGTATTTTAGTAAAGACTGATTTAGCTTTGTAGCAAATACAAAATCATTGTTGTGCTGATGCTGAAGGGGTGATCCGAATACAGCATGCCAATCTGTAGTTTTCTTCTGACAGTCTAGAGTCTCAGAGAAATTCCTGTGTGAGTTTAGAGATGTCCATGGCAGGTAATTCTGTAGGAAAAAAAGGCATTGTAAGTCTTACTTTATTTCACTCAGCACTCTGGGAAAAAACCCCACATCTCAGGGGGCATCTGAAGGATTTGTAGTGAGTTTCAGTCTACTGACTACAAAAGCCTTTCCTAATCAGTTTTCATGTATCCCATAGAAATATTTCCTAGGTACTGAAAAGTAGTGTTTTGGAGTGTTTCCATTTGCTTTCACAATTTTTCGACCAATTTTAAATTTTTTGAGAAAGTTAACAATTTTAGTCTAAATGTACCTTGTTTTTAAAAAGGTTGCATATTACTGTACAGGAAAAGAACTGTGATTTTTTGTATAAATGAAAGAGCATTTATGAGTGTTAATTTCTGGGCAGCTTGGAGAGGCCACAGTCTGCATGCCGAATGGCATCTCTCTCAGGGCATTTCTCAATTTTTAGTGCACTCAGAGCAAGCAAAAGTACTTCACAACTTTATAAGACCCCATCCTTTGTTTTGGAAAAGCATGTTGTGACACAGACCCGTTTTGCTGAACGAAAAGATTGGTTATGAATACAATTGATGCCCCTAATTTGGCTAATGCTTAGTTTATTCCAGGACAATGTTTACACAAATTATAACTTTCTTGCATCTGTTGCTTACTTCCTTTGAGGATCTTCTACTTCCCTCTGTTGCAACAGTAATTGGGAACAAATCAGCGGGAAGGAAATATACTCCCTGGTTTAGCTAAGACTATAATGTTTGTTTAAGTTAGTGATGCGTGAGTGGTTTGCTAAAGATTAATTTTAAAGGTCACTTCCTACTTGGAAAGGAGCCTGTAATAAGCTTTTCTTCAAGTGAAGAGAGCTTTCTCTTCAAAATTCTTATTCTGGGTGGTCTGCTTTATTCCCAGCTCCCACAGAAGTCAATGGGAAGGGATGTTCCGTTGTCACCTAGGGACACTTCTGGATCTTTGAGAAAACAAAGGATATATTTCAAGGAGAGAAGGTGGGAATGGAAATATTGTGCAGTTAGTACATATATAAAAAGAGGTACCTTTACCAGTCCTGTTATTACAAAAAAAAAAGAATCCAGATGCTTTAATTATGTAGAGTCAGAAGGAATTAAATAAAGCTTTGAGAAAATGGATGAACTGGATCAGCTAACTCCCAAGTATTTCTCGTATTTTATGTGGAGCATAGCAGGAGGGTTCTGGCAGGTGTTTGTATCTCCCACTCATTGTGGAAAACATTACTTCCTCCAGTTAGCATTTATATTTGTTTGATAGGGAATGGGCCTCACAGGAATCTACAGCATACATTCCTTGCAAAAAGGAGGGAATGAATTTCTAACATACTCAATTTGTGAAAAAAAAAACAGACAAAAAAACCCTAACTTCTCAAGGGCATGGACAGAAGTCTTTTGAGTTAGTTTTTGAAAGGTTCAGAGCTGTTGAATGACCTTTAATCAAATAAAAATTCAGATCGATTTTTTAGAAAAAATGTTGATGTATTGAGGGCAGGTAGATCACAGTGACCCTGAAACTGTTGCATCATATATCTGTAGCATGGAAGGGGAACACAAAAGAACCAAACCTTTGGTTTGGGGCAAAAAAATGGCATTCCAGCAGGTATTAAGCACATGACAATTGGGGAGGCATTTGTAGGAGGCAAAAAATTCCAAATGGAGAGCAATCTGTGCTCTCCTGCTCCCATACAAGGAAGTACTGTCAGCATCATCAAGGCACAGATTTTCAACACTCTTCTTCAGGACAAACTCACAACCCTTAAGTATTATGACAATTTCTGAAAAAGATGAATTGCCCATAGGTGTTTCCAAAGACAATGTTGCTACTGGCCTCTCTGAACATTAAATTAAGAATCAAATCGACGTTTTCCTGCATTCAAAAATTAGTGTCAGAATGTTTTCTTGAATACCTTGCCCTTAGTTATTGAACAGTTGCGGTTCCACATCTTTACAGGAAGTCAAAATTAATGTTCTTATTTCCAGAATTGGAAAGATCTGACAAATATTAATGTCAGGATGCAATTTGTTCATGCATCATCTTCATAATATTTTCTGCAACATTACTTAAATGCAACATGCAACTTACTTCTGCAACATTACTTGAATCATCCAGTCTGCACAATGTATTCAAAATGCTGGATATTGTGAGTACTCCCTTCTCTTCAGTGGTAGTTTCTATATTTCCCCTTCCAGTGAATTAAAAATTGTGTGGTTCTTTCACACATGTTGAGTATTTACCTCTCTCCAAGCACTATATATGGAATTTTCCACTCTCTGTCAGAACAGATAATTGCTGATAATTAAATTACTTTTTTTGCAGCTGTGAACCTGAACTTTTCAATACCTAAGCCCATTTCAGACCTGGCTCTGAATACTTTTTGAAATTAGTATTCAAATTATTTATCTGTTTCTCCAAGTATTATCTTTGCATGCAGTAATTTTTACTATCTAAAAGGCTTGAATCTAACCTGATTTTTGAACTAAGGCATTTGTGCTTGCACAACTTTTTACTTGCAATAGTAGTTATAGGCACAGTGACAGACCTGTTGCAATAGAGAAGCTTTAAGCCTGCAATATGTCCATTTACCAATATCACTGAGGGTTTGTGCTGTGGATTATGTAGTAAAAGTGTTTATGTGTCTTCTGTTGGCATAGGGTAGCTTTTTCAAGTCCTCACATCTCTCCTTGACCAATGGAATTACAGAATTTGTATTCTCAATTGAAATTCACAAACTTTTTTGTCACAAGAATGTGACTGACGATTTTAATGGTGGTCATAGCACTACAAAATGGAATGAAACATATAAAATCCCTGTTCAAGTAATGTTAGTAATATAAAATATATAAAGTATATTGCCAACAAAAATATATAGTATAGTGCTATAAATACATATATAAATAAAGTATAGTGCTAACAAATGTGTCACCAGGATGTCTAATTAACCTCAAACTCATTGCCTTAAGAATAAGTGGGTTTACATGCTGGAGATGTCAGAGCAATTCCCTTGCAAAGACCCAATTAGATGAGTAACATATACAAAGCATCAAAGCATCCAGTGCTGTGACAGCCTCTGAGAATCTAGTGTTTTGTTAAACGACAGGAGAAGTTTTATATAAAATTCTTCTATTTCCCATAATACATTTGAATTCTGTCAGGGAGGTATTTCACCTGGGGACGTAGCCTGTAACAGGATGTAACCTGTACAGAAAAATACAGTCATGGGCAGAAGGGCTTGCTGAAAAAACAGGGAACTGCATTGTAATCTCGCACCTGCACAGCACTTGGCACCAGCCCAAACCTCTGCATATGACAGTAATTCACTATTTCCTCTTGTCCTTCCTGCCCCAGAACCCTTAATCCCGACTATTTGCATTCATCAGGCAGGAGATTATTCCTAGCCTGTGCAGCAAATAAAACATAAATAAAGCTCACAAGCAACTAAAGCTGACTAGTAAAGTAGTTGTCTAAGCCTTTCCACCATTTATTACACAATAAGAGGATTTTACATCAGTGGTTCACTGCATTTTGTAAGCTGTTATTATTCCTCCCCTAAAAATCTTGTACCTAAGAACCTCTCTTCCCCAGACAGATACAAGGTATGCTCAAACATGACAAGACACAATTATTAGCAAGGGAAATTTAGTGTCTCCATCTTTAAATAGTTGAAAGTTATGGAAAAATATGGAAATCAAATACTCTGTTAGCCGAGGTTGTTGTTTCAGTTTTTTTAAAGTGCAATACACAAAAATTATTTGACTACATTTGAAAACATTGTACATGGTATGTGTATGATTACTCTCTCAGACTAAATTTAAAATTTGTCATGAAGAGATTTCTGTTCTCTAACTCAAACTCTGCAAATAGTCTAAAGCAGTACATTTAAGAATTTTTTTAAAGGAGCACCCCATTCTGCAAGAAAAAAACCCAATCATCTACTCTACTAGTTCATTCCCACCTATTTTTAAGAAATCAATATAAGAGAGGGGAATGTTAACCCTGCCAGGGAAACATGATAGGGACATGCAAGGACCTGTCATTCACTGTCAGCTAAATCTCCCCCATTAAATGCTAGATTGTCAGTTAGAGGAAATGCTGAGCCAGAACAAACCACAAACATCCGAAATAAGAGAAAGACTATTTCACATTTTATTCTGACATCTCAAAATTTAGACAAGTGAAAAGCATAATTAATTATAAAGACCCGCCATTTTTTCCCTGCAGCCTCACATCTTCCTTGCTCTGTCACAGGTTCCCTGTTAGAGATATAAACTTCTGTGACAAAATCTGAACTTAAATAATGAATAATGATAAGGCATCAATTCTTGTTGCCCAGGCTGACTACTTTTCAGGGTAATAGTTTCGGGTAATATCATGACCTGCAAATATATTTGTGTCTTTTCATAGAGGGCAAATTCCAGCAAAGAGACAAAACTCTTCCACTCCCTTATGTGGTTTGACAGGACTAAGAATATATCCATATTTGACAAAGCCTTGAGCCAAAGATCATGGTGAGACATAATTGTGCTAAATATTTTTGACTACTAGATTTTTTTTTAAGTTTTAAAATAATTTATTTAATCTTCTAATCAACAATCCTCTGTCTGCAACCCCCTTAGTCTGTCATTGGCAGGGTACATAAATCTCTACCTATCGTGCTTTCAGTGGTATTGCCATGGTGCATCTGTGTAGGGATCCTCTGTTTTCATCTGATATGAGTCAGATGCCATTAGCTCAATGAGAAAGGATCTTGACAGCTTGCTGCTTCCTGGAGGGGCTTTGCACAGTGACGGGAGAAGCCCACAGCCAGACTGTGCAGGGGAAAGAAGAGATGTTATTCATCTCATGCACTTGTGGGCCTGAAAGGGATTGCCTTGGACTGCCCTTAAGATTAGATTTTTCCACCAGAATGTAGGGTATTGTGTCAATTTAATTTCCTTATATGAATTTTGGAGGATTATATAAATCTGTTTTTCTGCATTTAGTTTTCAGTAAAAACAAGAAAGGGCTCTGGAGTTTGATTATTAGCAGCATAAGAATAAAAAAAGAACTGACATTGCCTCAGCTCCACCACAGCCTAAGTGAAGAAAATCGTTAATATCAGAGTTCAAAATACAGAACATACAAGCTCTGCAGGGTTTGCTCAGCTGACAGCAAGAACAGCCCGAGTGTGTTTGTTAGAGGGAGAGGCAGTCTGCCACGGGAGATTAGCTTGTCAGCAGTGAGCGGCCTGTAGCCAAACAGTACTACAGATCCCATCTCAATGACCAGAAGAAAAGGATCCAGAGTGAGGGCAGCTGTGGCCACAATCCTGCAGAGGTTGGTCCTGTGGGTCAGACTTCTCATGGCTACAGGACACCAACTGCAGCAGGGCTGCCATAAATGGGGGATTGCAGCCTGCTGCTCTGGCATGTCTGTCTGCTGAAAGTAATTTTTTTCAAAGACATGCTATAAACATCCATTGTTCAGTGTCTGCTTGTCAGTATTATAGTCCCACTTCAGAAAAAAAGACAGGATACATGCTGTACGTGTCCCAGTTCCACACCACATTTCTTCAACTCTTTAATCAAAGCCCTGTTACTGGAGACAGTGAAGTCAGCCATTTTTTGTACCATTCGCTTAAATTTTTTTCTGCTCATTTTTCATTTAAGCAAAAGTTGAAATAGATTTTATTTTGTGCTTTTGCTTTGCCATTGCAGAAAACATGTTTTGCACCCAGAGATCCAGGGTGTCAGTGACTTTTCTCTCTTATCTCACAAAACCTGACTCTACAGTAATGCTTCAAGGGGTGTTCCAGAGAGGCACCAAAACACGGCAGAGCCGGACTCTGAGCAGCCTGCACCCTGTGGCCTTTTCCTAAAGCTAACATACAAAAAGTGCAGGGTTAACCATGGGCATTTCTCAGTTTGGAAAAATAATATTTTTCCATTTTGAAATAGTGCTAGAAGCAAGAAACGTAGAGTGGAAAAAAATGTGGCCTACATCTTTGGAATTTAAGCTAAGAGATGTGAGATTGAGCTGGGTCTATAGAGTCCCAGAGATTCTACAGCTAAAACCTAAAAGAGCCAAACCATATTGTGTCCAGCCCTACAGTTTTATTTTCATAGTACAGTACCTACTATGATTTATACAATTCATCTCATAAATCATGGATTTTATGATGATTCATAATCACTGGAAGCAGGATTAAAGCCTTCTTGATAAGTGAATTAATTCTGTAGGTTGCTAGGAATTTCTGGTATAAGCTGCTTGAATCTGTCCTTTTGTTGACTGTGAATTGGTATTTAAAAATCAATGTGTGCATGCAAAAAAATCTCAGGTGATGTCTTCATGGTTATAACGGTGACTCTGGCTACGTTGTAGTTAGAGTCAGGTGTGTGTTTCCATCATGAAGTGTGTTTTTCTTGTGTATGCACTTTGCCACAGAAATGTACTCTTGAGTGCTTCTAAACACTCCAGAATGTTTCTAAATAATAATAGAAAATTATAATATTTCTAAACCTTAGAATTAGAAAAGGATTTTTTTGAATGAATTTTTTGATGGAAGTTTTATGTGGTTCTGTACAGTCTATGCATAAAAGGTATAAAATTCAAAGTTTATTGTTTAAGATGCTTTTTCACTCTTGAATAGCTGAAAATTTATCCAATTTGAAATATTTATTAGTTCCACATGGACTAATCCAGTAAGTGATTTTGAACCAAAATATAAACACAATGAAATAATTAGACTTAAATATATGCTTTTTTTTCCCCTCTCCATTCTGTTAAGGCTCATAATCTGGACAAATCTGGTCCATATTTTAACATTACTGATACATTCCTGTTGACGTTTGTGCATCCATACAGTGAGAAATTGTCCCCAGGGATATGTTTACCCTGCAGCCAGATGTTTAACCTCGGAATTTATAGAGTTTAAACCCTTTAGCCTGGGGAATAATTCCTGTTCAGTTGAAGCAGTGAAGACCTCAGCTCATGTTGATCTTAAAAACACATATGTAGAGATAGCTTTGTCATAGCCCATGAAAAACTCAGTGCAACAGCCAGACATCCTGTTCCTTACACTTGCTATGGTGAATATAGACCAGACGAGTCTGCAAGTGCTGTACCAAACACTTTGATGGAAAAAACCATCTAATTCTGTTAAAAAACACCTCAAGACACACTTAACGGATATTTTTATGCAGGGTATTGCTCAGCTATTTCTGGACATGACTAAATTTTGTAATTATGATGTGAGGCGTGACTGATAAGTTGTATAAATTTGAGGGTATGGGGGAGTTGCTACTTACCCATGAATATGTTTCTCCAAACATGCATTTATCTTTGGTATGAAGAATTAGAATATTAAGGAGTTCTTTTTTTAAATTATAATTTTAATATTATTCTTAGGAAAGTGGCTTTGGAAACTTGGGAGAAGTACTATGAGCCAAAGGTTTATAATTATGGTACATACAGTTATAACTGTAATTATAGTGCATGGAAATGGCACTGAAAATCTTCCTATTTTGCTACTACGTATCTAAATATACTGAAAACGTCGTCTTCTACTTCAAAGAGGTTGTAATTCAAATGATGTCAACCTTATTCTCCATTGTCATGTATTCTGTATGGTCAAGCAATGGCTTAAAAAATATTGTTCTGTGAGAGCACCTCACACTCTCTTTCTGTATCCATAATGTACATAAATGTATGTGGACAGTGGAAATGGGTTTTGTATAAATGTATGCAGTCCTTTCAAACAGAGGGTCAATTGAAAGGGGTTTTCACCACTACCTTTACCCATTTTTATTTGAGAGAACAAGGACTGCTTTCTAGGCTTGAGAAGGGTCATCAGACACCCTTTTGTCTGAAACAGTGATAACCTGAAGTTGTCTCCATTTCTGTGAGCCTCCTCTAATCACACATAGATAAAGGAAATCATTGTTTAAGAGAGCTGGCAAGTGACTGTGAGATGGCTCACTGGGCATTTTAAGGCTGATTTTCTTCTACTAACACCGATAAATGTTGAGTTCCTGTCATGAAGGCAGCACACTGATGAATTTAACACACTAACAGCTTAATGCTTCAGCACCCATATTTCCAATTTCAACAGCATTTATTTAACTTTTCCTGGTTGTTCCCTGACAGTTGCAAGAGTTTTCCCTGTCACCTGCTACTGTTTTTATTTCCATATGGATTTAAGAGATGGCAGTGAGAGAAGACAAGCTCTCTCAATCAAAGTTTGAAATCTTTGATTCAGAAACACCCCTTTAGAAATTCATAAACATTCACATTACAAACTGTTTCACATTGCAGCTGATGAAGAGCTGCTTGACTCAGAGAAAGCCTTGGCAGGACAAAAATATTAAGTTTGTAAGAGCAGATTTTCTTGCTTTTTTTTCCAGACAATGTTATTTTCAAGACTCATGGCAGTTCATTTCCAAATAGCTGCCAAAATTTGAGTATGATGCAAATTGAATTCTGCCTTTGGTGGGGTCTAAATGAAGATGTTGCCATTGCAGCTTTTACCCATTCCTAGAAATATTACATATCCATTTAATATGTCTGTGTGTCTTGGAGAGAGGATCTTAGTTCTGAAAATCAGGCCACTGATACTTGGCACACATCTGTGAGAACCTGGGCCAAATTATACCATTACCAGTTATTATCTAATGCACTCAGTGAGGGAAATAAGTAATGGATTAGGAAAACTTAAGCTTTCTAATTCTTTCTCTTTTTTATAATCAATTTTCTCATCCCATATTCGAGGCTAATATTGAGAATCAGCACAGCCAACACATATTTCTCTGTGAGAATAAGTAACAATTATGGAACAGATGGATTTATTTAGAAACTTTATCTGTGTCCTAAGGAATAAAATACAAGTAAAAGCTCCTAAGGCAAGTGAAAGTCTAGGACGGGGAAGAAAGGGAAGGAGGAGAAGGAAAGTGTATAAGTATTTCTTGGCTGACATGCTGATGTTGACACTTTTTTTCCCTAAAAAGTGCCTAGCTACTTCTCTATCCCCTGTGCATTCAGATTGGCTCAGTATAATGCAGTGGCTTGCTGGAAATGCTAACATACCTGCCTTTTCCAATGTGAACTATGATAGGGGTGACTCTTTTCTCTCAATGTCTTAATGTTAATTGAACAGTAAGGCATTATTCACAAGAAAATTCCTCCTGGTCTATAATTGAAAGGTGTTATTAACTGAGTGGTCTAGCCTTTTAATGAATATTTGTCTTGGTTACGCTGAACTAGGGGAAAAGAAAGAATTCAGATCTAAGAAGCATGTAAAGTGCACCAGAAGTTAAACACAAGAACACTGCAGAAATTGCTTTCTACTTGAGAAAGTGTTATAGTATTTCAAAACATATTCTCATATTAAACCAACTTGAAATTCCAAAACACTTAATAGTCTGGACGTCTGTTATTTTATGTCTCAATGTGATTTTTCTTGGTGTTTGTGCAACTTCCTTCATCTAAGAATGCATGATAATTGACATAAGCTAATAAGAAAGGAAAAAGAAGAAGGAAAAATAACCCCAAACTTTTCTTCTGATGCTCTTCCAATTAGGACTTTGCTAATTTCTTTTCCACCATGCTGCACACAAATGGACAAGCAAAGCTGTGCAGACAGTGTCACCACCTCCAATAAAAGATAAAATCTATTAATTTTGGTTGTAGAGGTACTTTGTAAGACACCTGAGTTACATTGAGGAGGAGCTCAAATTACAACAACCACTTATGCAGAACACAAAACTTTTTCTCCACAGTAGCATCAGGGATACAGCATAAAATTCTGAGTTCTTATATAGCCAGTGAAAGCATGGAAGAATAGCTTGCAGCTACAACAGGAAAAAAAACTGAAGACCATATGTATAAATAATTGGACAGAGAATTTAACTAAGCCTTTTTAAGGCTCTTGTATCCCCTTTCTCTTTAAACACTGAAAATCCATTTGTCATACCTGAGCTCACTAATAGCCCATGCTCAGATTCACACTTGGCTATATAATTTCTGAACTGAACATCGAATCAACTTGCTCTGAAAAATAAAATCTGATAATTAAGGCCAGCAGTAGTTTATCATGGACTGTGGGTTGATATCTATAATAAACTAGAAAAATTTTAAAAACTGATATTTCTTTTTATTGTTGTTCTTTACAGATTAGCATGAACATGTTTGCAGTTTCCCAGACTGAATAAAGACTAGTCAATTCTGAAAACTTTCAATGTCAATATGTGGATTATAAAATAATCCACAATTTATCACATAATGAAAAGGATCCACAAAAGGGTTGGGAACAAAGGGTTATAGTGAATGGGATGACATCACACTGGTGACCTGTCACTACTGGGGGTCCACAAGGCTCCATCCTCAGTCCTGCGCTCTTCAACATCTTCATAAATGACTTGGAGGCAGGACTGGAAGAGATATTAAGCAAGTTCACAGATGATACAAAATGGGGAGGAGCTGTTGACTCTCTCCAGGGCAGGGAGGCCCCTGCAGAGACACCTCCACAAATTAGAGGGCTGGGCAACAACCAACCACATGAAGTTCAACAAAGCAACACTGCCAGATTATGCACCTGGGAGGGAGCAACCCTGGATGTACAGACAGACTGGGGAATGAGATGCTGGAAAGCAGCGCCAGGGAAAGGGACCTGGGGGTCCTGGTCGATGGCAGGTTGGATACGAATCTGCAGTGCCCTGGCAGCCAGGAGGGCCAACCCTGTCCTGGGGGGCATCAGGCACAGCATCGCCAGCCGGGCAAGGGAGGAATTGTCCCACTCTGCCTCACCTCAAGTGCTGGAGGCAGTTTTGGGTGCCACAATGTGAGAAAGACATTAAACTATTAGAGAGTGCCCAAAGGAGGGCACCAAAGATGGTGAAGGGCCTTGATGTTTTGGGGTTTTTTTCTGGGGGAAGTTTAATCTTCTACCACTTCTAACAGTGACTTTATAGCAATGTCTGCATCAGGAAATTATCTGACAGCAACACTGTGTTGGAACCGTTGTGGGTTAGCAGCCCGCTTTCTGTGGTTTCATTGTCAAGTTTGTGACCTTATTGGCTTGCTTTGTGGTAAGTGTTGCTTCTATTCATTCAAAAGAATTTTTTTGCAGCATTTCATTTGGGGGTTACAGTCTGTATTGAGAGTACGGAAACTATTTCTCCAGATGGAGCCAATGAATGTTCTGAGGCCTAATAATATATGTATCCTCTTGCAATTCACAGCAGATTCCAGTAAACACTGGCCTTCATCTGAATGCTTGAATACACCACTTTCCAGAGCTCTTGGCAAGAATGACATGGGTGTGAGGAGCGCACATCCATATCTTGTCATTTATCTGTGCTGGAGGAATCTCTGCTGGTTTTCTGAACCTTACTTGACCACTGACCACACCAGACAGTTTTGTATTTAGCTCTGCCAGAGAGCTACGAAGATGAAACATTCATTTTTCATCTGCTTTTTTTTCCTTTTTTCACAAACGAAATCCAAAACCTTCTTCAGCTGCTGGCTCATAACCTCACTCTTTGCACTTTATATTTGGGCCTTCTGACAGCAGTAGCAGATACAGAGGAGTGACGTGGTTTAGATAACATCACACTGCAATTCTAGCTCTGACCGCTGACCTTCAGGTGACCCAGCATGTCCTTTGGTTCTGGTATGCTGGGAGCAAACAATTTACAAGGATTATAATTCATAAATATTTTAATAATTCATAAAAAAAAAAGAAAATAGAAAGCCAGAATATTTCATTATTAAGCTCTTAAAATCTCAAAGAATTCTCTTGTAAACATACTAAATGGCATTTTAAGTACTGATAAAGTATGTGTCCAAAAGGGTTTATTCTTAGATTCCAACTTTGGGTTGATCAGGTGGTCAGTTTGCCTTTGGCTAATCATCCTCTGTTGGCTAATTACACAGCTATTGGTTGACTTTGTTAAAACATAAGATTTGTTTATCAAGCCAGTATATAGGTGCAACTGCTGAAACAAATTTACTATAACTTGGTAAGGAATGTATGCTACCCTGTGAAAATCCCTCTCTGTTGGGAACCTGAGACTGTTTTTCTGCTGGAAAGTAAATAATTTCTGCTTTCAGACAAGTGCCCTTAGCTTATGCCTAAATTCGTCATTATGATAGGCCCTGTATCTTCAATGAACTTGGTAGGCTCCTTTCATTCTATATAGTTTGCCTTTGGCCAAGAGCTAGACATACAAACCTTCTCCCTACCTGTAGCTTTCCACACAGCTTCATGACAACTCTTGGACCTTCTGTTTTACTCTCATATGCAGTAACATGGAGTGTAACTGATGGTAAAGTTTGTGTTGCTTGCAAGGATTAGGAATACTATATATTAGTAAATCAACTGAAAGATAATTATTGGCTGTATATGAATGTATATGAATGTTGCACAGAGGAAAGTAAAAAGAGCAGATTAAAGCTTAACATAAGAAGACTTATTTCATTATGACGTGTTAATTTTTGTAAGGTGGTGCCATTTCTGTTGTGACTCCTTTCATTATCCTAAAATGAAATACTTGAGTGTAATATAAAGCAATACAGTGTTACAATACAGTTGCACCAAAATAAATGTCTCTTCACATTCAATTTAGATATAACTTGGTTGCCTTCAACTACATTATCATGAGTGTAGTGCTAACTCTTTATTTGTCTTCCTGCTCTGGGCTTCAGTGGAATGAGTTCCTGTACTTAATGGCTTTACAAGTTTGTGACATTTGTTCAGCGTGTTTGCTAACCAGTGAACACTCAGCATTTGTCATCTGGCATCTTTCATTTTCTTTCCCCAAAACACTTTAAAAAGGCCTCAGTTTTTTGGGGGAAGGGGAAAAAAAGGTACCTTGGCATACTCTGTGTACTTTCAGAGATACTATGCATTTAGTCAAACAAGGTCTTGTAAATTTAGCCTGTTGCAACAAAAGAATAGTTTTTCTCCAGTGTCTTCAGCCACCATAGCAAGTAGAAATATTATTAAATAAAATCAGAATAAAAGGTGAATCAACTCCTCCTTTCCAAAAGCCTTCAGAGCAATGTATAAAGTTTGGTTTAAGGTAATACCTGGTACCTGCACACTAACAAAATGAAGACTGTTCTAGAGGGACATCTGTTTCTGTTTATAAAATAGGCATACTGATTAGCCATGGTTAATGGTCCAAAGTCTGAGCTCCCATGAGACATTTCATTTGTGGTCTGCAACACCTGGCTCCTAGCAACACTGCTCATTAATTTTATTGTGCGGAAGCTGACTTACACTTTAGAGGACTATGGACACAGCATAATTTACTGCTTAGGAAGATATTGAAGGAAGAGGGAGAAGTAAAGTATTTATGATTATCTTATGTAGGAAACAGGTAAACATACAAATGTACCTTTAGAGGTCCATAAAAATATACTTTTGCTACAGCCACTGTTATGTAGCTGAGCCCCTTGGTACAAATATATGAAAAATTTTCTATTTGTTTATACTGATTAAAATTCGGAGTCTACATCTATGCATTTCAGGATGCTATGTCCCTTGATCACATTTGGAACAGGATGATGAGATCACTGAGGGTATTTTTGTAATTCTGAGTAGAGTTCTATTGGCTTCATAGTGGGAGGTACAATTCCCTTTACGAGTCTCTGTTTTCTGGGGTCCAGATGTTCTGTTCTTTAACTACGAATGAAGCATGGGGTCAAAGTCTACATCCTGATCACTGTTAATGCTACCATGGATTTTGGCTCCTAGATAAGATTCCTGGATGAAGAAAGTGTACTTCTGATTTTGCTTCATTACTCTTAGTGTCCTGAGACTATTAACAAAAGTGCTCAATATATCTTTATGAATTAAGACAGTAGAACACAGAAGAATGCTCCACATTGCACACAGGACTTTCAGTTTTATAAAATAATGTACAGCTTGGGAATTCAAAGACCTAGGTCTTATTCTGCTGATCATGGGCTAAATGTGCTGTCTTTTTATTTGCCTTCAACTCTCTTCCTTCATTACTTACCAAAACTGTTCATGACCAGTACAGCTTACCAGCTTTTCCAGACATTTTTTTTTTTCACTTCTCTCAGTTCCTTATTACATTTCTTATTTTATGAGCATTGCTTTTGTGGTTCAAATACTTGAAACTACTGAAATGGAAGAAATGACCCAAAAATGCTATATGGAAGCACATAGCATCTCTAGACTCCACTAATATAATATATTAAAATAAATATAATAAATTATAATATAATATGTATAAATATAGTATAATATAACTAATATAACACAATACAATATAATAATGATAGAAATATCATTACCTTAATTCATTCAAGGTTAAAAATAAATGTAGTTATGTTGAACTTTACAGTGATCAATTCTAATCAATCATACTTGTACGCCTACTTCCAGCTTGCCTCCTACTTCGGATAAGCTGTCATGTAAAGTTTTGGAATTTGTGATGAATTCATATGGATTAATTTTTTCAAGAGTCTCTGCTCACATCAAGGTTTCCTACTTCTAGATTAAGGTAAATATAGACCTGGGTTTCCCATGCTTCCATCTAAAAACCCTTCTTTGGCTTCTGTTTCATTTTTCTGAAGGTGCCCAAGATTAGAGTTTTGGCCTATTGGTAAACCTTTCTGTAATTCTCAGTAATTACGATTTTGGGTACCACTTGTAGACACTGAGCCTAGGAATAGCATGCATGTGTGCTAAATAATGCATATCCTTCTTAAAAGTGGTAATTAGAATCTGCAAAATGCTTGACTAAACTTTATAATGTGCAAGACAATGAAGGTATATTTCAATGTGAAAAAAATAAATGCTTCTCAAAGCATCGTATTTTATAATTTATAGTCAAATTATGCCTGTCAGCTTTGAAACATTGAACATTTAAAGTGAGACAGCATTCTGTTAAGTATTAAGTATATAACTTTTACCATTTTAAACTTTGCTTTTTCCATCTGCCTTTGCTTCTATTGCTATGTATGTCTCCTGTAAAGGAGCAATAGTTGATTAATAAATTGTGCACAAGTTAGAAGGATTTTATTGAGAAGAAATCAAAGGAACTTATTCCAGTCCTTGGTTTTAAAAGAGAAATATTGCTTGGAGAAAAAACGTCTGATGAGACTAATGGTTTTACAAGATGGAGTCGAACACTTCAAGTGAGTTTTGTTCTGAAATGCTTTTCACCTCTCCCTGAAAGCTCTTCTGTGGTCAAACATTATTTTATCAGCATATTTCATAACTGGTCTGTCTGTACTTTTCACCACTTTCTTACACTTTGATCTGATAACTCCAGAAGCAGTCTGGTTTTCTGGGGTTACAGTCTCCCAGCTGCACTTAGGCAGTGGGGAGTCAGCACTATTTCTTGACTCATCAGCCATTTATTTTAGTTAAAACCAGCTGAAATGCATATCAGCGAGAAGGTGTTCAGTTGATGATGCAAGTTTAGAACAAAAGTAAATAATGCTGTTCTTAATCAGGTGGCTGCAAATATAAGCAATAGCAAACAGAAAGATACTTGCTTGACTTTAGTCTTACAGGTTGAGATAATCAGTATCCATCAACATCCCATTAACTGCAAAAAAACCCAACTTCATTATCTTGAGTTTATACAAAGACTGACTAGTTTTCATGGATACACACAGAACAGCTCTCACTGTAATATCTTATTTTATACTAATTAATTTTGATTTGATTTACATGATTAAAACATCCCACATAGAATACAGGTTCCTTATGAACTCTCAAATAGAAGTCTCACTTGCTTCAGTTTGTTTGAAGTTATTCACAGAGGTCAGACCCCCTGAACAATTGCAGTTTTCTGTGTTGCTAATTATGCTCTACTTTGGCTGAGAAAAGTGCAGTCCTTCCAGTTCTCAATTTCTTTTGTTCAGTACTTCCATGACACCATTTCCTTTGAAATGCACAAAGGTAGAATAAATTTCACCTACAACAACCTGCTGAAACATTCAAGATAGCCAGTATTTTTTTTTTTTATGGTTTACAGCATGGAAAATGGATAGAATAATCTGGCTTGAGTATTCCTTCATCCTTGAATATCACAGTACATAGTCTCTGTTGAAAGTACTGAATTATGAGAAAGTCTGAAAGACAATTAGCAGTGAAACCCTTCTATTGCTAGTACAAAATGCATGTTCTATAGAGTTCACATGGTGTTTAGTGGCATTTTGGCCATTTTGGTCACATCCCATGTTAGCTCACTTGCCCAAAACTTAACTTCTTGCCATCATCCTCTGAATTGTCCACAGTGTCTACAAAATGATGAGTTCTGCCTCACAAACTCTAAATATCATGAAATAAAGACTGAGCATCAGGGAATCTCAATTAGAACACAATGAATGTCCAAGAAAAATTAGGGTAGGGTCATTGAAACATAAATTATGTTTCTTTAAAAAGTTGTTAATTCTGTTGACATATATCTTTTCCTCCAAATCCTGGCATTTAAAGATAGAAATATTAGGAGTTCAAGAAGAACATGCAAGAATTAAGGTAAAATCTACATTTTTGTCTTCTTTGTGGATATGCTCATTTTCATTATATGAACTCATACGATATTTCTTTGATGTGTAAGAACTGTGAAAAAAGTCAATAGGAGTTTTGTTACCTGCTGTCTGGGGTGTTCTCATTTTTATTTGTTTCTCCATTGGCTAAAATCACATTCTTGGATATCTGTCTCATTTTGATAAAATATCAGCATATAGCACTTTTTAAATTTAATAAACTAAATGGTCTGAAGAGCACCACTTTCTCCATATTGACAAGGCACATGCTCAGATTCCATAGATGAAGTAAAATAATTTTCTGGACTTTTTCTGAAAAAGAAAAAAGTCTTATATTTCTGTAGAAACTGATGTGTTTGCCATCATCACATGGCACAATATTCAAGAATTTACTTTTCTTCCTATCATTTTTCAAAGAAGATATCAAGAAAGAGTAGTAGATAGGTTTATTGATAAAGATTTTCTATACATTTTTCTATGTGCACCATACAAAATGTTTTCCATGTCAAAACTCTTCAGCATAGAATCTTGAAGTATTGATATATCACTGGCCACTGCAATTGCTAACCTTGGCCAACAAAATAATATGTAATGATTGCATACTCTCCTGCCCAAATAACTTTGTTCTGTTTTTCAAAGAAAAGAAACAAAATTTCACATTTCTTTTACTACATTCCTGAAGTTTAATTGCCAAAATCAGGGAATCACCTTCAACCTTTTGACTTCTGCTTCAGCATTTATTGCTTGGCTTTTAAATCTTTTCAGGGATGTTTTAAGGATATAATTTAAAGCACTACTTGATGATTTCTCAAACTCATTTCTAATAGTGATAGTCTGTAAAAATTTATGTCGTTAACATTTGACTCATTAGCATTAATTACTCTTTTTTCCCAGTCTTCCATAGAAGCTCCTGCAATTTTCTCTGCCTTCTGGTTTTGCTTTTGAGTCTCAGAGCTTATTTTCATCTGCATGTGTACATAATATAAATTAAATGACATGAATACAGATGGCAAGAGGGAATTTTTGCTACAACAGAATATGATAGAAAAATAATTTGGGGGAAAAGGAAGAAAAAAAGCAGCTTCTCTCTAACTCTAATAACAGTGACATATCCATTTCCCCACTCCTATTTTCTTTGTTCAACTCAAAGACTTGTTTTTTATCCTATTGTAAACCTGGAGTTTAATATCCTTTTTTTAATGAGCTACATGTTCGTTTCTCACAGTCAGCCACAGGCAAGAGAAGAACAACCCTAAGGACATAGGGGACATATGGCATTTACCTCATTCTCCATTGTTAGAGGTACTTTTATGGGAGGCATCACATTTCAATGTCTGTAGATGATGTATCTGTTGGGTTGCCCAGTAGCAACAAAAACTCCCACTGCAGTGTGGCCATGAATTCTGCAAAAGGGTATGGAACCCATTGACAAATGAACAATAAATTATTCCTATGGAAAGCATGAACAATAGAATGAGACAAATGTTCTGGTGGATTGGTTTGCCCTGGAAAATTCAGATTCAGTGAAATGAAATCATCTTGCGGGAACACATTAATTTTGCTGAAATCCCTGACAGACTTCAGTCTACCAGACAGGCAAACTGGGCCTCCCTGCTGGTTTACAGGGCTCCCCACTCCCAGGAGCAGCTAAATCCATGGTCTGGTGTGATTTCTATCTAAGATATTTAGCCAGCTGGCTCTGTGGATTGGATTTTTTTAAATATTCCATTCCATTCTCTCAAAAGAAAATATTTTGAAAATTTACGTTCCATAGAAAAGCTCAAATTTATGAATTTTGTTCCAATTTGGGGTAAACACCTTTTTATTGGAAGGGAATATTATTACTGAAAGGGTATATCTGTTTTCTCAGAGCCCCAAAAAGCAAATGGTCTTGGCTGCAAGTGACATCAGCAGGCTGATTTTACAAATCCTTTATACAGCTTTATGAGAAAAGTGCATACTTGTCACCATTGTATAATCTTATGTTGAATTTGCACTAAAGCTTGAAATGAAATCTGCTCAGAGGAAATGTGGATTTAAACCTGGGAATTAGTTTTTACCTTTTCAAGGAAAAGAATAAGGAGGGTTCTTCTCTTTAAACCTTCATGCCATGAACAGTACTGAGACCATTAGTGCTGTATTTTTTTTTCAATATTGACTTTAATTCTCCAGTTCTTTTTTATTAATTCCATGTGAACAGTGACATTCAGGAAGTAGAAAAGCTTCTGCAGAAAATCCCTCATTGAAAGTCATTAAAAGTAGTAGCAGCAGATACTACTTTAATTGCTAAATTTGACAGCAGAATCCTTAAATCCACAATGTCATTGCAGTCTATTCTATCTCGGTTGTAATGTGGAAAGCTCTAAGGTTTTTCGCTGCAGTCTTTTATACATTGCAAGATATGGCAAGCTTCCTAATACCTGGAATTCACATTTTACCTTTCCTGACCTAAAAAAAAAAAAAAATAGTCATAGACAGACCTACAAGAAACCAAATAAGACACCGAAGTTATATTTCGCTCATCTGTGTTTTTATATCTGTCTCTTTAGAAGGCATAAACAGGAACTGAGGACTCCAGATTCAATACTAAAGTCTAGATTTAGCCAAAAAAAAAAAAAAAAAAAAAAAAAAAAAGAAATCACCACATCTTCCTCAAATCATAGAGGAAACAAAGTTAATGAAGGAACAGAAAAATAAACTTAGGAGAATATTTGCTATATTTTTCAATCCTAATAGAATTAAACTTTGAAGTTTTCTGGTGGTTTTTCACTTTAGAAGAAATATATTTATCTGATGTATACATAGAGATTCTAGTTTTTGTGAGAAACAAAAAAATCACACACAAGAATATTCTATGAACACAGAATTATAGTTTGATTAAAACAAGAGAATGTTAACTGGAAAGCAACAACAAGCTGAAAAAATGATAGTTTTAATATTTGCCAAATTCTATTTCCCCCTACTTGGTTTATCATAAAACTGTCAAGATGCCAAGCCTTCCTGCTTTTGTTTTCCATAGCCACAGGAGAATTCAATCGCTGACCAAGATGTTGTTATCCTCTGGTTGGAAGAGTTCTGAAGCTGCTTGATTCCTGTGGCTGTCTAAAACGGATACTTCTCAATTCCTACACAGGTTCCAGACAGATGCAACCCATCCTATCTTTGCTGCTGGGATCTGAACTCTAGTAGCTCTGAAAAATAATACTAGGTGCCCATCCCCATTTTTGGGCATCCGTTATAAAGATAGAAGGACTTGCACTGCTTTAGTTCTCCTGCAGAAATTCAAGAAAGGAAGAGTTTGAACTCTATTTAGGCTACATAACACTGGACTTACAGATTATGGATGCAAACATATCAGAGAAAACTGTAGCTGTGTCATTTCCATGAAGTACACAGGGGATTGATAAGATATGTAATTAATGAAACCAATCCTCTGGTAGAAATAGAACATGCATTTAAAATAGGATTTAATGTATGAATGATATTGACTCCCTGTCTCCATCTCTGTAAGAACATCTCTGGTAAGAACAGCAGTTATTTTAATAAAAATAGAAAACAGAAAAAAACTATTTAGAAGTGGAGAAACATCTGGTCTGATTTCTCTGTCACTGGTACATGCAATCCTGCAACGCAATGCTGCTGACTGAATGATTTTCCTTCTGTGCTAGAGTAGAAAACTGAAAATGACCCAATTAACCCATTATTTCTCTTTGTTGTCTCTCCCCTTTGGACCATGTATAAATAGTTACATACTTGATATATTCTTTATAACCTTCATATTGAAATGGAAATATAGGAAGCAGAAAGGGATCGAAGAAGCATCAAGTCTAGGAAAAGAAGGGAAAGGAACAGTTGGGTTATTTTTTTAGTAGACTTGAATAAGAGGTTTTCTCTGATCATCGAGAAAATTTCTACATCATTGGTGCAACAGGTTTCAAGCTGTTTCTTTTCAAACTGGTTTTAAGTTTAATATGCTGGAAAAATGACATTGTGTCAATTTAAGCAGGACTGGTGGGTTTAAGATTTTGAGAATAAGCTTTTGAGCTTGTCTTGTTAGTGCTTGTTAAAACTGGAGCTGATATAAATTCTGGAAATAATTACAAACCTGACAAAACAAATTGGCTCTCTGAAATGATTCCAAAATGAAACATCAAGGGAAAGATCCTATTTATAAAGACAGTAGAAAGAAGCTTCTTATCATAAACAGCAACTGTGTGTGGATAGCCTTTCTGATTGCATTCAGCGTTGTCAGAAAATTTGTTGCTCTTTGTAACTTTTCTCTTAACTTACACACTGGTATCTGAATATCAGGCACGGGGAGGGCCGGAGGTTGCTCGCTATTTCCTCCAAACCTGTCCAGCCTACTCATCTAAGGAACTTAGCAGAGGGCGTAAGCCTTTCATATCTCTTTACTTTATTTGTGATTTTTGTGCCACTTATCCAGCATAAATTTTCCTAAGTTTCAGACAATTGGATTTTTAAAATTCTTTTAGTGAGTAATTCCTTGTGACAAAGGTGCAACTTCTTCTATTTATGCTGGTTCATAGCCAGGACTACCAGGATGTCCCAGGTATTGTTGTGAACGCACACAAATGTTACACACCGGTTTTACCTAGTCTAAGATTATTGTTATTTTTGGAAAATTCTCCCTTCACAGACCACTGTGTCTAGAGTCAGATATTTGGGTAGAACACTTTATTTACATGTGCTGATGACAGAAAGTGTTAGTTAACTGCATGTCTCATGTTGATAACCACTGTAGCTCCCTGACAAGATCAGAGGCAAGTGGAAGGACATTGTCACAGAACAGCTGAGGTTGCCAGGAACATCCATCCATGCCTTCCCCAGCCCCCACTCCTCGAACTGGAACATCTAGAGCTAGTTGCCCAGGTTCCCATCTGGATAACTTTTGAATATCTTGAAGCATGGAAACACCATAACCTCCCCAAGCCACCTGTGCCACTACTTGTGTCACCCTCACAGGGGAAGAGTGTTCCTTGATGTTCAAACGTAATTTCTACATCTCAGTTTGTATTCATTATGTTCCTCAAAATAGTTCAGTGCAAACATTTACCTCTTCTCTGGATTATTTCTAAGGTCTCTTTAATGCAGATTGTTCTTCATTCCCTAGCCCAGAGTAAAGCCAATGAAAGGTGCCAGGACGGGGAATTCTGGGGAAAAACATCAAGGGTACCTTTAACTCTTCTAAGTAGAAAGCTTCCATAGCTCTTTCCAATCTGACAGTGATGAACCCCACAAATGCGTTTTTGTGTAAGGTTGTACCACGTGCAGTATCTCATATGAAAAAACTATTTCCCAGTAGGTTGCCTGATACCTAAACAATCACAAGTGTGATATGGAGTTGATCTGTGTTTGAATATTTGTGTTTACAATGTAGTGCTTACTTTTTCACTAACTTTGTATCTCACATGCTCAGAATTTCCCAGAAAATGATCCAGAAGTCTTAGGGAGGAGCCATGTTTCCCATAGGTGGCAGGTATGCATCCAGAAATGGGATAGCAGCTATGAATCACACACTGTCAGTCAGCTCTATCAATAAGTTAAAAGATTATCATTTTACATGTAATCTAGAACCTGACATAGTCAAAACAGAAGTAATTCCTCTTGTGTCCAGACATTCACATAATACTGATAAGATTTGCTAAAATTATGTAGTTTACATTCCTTTCTCACATGCATCACAATAATTTTCTGCATTCATAAAAAATGTCAGCCTGGAAAACTGGTTAATAATAACTATGTTTATGCAGCTATATATGTATTTTGAGATTCTACCACATGTGTGCAATTTTCAGATAGGACTAGAACCTTTCAGGAAGTCTGGGTACCTTGTTTCATTTACAAGTCACTTCCATTACATTCTTCCACAAAGCAGATGCTCAAAGGCAATTTTTCAAGACGAGCAAGTAAAGCTTGCAGTAACTCATGCTACAGTGCTCTGATCCTGGAATGCACTGCAGCACAATGTGATGTGTCTGCATCCAGAAGGTAAAACAAAAAAAAAGCTCCAAAAGAAAATGGTAAGGCAAGTGTAATAATGATTTACGATGATAGAAATCCCTCTGATTCATATCTTCAAACCCACATAAAGCCCCAGGAAAAGTCATTCAAAGTCCTTTTTCTCTCCATAGTTTTGTGGATTTATTTTTGTCAACAGAATTTACATTGAGAGGAATAGGAGAAGGATCTTGGAGTCAACTAAGGAACAGAAAAGTTTACCCTCTGATGTGCTGTAGATGTTGGCAAAAATCTTTTATAATTCTGGGCAAGTCTCTTAAAGCTACTGGTTTATGGTAGGCTTTTCAAAACGTAGGCACTGAATGTCAGGACAGGCTGCTGTCAATCAAAATATGCGTTCTGTGAAAGGGCATGTGTAAATTAAACAATCGCTTCACCAGCTTGTTCAGTAAGCATTACAACTGTGGCAATCCTTGCCTGCCCTTGTAGTCAACCCCCAAGGATTCTGAACACAGATGATGAAAGATATAGCTGGAATTAGATTGCTCTGTGGGTGGAAAATATTTCGGAGCTTCTGCAGCACAAAACCAGGTTCATTTCTGCTGGCATTGAAGGAATTTGCCTTCCTACCTTGTTCTGTGCTTCCTTGGAATGAGACATTGGAAATGGGCAGTCAGCTTCTGACAAAATAAATCTCAAACCGGTCCTTTGTCCATCTCTGAAATCTCAATATGACCATTCAACAAACAGCGTACATGCCTCGTTCCCCCTGCTTGTAGAATCACAGCTGGATTTGCCTGTTTTCATGACTTCTATGTTTTGCACTACCCAAGAAAAAGAAATCATTACTAGAAAACGTTTCCCCTAAAGGAATTCTCAAATTTGAGGCACCGTGATAGGAGAAAAAAAACATATTACATTTGTCTTCCATGTTGTGCAATCTAAGGAAAAATATAGCCTTTTGAAGGTATTACAAACCATTACATTGTTCCAGGATTACATGGCATTCCATGATTAGGGTATTTTACATCTTCTTTTTAGGTTTTTTTTTCCATTTTTGACAAAATTTATTTTTCAGCCAGCAGATTGTCTCTGCTCTGAAATCACCCTGATTTGGACCAAGTTGGCTTTGTTTCATTTACCCTTCTGTGTCTTCATGTATAGATGAAGAGGCATTGAGGCACAGATTGGGTTTAGTGACTATGTTTAAACCCCCTGCTAAGAAGAAACATCTCGAAAAGCTGAAACTTCTGGTGAAAATTAATGTTTGGCTGTTGTTGGCAGACAATCCTGTTTACAGGTAAAAGTCACGGGTGTAACTTCCCATACAAAATTATTTTCTTTACTTCAGAAACTGGAGACAGACTATCCCATTATAGGGGTATAATGGTCCAGAGATCTGAACCAGTATCACACTGCCCTTTGGACACGTATGTGGTGCTCGTTCTGCTGAGCCTGAAGCTAATTCATTGTCACAGCTTCAAGAGTACTGATATATTCGACCATGGAACCTGCTGAGTTGCTCCCATAGATTGCACAGATGCTTGCCCATCATAATTACATCATGTACTCATGTTAAGAAAGTGCGCAGTAGAAAGAGAAGGAGAAGACCTGAGAGCACAAAAAAATCGCTACTTCTCCTCAGTCCTTGCATGAGCAAAAGTGCAGTGTGTGTCTGGGTTGGTTCCTATTCTTGTCCATTTTAAGTAATGAATACTAATTTTATTCTTAATCCTAGTGTTACATAAGATTTGAGAGGATATTATTTTCTGTGCTACATCTACTCAGAGGCAGAGTAACACTTGCGGAAAGAAACTCCAAATAGCTTAAAAATAAGTCTGAGGTTTCCCTCCAAAATTATTATGTCTTTCTCATAAGATATAATTAAAATTGCCTTACAATTAAAACAAAAACTTGTAAAACTGAAACTTTTGCGAGGGAAAAATATAAATTGAGCATTTTCGGACTGACCAGCTAGCTACTTTGTCATTTCTCTCTCTGAATTAAGGAATTGTCTGAGCCTAAATTTGTTAAATTTTTTTGTATATTTTAACTAAATTTTCTGCATTCTGGTGGAACAGCCGCACTGTACTGATTACGTGATGGCCATCCATTTCATGAACACAAATATAGTTTAAAAGAACCCAACTTTAGACGATTTTAAGAAAAAAGTTTTTAGTAATCTGCTTATGTTTCTTCAGAGAGTACACCAGCTTGTTGAGAAAAGCTGAAACTGAATGGTGTGAATTAATTTCTCGACTGTTACAAGACTAACAATCAGCTTTGGGAATACATCATAGCGACTTCTCACACTAGGGGAACTTAATGTAGCAATTCTCCCAGCTGATACTGCTAAATCAGTGTGAGTGTTAAAATAATAGTTCTGCTTTTAAACTAATTTTTCCCTGCTAGTATGCAATTTAGTTCAAGTGAAGGTTCATTTTACAAACCCATGTAATAGATAATCTATTAAAACTTTAAAGCTAATCCAAACAGTGGTTCAGACACCTTCACAGCCTAGATTTTAATGCTGGTTTAATTGATTTTTATTTAGACTGTGGTCCTCACAAGACTCTACCTTGACACTGCAGCAGTTCACACTACATTTCGTTGTTTCAGTCTCCCTTTTAGGTGCAAACAGCCCTTTAATCAGTCAGACGTCAGTACGCAGAAACATGAGAAACTGCAACACATTCAGTTTGGTTACACAATTTGTCACATATCTAAATATCTTTCACAGTCTTTATGACAGAAGTGACAGTATCACCTCAAGCATCAGCTGAACCTGTAATTCAAGTGGATTTTTGAAGCACCAGTGCATGTTCAGGGAAAACAAGGAATGAGTATGAACATTCAGATGTTTTGTTTTTCTATTTGCAGTGGGTGTTTCTGTGTACATCAGGGAGCTGGGAAATTTAAGGTATGGGAGTTCAGAATGAAAATAAATTTTATATTTTTTAAGTAGGATGTGAACTTGGGGTCTCAGTATTAGTTTTATTCCATTAAAAGCATTAATAACTTAGGAATCTATGTACAGTTATGCATTGAATTTGCAGGAAGGAGTCAGCTTATGAAAAACTAATAGCTTCCGTAGTATTGTAATATTTTGAATCAATATTGCTTTATTTTCCAAGGAGTTATGTATTTCATAAAGGGAAAAATTTATGGTCTTAAGAGACTATCTGGGGGAGGAGATAAGTAGAAATTATTTTTCACTGAATGCAGACAAGATACAAAGAAAGAGAGGAAATCCTAAATTTTGTGTCATATGGGAATTTCTTTACCTAGCCATATAATGCTTCTCTTAGTAACATTTGTAGTCTCAATAGGCTTTGCCTGTGAAAATATGTATTCCAAAATAATAATATTTTTGAAACACTAAAAAAGTCTAAATACTTTAAACAGAGCTCTATTAGGGAAAAAGCAAACTGAAAATTTGGTGATATTCCCATAGGAAATGGCTTATGCTCTCTTTATTTTTTTTTCTTCTTTTAAAAAATATTTGTTCAGAAATCTCACCTGCCTCTGGCAAATGAGTGATGCCATATTTCCACACTTCCCCCCAGAGGTGTCACCACCTCATCTGGGGGGCTCAGCCATGCCCTTTGAGGGGTCAGTTGGAGACAGCTGGAGCTGGCAGTGTCCTCTCCTCACAGTGACCACCCTGCAGTTGCCACTGCCAGTGCCTCGCCATGGACACCCAGCATATTGGTAAATAATTACCAACATCTACTAAGATTTTTGCAGCTCAAAAAAGAGAGAGAAGACTGAAAAAAAGTCAAGGGGCGGAGTTTAGAAAGGGCTTTCCAAATGAGAAGCTTAAGTGATAAATAAGAGATTTTGAAGTTAATGAGTACATGTATAAATATGGTGTGGGAGCTGGGGGAGAAGCTGCAAATGTAAGACTTAAAAGACTCAAATGTTCACAAACAGCTACAAGGTGTTACACACATCATCAACTCTACAGCAGATGGGAAAATAGGAACAGTACAACCAGAGTGGATAAAGAGGAAAAATTTAAAAAAAAAAAAAAAAAGGAAGATGGCTTTGTAAAGAGAGAGAAAGAGAATTGTGTAAAGGATAGGAGACAACATTGAGAACAGACCCAAACTACTGAATGCTACAAAAATGGGTAAAGTTCTGTGTGTGTCCTAGGACATGAGGGGACTTGCTTAACAAAGCTGAGCAAATCAAAGCTGTGAAATCAAGGCAAGTGGGAAGAAACAGACACAAAAAAGGAAAGAAAAAAAGAAAGAAAGAAAAAAAAAGGAAGAAGAAGTTGGCAGAACAAACCACCTCCTCTCACCCCAAAAACACCTGTAGCAAAGAGTTCTCATTTCAGAGAGAGAAAAATTGAACTCTGATAGATGTAAGACACAGGATGAGCCCAAAAACACAAGCACTGCTTCAGTAACTGTTGGCCTGCATATGTCATATGATACGTTCAGAAGGGCCTTTTGGCCCTAAAACCTATGAGTCTTGAAAAGATGCGCAACTCGATGGCAAAAATAAATGCCTATTTGCAGCTGTCAACAGCCTTTTTAAACATTAGGTTGTTTCACAGCTTTTTGTAAAACAATTGTCCTATTTTTAATAGGCGAGATATATGTAATTCCATTGAGAAGCAAAATAAAACATCTATAATCTTAACAAAGAGAAATGGTCATTTATCTCTCTCTGCGATGTTACATTTGGAAATCTTTAAGGCAAAGCAAAAAACCAAACACCACAGAAAACCCCTCAGATAGAATAAACAAGATCTGCAGGGTGTCCAGTTGCAGGACCAGGATTTTTCTGTTTCTTTAAACAACTGATTCACAATTTCATTGCATATTTGAGAAGCTGACTAAGATGTTCTCTTCTCATTTGCTCTAGTATTGCCCCTTTCTTTGGGCTTTTATTTGACTGCAAAGATAACAAGTTTCATAGGTTTCTTTATTTCCAACAAAAAAATTCCAATAGGTCTTGAGTCAAGGGTAGCCTTATGTGCTGGGAAATTTGATACAAAGTGGACTGCACATAGCTAGGAGAAGAGAGAAATGTCTGTACATATGGAATATTGGCATGGTGCTGGCAGAAACCCAGAATAACTGTCTGAAAAAAAAAATTACTTCATGGCTGTTTTTATTCTCTTTAATTTGTTGCTTCTCTTCCTGTCTGCTACTGTCTTCTAATTTTTAAGTGAAATATTGTGGCAGTGAATTCTTAGGAACATCTGGCTTTCCTATTTGTTTGTTGGGGGAACGTGGTGCCTTTTGGTTTTTTTAATCCCCCTCTACTATCACTTTGTTTTGGCTATGCTAACAAAGAGGGCTGCTAAACTCCAAACAGTGTCTTAAAACATTTGTGTTCACATATAGAAAGTTTTAGCTTGATTGAACTGTAGCTCTATGAAAATACCAAGTACAAACTCAAAATCAGAATTAAGCTTCTGCACTGAGGAGAGTTCAGTGATACTCCCAGCTCAGATTTGAGCAGGGTCATCTTCTGAAACGGCTTTGTTCATGTGTCAGTGAATCAGGCAGAGATTTACTCATTCCATTTTTCAAACACAGTAAACTATGCATCTTGAAGTCCACCTGCCCCCTAGAACTACAGCATGATAGAGGACATGTAAATAGCTCTGTTCTCCCTCATGATTTCTTGTGAAACTCACACAAGAGTTTATTCACACGGGCAGTGAATAAAACTGCTGGCAGCTTTCATATTTCACCCCAATAAAATCTGTATTTTACAGCTGCGGGGTTGTGGATTTCTCTTGGTTTTGCTTTGGTTTGGGTTTTGTTTGTTCGTTTTGTAAGGGCTGTTTATTTTGGCTTATTTATTAATCAATATTTGACCCTATTACTTCTGAGAGAGCAGTAGGAACACTTGTAAGCTATTCACTGTGGGAAGAGGAGTGTACACACTGAGAAAATGTTTGCTGTTAATATTAGACTATTGTCAGCCAAGGTTAGCTACAATGTAAGATTTCATGTACAGTTTGTAGTGCTTGTTCAAAGAGATGATGAATGATTGTTGCTATATTTAAACAGATTATTATTTTCCCCATTTTTTGTGTTGTCGAAGCCAGGAATACTTCTAGTCTGAGTTCAGATAAAAACTTTTAGCCTCTCAAATGGTCCTTGGCAGTATTTTCCCTAATTCAATTTCATTGTATTTGGTGCTGGCTTCCAATTTTTTTATTTGGGCATCCAGTTAGACTGCAGGTGTATCTGAAATTTTCCTTTTTCCAGCATGTGTGCATAGTCATGGACACATGGATGTGTAAGGAGATCTGGTGTCAGTGTGGGCTCAGGCTGCAAGGATTCTCACAGCTGGGAGAAGTACCCTCCACTCACACTGACCTGAGTTTCTGCATGTGTCTCTGGGGGCAACAATGTAGGAAGTGGTAAGTTTTCAAGAGGTGGGACACTCTTGCATTTGGAAGCATAAAGCTTGCTAGAGAGGGAAGTGAAGAGCCAATGTTACACATAGCTCACTCTTCCTGTATTCTTAGCAAATGGAAATCTTATGGAGCTTCCAGCTTAGTAATTCCCAAGTAAGGTGCAAAAACTATCTGAGTTTGGTGGACACATACCTATTGTCCTCTGAGGATCCTGGTGTCAAATTCTTAGCTGACTGTGACTCGAGGATGAAGAATCTTTCTCCCTTTTTCTATAAGTGGTCCACATCCCTTCAAAAATTACTTTTTGGAGGTGATCAAAAATTTTAATCTGTCTTCTAGGAAAATGGAGTTGATGAGAATGTACTGCTAAGTGTATCCATTTATTTGTCTCTTTGCTGGTCCATCAGACAATTTCATTCAAATCAGATAATAGGAAAAAGTCTCAGAGACATTCAGATGCTTTTATTTTAAAGAAAAACATCAGCATGGATAGTGAAAGCACGAAGTGCTCTTGCTTAACCAAACAGTCGGAAGTCAGGAGTGGAAACTGGGATGTTCTAGTCAAAGATACAAGAGGGAAGTGACACCACACGCAGGGATTTTTTTAAGGAATTTGGTAGAGAAACCAGAAATGGATAAGACAGCACAGATATCAACAACTTATAGACACTCCAGTGTTATCTGCTCTTCTGTTTTTGGAACAGCTTTGTCTTTAATATCATCGATGGAAACACATTTTCATTTAATTCCCTTTTTCCATGCTACCAAGATGACCTTTGTGTATGTATCTATGTTCAATACATTTATAATTTTTTTCTTCAGTATAGATATGCATAAAAAAAGAAGCTGAATCAATCTGCAAATTCAGATGATCTTTTCCAGACGGGCTTGATTTTAATACGAGCATCTTTTTTCTGCCCTTAATCAGTAAAATGATGGAATGGTATCACTTAACCTAAAGAGAGGTCTCTGTTTGTCTTAAACTACAGCCTATTAAGGCAAAATCTTTCCGAACAATATATTTTCTGTTATGTAAATCCATGGCAATAGACAATATTTATGATAATAATTAGGAAAATAGACTCATCTTGAAATTTCTTGCAAGGTCTCTGTAAATGCATCTAGCATTAATTACTTAGTTAATAATGTCTTTAAAAAAAAAAAAGGCAAAATGAATTGTTTAGGCATTTAACAGTGGATCTCCTAATGTTAAAAATGTAACGTCAAAGTTGCTAGTTGTAAGCTAGACGTTGTTCTAAATTCAAGAATTGAATTCTTTACCTTGATGGCAGTGCAAAAGCAGATTTCTTATCTTTGAGCTCCACACCAAGAGTGTCAGGAAATCATTCTTTCACTGCACTTTCTTACATCTTTAGAGGATAGGGCTCATCCGCAATGGTGAGCCACCATAGATCTCAAACCGTCGTGAATACCATGCTCTTCAAATTCCTCAGAACTATTGCGAAAGTCCATCGTATAGTGAAAGTATATGGTCACCAGATGGCCCGAGCTGTCTGCCATGTAAACTGGCTCTACAACACAAAGAATCTCCTTTTGTGCTGTGGCGCACAAACACTGCATGGACACCACATGAGCTCAAGGTCCTATGGCCAGTCTATCGTGCAAAGCAACTGCTTTGTTTCCTCAGTTTAATTCCTTGCATTTTCTTTTTCAGTAAGTCCAGTTAGTCACTTTTGACACAGATGTCCTAGGTTTTATTACTTGTTCACAGACATCTCAGATAAACAGATAAATAATTTTTTTTTCTCTTTGAACTAGTTAGATGGCTTATAAAAATGAACAGTTAGAGAAGCACATTGACTTTCTTTATCAGCTTTCTGAGATTTATAACTTCTTCATTCGTGTATGTATCTGAATTTCAGTTTCAGGCAGGACTTCTGATGGTTCTTCCACAAAGGTCCTCCCAAGCTCCCCTACAGTGAACACATATTAAAAAATATGTATCTAATTTAGTTTTTTCCTACCATTATCTTATACTCTGTGAATGCTTCTTTTAGCTCTACAGTTTCTCTTATACTCTTCCAGTTCCTGATGTGCTTGAGAAAGATACATTACAAATTCTTAGGGGTTTTGCAATTTCTTTTCTTAGATTATTTCTCTGACATTCCATATTCTGGTTTTATATTTAGACTGCTTGAGTTTATGGTTCTTTCTATTTATTTCCCTCATTTTGATACAAATCTGATTCCTATAACCAGAGCTCTCTATTTCTGTGCCTACCCCCTTACCTAGCCTTTTTTTTTATTTCCTCCAACCTCCACCTCCATTTCAGTTTCTACACTTTCTCTGCTGGTTTAGATGAACTAGTAAGAGAAGATGCTAATAATAGAAGACATTGGAATGAACAAGAGCTGTCACATTCTAAAAAGAAAATATGTGTAAGAGATGGGCAGACTGGATGGGGATTGATCTCACATAACTGTGGCTATCAAAAAATAAAGAGTCTGTCTTGCTTGATCATCTAGCCATCCTCTACTGTCATGGAAGAGAGAGGATCATTTGCAGGAGGTGATCTTTCTCACCCAAAGAGATGGATCTTGGAAGTGCATACTTTGTAAACTAAGGACAGAGACTATAAGAGTGGGTTGAAATTGAGGTTTAGTAAATGGCCTACTAAGGTAAGGTGAAATGTGGGGTCATGACCCAGAAGGGTCAGTCACTTGCTTTTTTGTGTTCTTGGATTAATTCAATCTGGGGAATGAACTGAATGTGATTTTCATTGGCTTACGTAAAGTTATAGAGTTAGAAAATACAGTCTCTTCTTCTCAGTCACTTAATTTTGAGCAGACACATCTCTTTTATTTTAATACTTCAGTTTCACAAAATCATTTACTTATTCAATCAGTCTACAGGTCTGGTTTCCCTGCACATCTCCTGGTGAAAAATTCCTTGGCTGTTGCCAGAATTGGGAACAAAGCAATTCAGACACCCTGCAAAGAAAAATGGGTACAATTTTTGTCAGCTGTCAAGACCTTATATCATGAATAAATCCTGAGGAGGAAAGGTTCCTTTCTGCAGCTGCTGCTCGGTGTCTCAGATTCTCAGCCTGAGAAGAGCTTCTGTTCTCTGGCTGCGTTATGTAGTCACGTCAGCTTCATGCCTACCGGTGAGCAGAGATCCTGGGTACAATGAATCATTCAGCCCTCTTTACAAGGAAGGAAATACTTGGATGGCTAAAGGCAGGGTAGAGTTTCACTCAGAGCTGCATGAATTTCCCCAAAACTTCCTTTAAAAAACAGTGTAATGCTGGTTTTAGTGTGTTCTATTTGTCATTCAGAAACACAACACATTAGCAGCCTTAAATTCCCAGGTACTAAAAATATATGTTACATAAGCAGATTGAGAGAAGGACTTGATCATGCTTTCAAACTGAAAATATTCTTACACATCATTTCATTGCTCCAACTAAATAGTGCAATTCTTGCAAACAGCAGAGCTATAGACACTGAGATAGTCAATCTGTACTAGAGAGTGTAAAGAGGTAACTGAACCAAGATAAATATTCAGACAGATCTGAAAATTCAAGAAAGAATTTTTTTTTTTCTGGAATAAAATGTGCCGTTGAAATAAAAGTTTTCATTTCTTTTCCTTTGATTTCACAGGTATTTGCTTAGGCTCTTTTAGTCATTCTTCATTTTTATCACTAGTACCTTTTCCTTCAAGGACAACATTTTTAGCTTAATTCTAGCATACAACATCAGGGAAGCACTCACATAAAATATTAAGGATTTCATTTTACAAAATATCAATCATAACAAAATCTTTGAAAGAGACTTGTTTCTTAAACAAAATTCTGTGCACAGTGTTAGTGAAATACATACTCCAAAAGGGAAACTATAATTGAAATAAATCTTTGAGCAGCATTTTTGGCCAACCAAATAAAGTGAATGCCTGTTACCTTGCTCTAAATTTAAACCAACCTTCGTTCATAATTGCAGCAAGAAAAACCCCAAACCTCTGCTAGAATGGAAAAAAAAAATATAGCCAAGTTAACCTGAATAGCTATGAAACCAAAAACTGTAAAACAGAGGGGCCTTAGAGAAAAGCGATATGTGAAATTTAAATGTAAAATCTCCAAATGAAAAAAAAAAAGAAGAAAAAAGATGGTCCTAATCAGCAACAGACATAGACATTAAATAAAATGCAGAGGGGCACAGGATATAGGAAACTATTTCAAATATGTTAGCACTTTAAAATGTCAGACAGTTTGAGACAGTTATGAAGAATTTATTCCTTGGTTTTGGAAGGCCTAACAGACATGCAATAAAATTCACAGGAGCACTGCTAGAACAGAGCAGAATAGCAGGAAGAGTCAAGTGTAACAGTAATAGAATCCAGTATTTAGCAATTTTATGTTTCTATAAAGAGGATGAATAATGGTGCACTTATTTCTTTGTCTTTGCATGCTTTTTATAAACATGCAGGCATGCAGAATCCATATAGAGATCAGAAGTGCCATGTTATGATGGTTTTAGGAAATCTACCCTTTTTCAAATTAAATAAAATAACCAGATTTTCTCTAAACCTCTGAGGGGAAAATGAGAGAGTAAATGTCAAAAGAAAAGCAATTTTTAATTTTTTGAAATAGCAGCAATAAATCTCAAAAGAAAACAAAAGCATTTAATATTAAAATTACAAAAAATCTAATGAACACTTCACTCTGAAAATCATGAAGAGCTGTCAGAACACTGAACTGCAATTTATATAAAAAAGCAGCACATTGATATTTACACAAAGTCATTATCTCTAATGTAATATTTGAAGATGCCTGCAATTAGATTTTATTGTAAGTGTTCATAGAGTTGTAAGAGCAGAATGCATTTACCTGTGTTCCATCAGTACATTATACGCTGCTATAACTCATTCATCATTCAGTATTTGCATTGGTCTCAAGGCTGTTAGAGATATAATTTAAGGAGAACTGAGGGCTTTTCTGTTTCTTTGAGAAGATGGAACTGTTTTCTAATTATGAGGCGATACATTTAGTGACATGCTATCTGTAAGAAACAAATAATTTTTGCTACTAGTATTTTCTTTTTTTTTTTTTACTAATGTAAATTGAAAATGCTTCCATCTTCTTCCTTTGAATTCTGGTATCTAGGAGAAGCAAACCACTCAACCTAATGGCCCAAGATATTTCAGAAATATGCAAAAAACATAATTCCCTGCAGTCCTTTTTTTATAAGAAAAACCTGTATATCTGTGAGCCAATGGAGTGATGAAGAGACGGAATTTTACTTGGAAAATGTAGTCAGCCATATACTACTGTAAGAACAGCTTAAGAGGGTCCCTGGAATTATTCCATTTATTTTTTGAAACTCAGAAAGGTGGTGAAACATTTCATCCAGGCTGTGGATCCACTTAAAAGCTTTCCTCTTCCCTGAATGTTGTGCGATCAGCCAGGTCATCACCACTACCTGTTCCTCCATTAGGACATGCATTGATTTGCCCATACTGTATTTCCACAGGTTGTCTGGGGAGAAGATGGCAGATCCTTCTACCCATTGCCTGTCTCAAGCTGGGGAGCTCACTAAGGCTGGGATTTTTCTAAAACATCTCTGATTTAAGGCCATGGGTTTCTATTGACTTTTGATGGTTCATGTGAAACAGAGATCATGTGTGTACCTACAGAATCCTCTTCCAGAATTTTCCTGCCAACAGCCAGATACAACATATTCTAGACAGCTCTTTATTGGCAAGATCATTTAGGGTAACTAATTGTCACCACATTGTCACAGCTAAAGCGGACTTTTAACCCATCTGTGCCAAATTGTATAAACTTCTTGACTTGTGTTAGTCATGTGATAAATTATGCTGGTGTACATCCAGGAATTTGCAAAATTGATCTGAGAACTTTGGAGACTGCATGGAACATCTGCATGGCATGAAAAATAAGTATCACACATTAATAAAAAACAAAACAAAGCAAAACAAAACAAAACCACCCCAGACACTGCATTGCTGAAATTGCTGTCTTAGCAGTTCTCTACTTTTGTAGCAAAACCAGTTTCCAGGAGAAAGATTCATAAAAATATTTTCACTGTGACAGCTGACGAAGCAAGGAAAGTCAAGAAGTGTTCATGCTTCATTCTCTAAGCACAAACATTGGAGATTGGGTGGAAACCTCATTCCTTATGACAAAATTCTCAGACTTCACCATATCCAAGTTTTCACCCCAAATCCCCACTGAGAAAAGATTTATTAATCTCTATTCTCTTTGTATTTACTGCATCTGAAATGTGCTCTTCATCTGAGATTGCTTTTGTTTAGGTTGCATGGTTTTGAATGTCACAGGGACATAGAGACAGAAAATAATTTTTGAGGCAGAGCCATAAGAAAGTCAAGGATTTTTCTGCTATGGTAGAAGCTTCGCACAAGTCTTGTACACATGGAGCATGTTTTTGGAAAAAAGTTAGTACTCACTGCTCACTGCTAGTAATATAAGTCTGTGATTAGTAAAATTAATAAAATTAGCATTGAAGGATAATCGTTTAGGGTTTAAATCCACAAGTAAATTTTCTTTACCTATATTTTTTTAAGCATACCAAAAATACATTTTTTAGTGTTTTGATGGCACTGATTGGTATCAGGCTTTTCTTCTTTTCAGTCAGAACTTCAGTATGCTTCTAGGAAAGCATTTTAATATGAATAACTCTCTAGCATCCAATCAGCTAACAACAGCTGGCTGTATCTTTATTCCCAATTAGCTGAAACACAAGACTCTCTTAACTCTTTCTAAGAGAATAAATATTAAGTATGTATGTTAGGCATTGGACACAAACCTCTGTCTTTTTCATAGCTGTATTTGGCCTATGGCATATGAGTTTAATGTGGTTTCCATGCAGTGCAGTCACATCTCCCAAGGCAAAATGCATTTCTCTGGCAGTAGGGGAAAGTGGGATTAGTGCAGCATTAGGCACAACAGCAGAGACCCAGCTGTAACCTGTCCCAGGGTAAGACCAGGCAGTGGTCTGTCCTAAAGCTCTACAAGTCCTCCATCTCACAGCACAGCAGAAGCCTGGTACATCACTCATGAAAAGGTGTTACTCCTGCTCTTTAGGGTACTTGTGGCTGATGAAGCCCTTTTGTCCTTATGCTTCCTCCAGTATCGTTTCTTAAGAGGGTTGTGCCTTTACACAAGGATCTCTCCGGCAGGAACTGAACCAATCCCCCCCAAGGAAGGGAACGTTTTGCCCTGAGGTCAATCCTTTGGATAATCACAAAATTAGTGACAGGCAATTCTAGAACCATTTTGACAGATGACATGACCCTGCTACTGCATTCATAAAGAAATAGGAAATATCACTCCTATGGCAAAAGAAAGACAAAGGGAAAAAAAATAATAAAATGCAGTTCAGAGAATGAAGAGAAAGATAGTGGATATTAATTTTGATTTACTGCAGATTTCTCCTATCCTCCTCTCAGAAGTGCCTTCTAATTCCAGCATCAGAACCTGTTGACAGACTGGGTGAAGCTCAGAACACACATTCAGGTTTCACAGATGATATCTTGCACTGGGCTCTCAGAAGCATGAACCCCTCTGGTGGTGCTATTAACACAGAGTGCCAAAAGAAAAGCTGGCCCAGCACCTACAGATGCATGAAGAAACCTGGCCGGAACACTGGGGCTCACTTTGAAAGGATCCATTGTCCCTGTCCTCACCAAATCCCTTCTTAGCAGCTTCTGCAATGGTTAGCATGAGCATTAAGGAGCCCTTGCACTATGGAGGTGCAAAGAACTTTTCTGTTTTCTTTCCTAGAGATGCAAGCAGGGCCAGATTCACATAAGCCTAGAATTTTACAGGTCTGATCTGAGCCCAAGACTGCAAACATTATCCAGGCAGATCTCCATGGAAGTCAAGTAATAGGCTACTGGCAGAACCAGTTCCCACTTGGAGCCTGATGTAACCATGGAGCAGGTGTGAATGCAGACATTGTATCCACCAGAATAAGGATTATGCAAGGCTTTCTTTAAAAAAAAAAAATAATATAAGGCACATAGTGCTTTAAGACATTTTCTTTACATATTCTGAATTTAACCAGATTTTTAAAAAACAGCAAAATAAATAAAATAAAATAAACAAGGAGTGAGAAAAAGAAAAACCTACTGTAGATTTCAGCAACTTGTAGGATTAAAGAGGTGGTCTTCGCTTTTATCACACTGCCCACTTCAACCTGCTTGCTCAGTATCTGCCAGGAAACTGTTTAAAGTTCCTGTGGCTTGAAAAATGGCCAATCTTTACAAAGAAAGAGATTTTTATCTGACCAGCCAAGATCTTAGAATGTCAATACTTGGCTCTGACTAATACAAAAATAAACAAATGTGCACGCACATGCACACATAATCTAGGATGGAGGTCTATTTCTGGGTCGTTAGAAAGATTGGACTATTTAATTATGGTAAAATTCGATAAGAAATAAAAGGATAAGGAAGAAAATTTACTAAAAGGATCACTGGGAGCCTGCAGCCTTTCATCCTTATGTTGCACAGCATATGATGATCAAAATGATGTGTCCCCATCGACTTCCTAAATGACTTGTGTGCTAGTCATGACTCTCATCCTGGTAGAAACCTGTGATAAAACTCTTCTCTGCCGCCTTGAGGCATCTTTGGTCTGGCCAACCAGGCTTCTACAGGCAGTAAAGAGAATTAGAATATGACTGTTCAGATCCATCTCAGTAGCATCCTTAAAACAAGGTAGTTGTACTCCAGGAGATATTATCCCCTGTCCAGGAAGTATAAACAATGTGGCTCCATTCTGCATAGATAACCAGTCTTCCCATGCCCTCAAATATCAACAGGGCCAAGGAAGGGCCACCCTAAAACTCCTCCACTGTGCTGTGACAAAGGTTAACTTCTGGGCTCACCATCCAAGGATATTTAATGTTCAGTGATCCACTCCTTTCACTGATACACTTTCCAGTGAGAGTTCCTCAGTCCAATTTAATTCATATCTAAAATAACATGTGCAACAGGACTAGGGGATGCTGAAAAGCTAAGTTTTCTCTCTCTATTGAATGTGGAGGCAGGTGACTGAAGAATTTTAGAAACTCAGAGTTTGAACTCCAAGGAAACTGAGGTGATTTGCTGGTGAATTTTGGAGCTTTATGAAGTAAAAGAGAAGTTTCTTAAAAGATACAGTCCAAAACACAAGAATCTGTTGTCAGTAAAACAGGAAGACTAGCATAGAAACTCACCTGTCATCTTGAGCAAAAACATAAGATTTATATTCCATAGAGAAAGCAAATACATATGTTCCCTTTCCCTCAGAATATCCAGCAAGGGGCAAATCAGTCCCAGAAGAGGCAAGGATGTTCTTTGCATTTTTGATGTCCCTGACACTCAAAGGTACAGCATGTTAGAGAGACATCATGGGGAGAATAACACAGAGGGCCAACATGTGCTTTTTCTTTGGGTAAGGTAAGAAAGAACTTCAAGTAATATTTCTCTCATTTTATTAATGAAAGATAGAACTATACATTTTGGAACCTAATGTAAATATCTTCCTTCTGATCCCCTCCCCTTGAAAATACTTAACATATTAAATGGGAATATTTCAAAATATAAAAATAAAAGAAATCCCATCTGTGAAAGCAATTATATGTTTTCATACTACTCAGTGCTGATGGCAGAAGGGAGCAATTTTGCACTTGCTCCTGCCTCACAGTTAAGTCTTTAGAGGCAGCAAGTCCTCCTTGAATTAAGAGATGAAGCACACTGTAAAGGACTGCTTGTTGGCATGCCTGCTCTGTCTTCGCAGCACACTTAATCTATACCAGGAGAGAAAATTTGGAGTCCAGCAAACGTTTTTTTGTATCTAAATTTGTATCCAAATCTCTTCCACAGCATACAGCTACAGCCATGCTATTTGAAAAGCAGAGGTCTCTTAAGAGACTGATTGCAAAATTTTGCAGGTTCCTGTAGGAGCCAATAACTTGGCTGTTCTTTTGTATTTGCTTCTCCAAGATGAGAATACTGCATCTATCCTTCAAAAGCTTCAATTCTGATTTGATGTGTTTTCTTGATCTGGCTTAAATTTTCACCTTTGCATTCAGCCTTTTTATTTTGAACTCCTTTGGGTTCCCTTTTTTCCTCCTGCATTATTTTAGTAGGCAGCTGTTCTGCATTAGTCTAAATGAAAAGAGTTTTTTTTCCTCTCCATGTTAATTATGTTCAACTGATGTTTTTGATTTATCTTCTTCAAAAATGTATCAGTGTTGTTTTAAATGCCTACATGTCCGCCAAATACTAATTCTTTCTAATATGCATTTATGCAATTCACCTGGAAGCTGTTTTTCAAGCACACTAACATAGAAGCACCACTTGCATTTCTGAGGCATTTATTACGGGATCTGAAAACTCAGCAGCTAATAAAACAGTCAGTTTTGGATAATGATCAGTCCAGAGAGGCCATATGGGGACACAAGGGACACTGGGGAATTTTTACTTCTTATGGAATTGAAAGAAATGGAAAAGTTGGATAACCACGTATTTGAAATTGCTTGTGATAAATTAGACAGCATTCTGGGAGGAGTTGACAACATTGTGTCATTTCCATTGTGACAGTCAATTTTGAAGTGAAGGACAAATAATGTAAGAAACCCAGGAGATCAGTCTCACATGTTCTTGATATGTTCCTGACACAGGAATAAATCAGCCTGCTTGGAGGGGGGTGAATTTGCATCAGAGAAAGCCCATCTGTTTTTATGTCCTCCAAAACTGAAGCAGTTGTTGCCAAGTTTTCAGATCCTTTTGTTTTCTTCAAGTTCTCTCACCTTCATGTGTTTTTTCCATGTCACTCCCAATGGAATTATTTCCTTAGCCCAGAACTTTAAGATCCATCTTTCTTCATTTAGAGTCTGATTCAAACCCATTTAAGTCAAAGGAAAGAGTTCCACTGACTTTAGTGGGCTTTGGACCAATCCTCACATTCCTCTGCAATATGCCTTTCCTTCCATGGTGCTTACAGAAAAGAGTGTCAGCTTTACACAGTCCAGAAAAAAAGGAAAAAAGGCAGGGGGCCCAATCTACATGAAGAAGATGTCTTGGAATAGATGTAGAACTGTTACTACTCCTCAGTAGCTATGTGTAGATCCATTCTATTTCGGGAAAAAAAAATTAAAATCACTGCATTATTTTTTTCCTTCTCAAGTGTTAGTCAGCTATGGTTGTGCTGATCAACTGGTCTAGTCGAGAGAGCCTCAAGATGTCTCTTAACATATTCTTACCAGTCTCTTAACATATTTTTACCAGTCCTTTGTGATTTTTTATCTTACACTCCATGGGTTTTCTGCCTTTTGAGCACTGTGAACATGGCAAAATTCTGCACTTCCAGAAGACATTTAGTTAGCTGCCATCAGACTGCTGTTTTCTCAGCCCCATTAGTGCTAGAGAGAATTTTGGCCACTTGTCACACAGCTGCTCCACCAAAATTCCTATATGTGGAACAGTCCATTCTTTCTCCATAATAGGAGGCTTTCTCATAGATCCAGCCACAGTACTTGTGCTCCCACTACAACCACAAAGAATCTGGGAGCTTCCAGAGGAGTGGAGTACTATGTCCAAGCACATGCAATTGCAGATCTAGTCAAAGTGGAAATGAGGACTTGAAAGGGACAGTGGAGAGGTTCTTACTCCGCCGGGGTAAGAGCAGGCAGGTGTCAGCCACTACCCACCAGGAGTCATCGTGCACAAGCAGGTAGGCAGAATCTGGGTACCGCCCTAGGAATAATAAAGAAACCCCAAACCTTTGGATATTGGCCTTTATTTCTGGAGAAGCAATTTTGTAGGCTTTGGGGTCAGCCTTTAAGTTTTTGCAACGCTGATGATTCAGCTAAAGCTTTTGTGGAAACTCGAGGTACCATCCAACACACTTCAGGAGTGCTGTATTTTAGCAGGAGGAGGGAGCTGAACTCTGCATCTACTGACTTTCAAAGTAACTCCCTTAGAATAAAACTACTTTGAGACTAAGTAACACAGAAAATATATTAATTTGTTGGGAACAATCAGTTTACAATTAATCAAATTCATGTCCTGCTAGAATCCTTGATCAGATTCAGACTTAATTACTTGAAATTTTACATTGATTCATAACCATGGAAAAAAAATGTTTCTGATCCATTTTTTCTTTTTCTTGGAAGAGAAATATGGATCTACATTCTTGTAGATAGCTCAAATTGCCCACTGTTCCTCTTATTTCTGCTCAAAAAAGGAAAAAGTGAGATACTTTTTAGAGAATTCAGAAGAAACTATTAATTTTTCATCACAAAGCTGTGAAGAGTGATGGCTCTAAGACAGTATCACAGGAGTATAATTACCTATATCTGGTCATGAAGGGATCTCAGCAATCTTCTTAGAGATCTATATAATGTAGATATAGATAGATATCATATGTCATCTTTGGTGACGGCCAGGTATTCTATGACAATGAACACCCTTTATAAACAAATACTGAGTCATCGGCTTTGATGCTGAAGAAGTGAAGGGTATGATAAACTTATGTAAGAACCAATTTAATTTTATCTCATGTCAGTGACTCATCTTTCTCCCACACAAAATAGTAGTTCTGGCTCTCCTACTGTTTTATCCTTCTACAGCGTGTAGCAAAGAAATTTACTACTTAAATGCTTGTGCTTTATGTTTATAGAAAACAATGCAAAGAGGAAATTGTTTCTGAACACATTTCAAAGGGCAAGGGGCCAAGAGACAATGAACCAATTTAAAATACATTTTGAGAACACTGGTGTTTTAATTTGAAATAATTTGTTTTATGTTAAAAAACATTCTGAGTATATACACTTCAGTGTCACACGTCATAAAGCCTCTCTTTCACTTTCTACCATAATTGCCTACACAGTTTTACTAGACAACTCTTAGAATATGCTGATCAGTTGGAGTAAAGAATTCAAGGAGTAAATAGGAAGACATATTTCTAGAGCAACAGGAAACATGTTGTAGATGTTCATCTGAATTGTCTGTCACCTGATGACATCAGAAATGTCAGATGATGGAGAAAGGATGATAGTGTTTCCTCCTAGCATGGCATACTTCTCCCAGCCCATCTCCCTCCCATCAATACTTGGTTCAAGGGAGGTCTGTCTTCAGTGATGGTGCCATTTTATTCTATTTCTTTAAATACTGTCTATAGTACCATCATCCTTTTTTGATCCCTTTTTTTTTAACACTTTGGCATAATTTCTCTTCATAAATTTTTTGTGTTTCTGCCTCTGTGGTATAAAATTCATCACTGTCTTCTCAGCCTCCTCATCAATAAACAAGATTCTCATGATTACTCAATAATATGTTTGAAGTAGCAGTGCAGAAATTCCCCACTGCATCACCTGCTTACACAGTTGTCAGATCTGGTTCTTACTTTACTTTGCATTTATTTGCTCTTATTCAGGTAGCATTGAACTTCATAGTTCTGCTGCAAGGTGAGTTTCATCATTTGCCCCTATCTTACACTCAAAATAGTTTGAATTGCTTTGTCATTCTACAGTTTCTACGTTATCTAACCAACCTAGAAATCTTTTACTTCTCTCTCCATAGCTTAAGATTCTTTTTGTTCACTTGCTCATAATAGAAGATTTTGCTTAGAACACAACACTGGAGATGTGTAAAACTCTTTCTTTGTTTATGTTTTTCCCCCAGTTAGTCATCTTGACAGCAGCGTGTTTTGCATCTTTTACTACCATTATTTATTTTGCACCCTGATAATCATGTTTCATGGACTGGTGACGATAATTCTTGCCTTGACTCCCATGTCCACTCCCCAGCACTGTGCCTACAGCTCTTGCATTAACGATGAAGCATCAGCAGTTTTCTCCTTGTGCTTGTTGCATGTGGTGCTCAGCCTGAGCCACTGTCCACTGTTCGGCTGTTGTGTTGGGTGTCTGGGTCCTCCAGGCCATGGTCCTGTGCTGCAGCTGGGAACAAATATGGTCAGTACAGCAAAGGTTCCTGCTAGATGTGCTTCCTGAAGATTTTGGTGAGGTCCTTCACCCATGCCTTGTGTCTTGGTTTGAAAGACAGGCGTCTGTTTAAGTGAGGCAGAAACCCCCTTTGAAATGGGAAATGTAACCCCCTTCCCTCTGGATTATTATGACTTTGAAATTAAGGGGCTTTCAGGCAAGGATATGAGAAATAGGAATAACAGTTCTTTACTAATTTNACACCTTGTCATAAAATAGAATAAGATTTGTCTCCGGAAGTTCGAACCTCAAACATACAGATGCATACATCTGTAGCTACTTAAGACTTCCTTTATAATCACTGGTAAGAAACAGGCACTTCTCGGGCACAATTATTATGACATATTTTAGATATCTGCAGTAGGATGAGGTGACTCATATCCTAAAAATGCTTATTTCTCTCTAGTGACTGTACAGAAAATTTAAGACAACTAGCTTTCAGATGTAGACATCAACATTATAAATACCCACACTTCGTCATGTGATTTTTTTGTGTGGAATCCCAGGCTGAGGCTTGTGAAAATGAGTCTTATCCCTGATTTAGATGAGTGGCTCCACCAAAAGCTGAGTGATTATCCTCTCTGAAGGACAAGACCACTGCACCCTTAAGTAGAGGCAGCTACCAGTTTTGAGTTGTTTGGGGGGTTTTTAGGTCTATATCTGACCATTAAATTTCAGAAGAATAACTTCCACAAAAAATTATTATATGTCTTCCTGAGATTCAGACTGCAAAGAACAGTGAAGAACATCAGAAAATCAGACTTCCAAAATTTTTTCCCTTTCTTTCCACACATGGACAAAGATGTGATAGGGAATGTGCTGAGAATTACAGCTCTGGAGTTTAGGCTTGTCTATGAGGCACAACAAAGACTGTATATATAATTTTGTATAAATAATGGAGGGGATTTGTATATATAATTTGTATATATAATTAGTATATATAATGGGGGGAAATAGTGAGAGCTAAAGACTTGCAGAGCAGGAACTCTTCCAGTTTTGTGTATTGTTTGTTCGATTGTTTTCAAAAGGCATAGAACGCTTACACAGAAAAGAAAGTATTTCATCTTGGTGTCTGGGAGGAATCCATCATACTCCACCTGGAATTAGCTTTGAACTTTCATTGCCCAGATGTGGATGGTTTGTTTAGAGGAAAATATAACTTATCTACATGTTTATACTATGCACTTCATGACATGACTTGCAATAAACACTGTTACAGACCTACATATCACTGTTATCTGAAACATAGGATGGTTTAGAAGCCCAAGAGCAGCAAAGAGCATCTAATACTGATTTATACAATAATTAATTTTAATTCTGTCCTTATCAACATCAGTGACAAAATTCCACTGACTTAAGCAGTGCTAGTAGTTCAGTCCATGTTACTTTGTCATTTGCTATCAGCAAAGGGTTCGCGTCATGTTCAAAAATTAATGCAATTTTAAAGCTCTTCTGTCTAGTGCATCAAAAATGCACTTTGATTCAAAGTGTAGTGTATCAAAGCTCTATTTACATAGCTCAGACTTGGGAAGATTTCATTATATCTCAAACCTCATAACTGGAAAAAAGTATTGGTAGGCAACATGAAACAGATCTTTGTGACAACATAACCATGTGAAATATGTAGTTTATTACAGGTCAAAAAGTTTGTCTTTACCTACCCATGTCATAGCCCTACTCAGTGAACACATATGAAGCACACTATTCTTGTAAAATATGGATCTAGTGGTGGCCTGGCTTACCAAAATTTCGTTCTCATGTGATTCATTAATCCTTCTACATTGGTGCTGTTGACATGGTGTTGCAGATGAGACATGTTAGCAAACAGCTGAGGGGCAGTAGTTTTAAAATGTTCCTTAGCTATTACTGATCCAAGTGAGCACTGTAATTTCTTCCTCCTGAACGAAGCCAAACATCTTAGCTTAAACTGAGCTTGAAGATAACTTTATCTGACCTGTGTGACTTTGTTCTGATAGGGATTAGGAGCATGAACACTGTCTTTTGAGAGGTAGTTTATCATCTCCTTTTTATTTTTTCCTCAAATAATAGTTACAGCTGAGACAGATAGCTAACTCTTCCAATGTCCATTTCTGTTGCAGACACCTGGTTTGTGCTCTTGCCCTTGGCTAAGACACATTCTTAGAAAATGAGAGGCCAGTCTTCATCTACTCTGGAATGACTCATTTGTGGATTCTGAGTATGTTGCTTAAGGAATAAATTCTGTACCATGAAAAACTGTCTGTGTAGGAATTCAATTTAAAAATAAGTTCAGGCTAAAAAATGTGCTTCTTAGCTAATAGGGAAATTAATAAAATGGAATGTGCACATTGTCTATTTGCAGAGATGCTTAGGCAAGTTACTGCAGGTGATTGAAAGAGAATATTGGAATTTGCATTGTATTTAAAACTAATTTTGTTTTCTTCAGATTTCAAAGTCACAGATGTTGAACATAATAATAAAAAATAATCAGTCTTAAATAATTCATTATTATAAGGCAGCTTATTCGCAAGTAAGCTTGCTATTAAGAATTGTTTAGAACATCATTATATATCCAGAAATTTGTGAGTCAGTATTCTGACAGGTTGTGAAAAAAGAATAATTTGACAGGGAAATTCAGCATTTTTAATCAGTTATTCTTTCGTCTGTGACAACGAACGAGTTTTAGTGTTGGCTGTAAAATTACTGTGTGTAATGTTGGAATACTTTTACAACAAAATTTTTATTTTACTTTCCCTAGAACCTTGGCATCTATTTTCTCACATATTTATAGTCTATTCATCAGATTTTGGACTGTTCATTCAGGTTGCAAATGAAGCAAACCCCAAGATTAAAGCCAAGTCTTCAAAGCAGGTACATCCAGTGTGATCGGTAAGGCCAAGAAACACTCCTGTATATGCTCAGTTTTTAACATAGAGACAAGTGCTTTACTCAAGTCACAAAGAGATGGAGATTAAAAGTTGTTGTGGTGAATGGACATTTGTAGCCAGGGTGAAAATCATGATGCTTGTGTGAAGTACATGTGTAACACAAGTTTCAAAGAACCTTGCCAAAATCTTAAGAGTATTACAGTGCTGAATGCATTCCAAAATATTTGTCATACTTAGTCTTAAGAAATAACTTGTCTTGCTATGCAGCTTTTCTAAAATAGCTGTTTTACATTGGTCTTTAATGGGTCTTTTCCAAAGAGAGCACATGAAGTCAGAGAAGAGGAATTAGGTTGCTGTGCAGGGCACCGCAGTTGACCCGTGTGTGCTGTAATGTATGGAATGGCTGAATGTGCACTTGCTGCCACGGCGATGTAAGAAGCAGACATCCCCCATGACGGCTGTCGGGGCCACAGCCGGACAGGCAGCCGCGCTGAGGTGAGCAGGGCTGCTCAGCTCCCTGGCTCCAGACCAGCATGCTAATTATTCATGCACAGCAGGATATTTGCTCAGGGAAAGGCGATAGAGTTAGCAACGGATTAGATCAGCTGAAAGTTCAGCAACTTTTTTTGCAGGAGAGTGCAATGCAGAAAGTGTTGTTTGATCAGAGCTGAGTTTCAATAGCATTCTCTCTTAAATTTTAAAACTAGCATATGTGCTACATTATACATCTACATGTGGTTTTGGTACTGTTATGGGCATTGCTTCTATTCAATAGCTATCTCCTTTTACTCAGACTTCTAAAGTGGTAGTAATGACTTTGATTTGAAAATCCAATTTTACGTGTTCATCTGCCTGTGAGACAAAAGGTCTACAGGGTACCAGCAAGACAGCAGACGTTCTGGACAAACAGCTCTGAGAGATTTAGTCATGTCTCATACTGCCTTGGGGCCAATGGGTAGAATGAGTGACCTCTTGATGCTGTCCAACCTGCTCTCATTTTGGAAATGAATGTATTGAGACACGTCCTGTGGCCAGGTTCTCCAGTGGTTCTAAGTCAGGCTTGTGCAGGTGGATTAGAGGCCTTATGCTGACTTCTCTCCAGAGCATCTGGCTTGGATCTAGCAAAGCAAGCCACTTTCCTCTGAGGAAGATTTCTTTCCCAAACCTGTTGGGGGAGCAGTGGCTGTAATTCGCCATCTATCAGAGGATATTTTCCTCCAAATTTGCTTCAAACCGACACAAATATTAATTGGAGTCCTTTTTTAGGAAATCTTCCTTAGAGGAAAGTGAAAGAGATGAAAAAAAATATTAATAAATAATGTTATATCTCTTGCTGTGGAGAGAAAACCTGAAGATTTTAGAGTCCTTCTGTGGGTGTAGTCTCCCTCCTCCTTCTCGGAGCTAGGTTGGTGTGGGGGCCTCCCCCTCCGGACCGAGGTAAGGTCTCACAATGCCTGGTTCTGATGTTCTGAACAAGTCCAGAAGAGAACGAAAAAGAAACCAAAGTCCCAGGAAAAACAAAGTTTAACTCTCTGTCTCTCTCTCCGAAGAAACAGAGCCAGGAAAAAAAAAGCTAGCCGAAGCAAGACCAGAAGGGTGCTTCCTCCCGCTCCTCTCCCTGCAGAAAGAAACACCGAGCGAGATAACAGTGTCCTTGGAGCACAGAACTGCTGTGAAAAAGTTAATCTGACTTTTTTTCTCTTGCACCCAGTTTTAAAAGCATAGAAAGGCACAAGATTCATGTCTGAGTGATATGGGATACACAACATAAAGTCACCGCAGGACAAGACTGAAGTTGTCCATTCAAAGAAATTGTAGATGTGCTCAAGGCCAGGTTGGATGGAGCTCTGAGCAACCTGGTCTAGTTAAAGTTGTCCCTACTCATGGCAGGATGGCTGGAACTAGAAGATCTTTGAGGTCCTTTCCAGCCTAGGGCATTCTATGATTCTAAGTTGGTCAACCGGTGTCTCTCACACCAAAAAGAGGAGGTACAAGGCACACACCTCAGTGTAGCTTACTAACTTAAGAAGGTTTGAGTTTCGTTTGGTTGGCTGGTTTCTTGCAACGACTTCTGCGAATCCCCTTTCTGTGTTCAAATCTCTTCACTTGTGCTTGATGACAGCTGAGTCCTCCTTGAACCTTGATTCCTTTGGTAAGTGGAGTTTTTAGTCACAGTGAAAGAAGACTTTACACTTCTCCTTGTTCTCTACTAATTCCTATGCTGTCTCTTTCCTAGAGCAAAAAGGAGGCTGAAGAAAATCCGGCTTATGAAGCACCCCCATTCTTAGCTCTCCTGTGCAAATGCTGCCACTTCCTTAATTCCACAGCTTCTACCTCAGGGAATTTATTTTGGACTCTCCTTCCATTTTTGCCAAAGAGCTCACTGTTTCCAAACAAAACAACCTCCCTTCATGACCTCTTCAGTCAGGACATTAGCTTTCTCCTGAGGAATAATGTTACTTGCTTGATAACTGATATCCTAGTCTGGTATGTGCTGAGTCTGCCTGGTGTGCCCAGCATGCTGCCAGCACCCTTTGAAGAGCAATTAAAAAGTTAGAAAGAGTTAGCAGCATTTTTGTGCAATGAAGACCTTAATGGATGAGGACAACTCCTTTAAGCCATGCTACCCACACTGCTTAAGCCAGGGAAAACTTTAAAATGTATGTGTTTTACTAATGCAGTTCTATGTCAGTCACAGGTACATGCTTGAGTATTTGCATGTCTTGTTAATAGCCCTAAATAACCTAACACCCAATCTGTGACTTGTTAACAACTTCCTTAGAATAATAAGGGATGAATAAATCACTGTGTTTGGGTAATCATGCCATTAACCTTGAAAAGAAAAAAAAAAAAGAAAACATATGGGAGAGAAAGACATAAAGGAAGTCCCAAAAGACTTTGCTGCTTGAGAACATAACACCGATATAAATTTACATGTAAATTTATATTGTGAAAATAAAGCAATACAGAAAAAATTATCCTTTTTCACATCTTATTTCAGAGGAACAGCAACTTTTATTTGGATTTACTTTAAATCGTTTAGTCACAGATTAAGCTGAATCAAAGTTAAGCCACTCATTGTCAGATAAGAAAATGAACCCAGACAGTTTTACAAATAAAAATGCTGTTTTGAGTTATACTGGTTCAATTTTTTCTTGTCTGTGAGTATTTAGTGATGGCGAATGAGCAAAGGCACATGTGATCACAAAGATGAAGCTGCAGCAAATTACTAATTTATGGATCTCTTCCTTGTTTTTTCTTGGTCTACCCGTAATAGAGTTAGCAAGCGAGAAAAGATCAAAATCTGAATAGTAGCATTTAGCTAAGTTACAGCTAAAGGGGACTACGCAGGGACAGCAGAGTAGGAAGAAAATGTTTCACTGCCTGGAACTGAGATCAGGCTGGTTCAGTTTGGCCTGCAGTTGGTGACAATGTGTTGGCAGAAAGTCTGTCAACTCATTTGGCTTTCCATCTGTGTTCTCCTTCTGCCATCCCCAGTACCAGTGACCAGAATTAGTTCTGCTAGCAACCGTAGTCATCCCATATTTTTTTCTTTCTGTTCTTCAATGAGTATATAGGAACCAGTGCAATCTGAGGATTTTTCTCCTTCTCTGGGTTACAGTGCATGATGTAAATGAAGCAATGTATTTGTTATTACACAAACCTCAACAAGACATGTAAGGTCAGGTATGTACAATCCTTACCTGTACTTCTTAATCTCAAGTACCCCAGGTTAATGTGACAAACCTTTTCCTGGCCTAGGCGAGAGAGTGATTAGAAGCAAAGAATGGCTCTTCCTGCACCTCATGATCAGGGCCTGCCAACATCACAAACAACTGCAACAAATGTGTTGCCATTATTGTTTATCACTTGCCCCTGCCGTGAAGTGGTTCTCAGCCTAATGGTTATAAACTGTTGTCAGTGGAAAGTCTGAATTCTCCAGTTAGGTAATGTGTTTCTTCTGTTCTGATTGTCTGGAAGGTAATATTGTGGACTTGGGTATCACAACGCTTTATTCACAGATATGGTTTTAGGGATCACAGGCCTCCCCTGTCTTATGGGGAAGACAGTGCAGCGAGGGAGAGAAATTGGGCAGTTTAGCATAACAGTTTCTTCCATAAGATCTTTGTTCTGCATGCAAGATGACACAGTCCAAGAGAGAGGTTCAGCAGGTCAGCATGGTGGCTCTTACCATCCTGAACTTCATCCTGGCACAGGAACATGAGATTTCCTGGTCTCTTTGTTTCCTCTCTGACCCCCACAATGGTCCTGGATCTGGATGCAAGGCTGCAGGTTCTCCACAAAAGTCATTGGGAACTCCTGGGAAGATCCCACCATTCACTCCCAGGTTTCCTCAGCTATAGGATTAGGTAGGAAAATACTCCATTAGTGTTATGTCTGATCAGCTTGAGCTGTCATTGCCTGGTTTGCCATCACCGCAGTTGATGGAATCCATGGTCAGTTTGTTCCAGATATGTCCTGGATGCTTCTATATTTCCTGAAGATTAATTTTTCACATAGTTTCACTCTATTTCCAGGGCACACCAAAGTGCGTTGCTGTTTGGGGGAGGTGGCTGATCATATTTCATCTACTGCAGCAGAAATTCAGTTAAAGTTCAAGGGCTCAAGCAATGTAAGTTAGGATTAGTAACATAAACATTATTTGGAATAACCCATACCATGCAAGGACATCCAATAATTTTGTCTGGTGAGGACTAGCTTAATAGTAAACAAAACTTTGCAGAATGTCTTGTGATTTTGTAGAAAATGTCTAAAGGTTTTGGTCAGTTCACTTGGTCAGCTGCACACAATCTTTTCATAGAGTTTATCTGAATTGCAAACAGTTTACCTTGTACAGTAAATCCAGCTAATATCTATGGACTCATTACCAGTTCATGATTTTTTACTAGATGAGTTTCTGTCCATTTTTCAGATATGGAGATGGCAGAAAAAAAGCTGGAATATTGCTCTAAAGCCAGTTTGTATTTAGATAAGGAAATGAAATTCATATCTGCTCCAGTGAAGTTCTATGGCTAAGTACTTACAGATGAAAGTGATAAGGCAAAAAACATGTTTTCATTGACTCAACTATATTGCTGTTAGGTACATAAACATTTGCATCCAAATCTTTGTTTCCCATCTCTGCTATTGCTAATACCTCTGGTAATAAGCGATTTCCCATCTTTCTATAATGCCATGAAGCTTTTTCTACACTCTTCCAGTCTTACACTCAACAGAAACAGAATGGATCAAACTAATATTCATACAAAATGGAGCCTGGTTTGTTTGAATGGGTTTTTTGGTCTGTTTGTTCTTAATTAGAATTGATGAATAATCTTTGTACCTATCATTTGTGGAAATCTTGTCGTGTTTTATTTAATAAGAAACCCCAACAGCTGCGAAAAAAACTAAACCTACGTTCTGTAAGCTAAGATAATGTGGTTTATTATAAGGAAAGGGTTAATAACCCTTTATTGTATATTTAACCATTCTTCAAGTCTGCCCTTGCTAAATGAATTACAGAAATCAGACTTTTTCTGGGAGAGTGCTGTGTCTAACACAGCTCACACACCAGGAATGAGCAGGATTATGAAGTCTGAGCAGCCAGAAGACCTCTTCCTGGTGTGTGTGTGCATGTACAGGTCTAGCAATGGATATTGTTACTCTTTCAAGGGTGCTACTGTGAATTAATACACGTGGTCCAGCACAACCAATTTGGAGACAACTTCTCTTTTGGATGCCTGTTTGTGAGACTGAATCCAGTAACACATGTGTTTCATCCGCCCATCAGTAAGGACCCAAGTAATTGGAAGATGCCTAGTGGGAGTCAAATTTCAAAGCAAATGAAGAAGTTTAAAATACTCGTTAAACCATGGCTGTAAGAACTGCTAGTCTCTGATATCTGAATATAAGATGAAGGAGTGCAGCCAGGGGCTTGAAGGAGAAAGTGCTTGCGAGTTTTAGTGTTCGAACAGCTTAGCACGGATACATGGAAATGAATGTTTTGGAGTCTCTGGTAGTTGCAACAGGCCATGGCATGAACATTTGAGTGTTTGTTAATTAGTTAGTTATTTCTGACCTATGACTTTTTCCTTTCCTATTAGGTATTTTCTATGCGAAAGTGATTAAAATGGGGAGACTGTACAGACACCTGAAATGCTAGAGGCTGTTCAGATGAAATCCAAATCCTCTAAACTTTGTTACCACATTCCACTAATGCTATGAATTCTGTTTAGCTGATGCCAGCATCGTTTTATTCATATTAAATTTCTCAAAGTTTTATTTGCCTGGTTTAAATAAAAATAAGAATCGGAATAAGCCTTCCAAGAAAGAACCTTAAAAGTCTCAGATTTGAAGTTCAAAAAGATGAGGTAATTTAAAAGGAAAAAAAAGACAGAGAGAAGTTAAAGGAAAAAATAGTAAAAGGAAAAAAATTAAATAGCTGTTCCAGGTTATACCATTTAAAGAAAAAAAAAGGTCTGTAAATATGATACCCTCTAAATTTCCAGTATAATTTTTGAAGCCTCAAATTCGAGGGCTTGATATGTATTGAAGCTGAACATTTTATTATTCAATCAGTCAATATTTTGAGAAGAGACAGGCATAAGCTGTCATCAACAAAACATCCTATCCAGCTTTTTGTTTTCCAAAAAAATTGGTAATTTGGCTCAGCTGAAGCATTTAATATGTCTAACTCAATTTCCAATAGTTTTTTTTTAAATTAAAAATGAGGAAAAGTTTAAAGGCAGCAATTAGATGTTTTAAAAATCAGTACTTTTCTATTTAATGCAGGAATAAGTCTTCATTTTGAAATTCATTATTTTGTGATGTCTAAACATCTTAATTATTTTCTGGTAAAATAAAATCTTATTTTTTCAATCTAGTATTACTCTTTTACTGTTTTGATCACCTAAATATTCTTGTTGTGTATATTCTTTGGAAGCAAATTTTCTGCAACTAAGTCACTTTAGACCAATGTTACTACTCATGTTTTCCATAATGAAAAACTATGAAACTCTGTCACATCCTAGAACCACGGTGCTGGTCAACAGAACAAATACTGATTAACCATGGATGACTGAAATTCTGGCTCCATCCCAAGGTGAGGCTGACTTGGTTTACAGGTTTTGACACATTAAATGATCTTTTTCCCTTTGCGTTACTATCCATTTCACCGTGTAAGAGTTGGGAGAATGGGCTGCCTGGGCCTCAGGGTGGAAGAGAACTGGCATCACCACACAGCCACTGGCAAGGGAGTGAGGAGCACCCTGCCCTTCGCTCAGAAGTCCTGTGCAAAGCAACCATTATAAATGCTCAGCTGCAGCATCCTTCTGGAGCCGTGAGAATAACCACATTTTGGCTTTGCAGGGCCTTTAGCAGGTGTGTAAGCAAATGAAGCAGCATTGCAAATCCCAGCTACACTGTCCTCCCGTGTATTTCAGGTACAGCATCCATGCACAAGTTCCACCACTATTAGCTTTAATTACAATGGTGAAACACTTTATAAACAGCATCATGTTTCCTGAGTGTTAGTCATGATGTTCCTTCAATTGCAAAGAATGCAACTATCAAAGGCAAGGGCATTTACAGACTGTTCCAATGCACTATAAAAAAAAATAAACTGGGCAAGTAATCAGAACTTCATTTCTACCTGAATTTTTCTTCAATTTTCTCAAATGATACAGCAAAAGAACAAGCTCCATTGCTTGTTTCTTTGCTTTCTCCCTATAAAATGCTTCAGAGTATCTCTTAATCACCAGCAGGGAAAACCCTTGTGGACCCTGTGATAGAGCTGAAGACCTGCATTTAGCTCATGAAGTCAGAAGAGCAGTCTGAATGCTCCCCTAAGCAGTTCCCATTCTCATCCCATCAGGAGATCAACACTTGTGGAAAAAGACTGAGTTTTTCAATCCCACTGTAAATCTTGGAATACAGAAAAGAGGATGAAATTTTGTCTGAAATGAAGGGGCTGTGTGTCCTGAGTATTTGGCATGAGAGCACACGTGGCACTGGCTGACCTGGGGAGTGGGAAGAAGAAGAAGCGGTCCTTTTGCTAGTACTCTTGCCTCAAGGAATAAGGCTGTGGTCCTGTCCCCAAAAAACGATGTCCAGAGCATGCAGAAACACAGGCGTGTGAATACAGTTGTACCAGCCTGCATTGCTTAGGCTAGTGCTGGAAAGGACAAAAATAGTGCCAAAAACAACAGGTGAAAGAAAGCTACTGAAGTCCTCAATGAGAAAGAGGAACATCTAAGGATATACAGAAATCAGGAGAAGCCTGGAGACCCTTTTGGGCCTTATAATCTCTTGATCATTCATTGGCTTAGTTTCTTCATATTTAAAGCAAAACATCCATATTACTTTTCACTTGTCCCTTTTTATTCTCTTCCAGCTTCCTTGCAACTGACACCAGACTGAGCTATACGCTTGAGTACATTGCCGATTTTTTTTCCATTCCAAAACACTTTTTATGGAGTGACAAAATAACAATTTTCTAACTTCGTTTTCTTGAGCCTCTCCAGATGTTTGAAAAGACTTTTGGAATCATAAGCTTTCAGAAATATTATATAGACAACTGTACTCTCTTATTTTTCTCCTTCAGCAGGTCTTTATCATTTATTTTTCCAAATTCATTGTGTAGGGATGATTGTCAGAATGTGCTGACTAACAGGAATACCTAATGGATGCACTGTGCATGCCAGTAGTTCTAAATTTGAAATGATTTCCAGCTGTCTTTTCTGGAATATGAACAGTACCTGTTTTTCCTCTCTATATACTGTATTTCAGATTCTTGCCCAAACAGCCAGAACCTATTCCTCCCTAAGAAACTTCATAAGGAATAAACATTCAAATTCACTTCTTCATTGCTCAGTTGAGTCAAAAATTTACATAATTGCTCAGAAGTTATTTTCTTAGAATGAATATGAATCTTGAAGGAAATAACTCAACCCAAAGTCCACTTGTTTTCTAGTTCAAAGATCTTATTGAGTCGATTTTCATGTCGTGTGGCCAAGAATGCCTTCATATTCTGAATGTTGACTAAACATTAAAAAAAATGCTTTAAAATATTCCATTAATATAGTCAAATCAACAGAGCATTGCTCTGAATCTGTACAGGTTTTTTCCAGGAAGAAATTCCAGATGGATAGAAACCATATTTTCTCAGTATGGCAGGCCAAGTGAATCATGGATGAAAAGATTGTATTTTCTTTATTTGCTTTCTAAAATGTGAATGAACAACAATGACAACAAAATTCTAGAAAGCAACCACTTCTTCAAACCATTTCTCTGTTTTAATGAAGTATCCAGGATGTTCTTCGTCTGGAAAAGAAGTGCCTTTGGGCGATTCGTAGCCAAATTAGTTGTGGAGATTCCTGAACATCCTACAAAGCCTTGCTTTTCATAAGGGTCAGGGCCAAAGCTGGGGTCTTAGTGGGGATTACAGTAACTGGACAGGAATTCAGTGAGACATCTCAAGAGGCAGCTGCATTACAGGTACCACTTGAGGTATCTGCAGTGCACATTGAGGACCGTGAACTCCAGAGCAACTTTCCTTGATGTCAAGGAGGGATACTGCTGTAACTAAAGGAAAGGAAATACCATGTCAGGGGACTCACAGTAGGAGACCTTGAGCCTCCAGTCCTCTTTGAGCAATTGGAACACAGAGAAATTGCCAGGGATTGACCATCACCCACAGCAAACATGTCTTGGTTATTTTCTTTTTTTTTTCCCTCTGTATTTTCACTGTAATCTTGAGGAGTAAGGCTCTGCTATTTGTTTAAAGGAGATCCCTCCTTATTGAGCTGCATACTGTTGCTTCATAAAGTTCTTCATATGCTGGCTTAGTTGAGGCCACAAAACTTAGCACTCTGTGTCTTGCAAAGCTGCTGAGAGCAGAAGCTTAAAATGGAGAAGCTCCAGCTTAGATAAATGAATAAAAATCTAATTCTTACTCCTTCTGAAAAACCCATTCTACTTCCTGAGATCAGGACTTTGGTTTTTTTCATGGAAAAGTATATTTTTATCATCCTTTTTATTATTCACTCTTTCTTGTTATATACATTAACATTGGGTTCCTAGCCAATACAAATTTTATACAACTAAAAAGTCTCCAATACCTAGTTCAATCATGTTACAATCTTGACACAGACATATTTCATAGGAATGAGTGAAGTATCTACTTATCCTGTATGTCATCATCTCATTTCAAGAATTCAATTTCAGTGCCTTCTTCCTCATCTGAGGATAGATACATCTGCATGTTCAAGACAAGGCATGAAGAAATACATGGAGTGGTGCAAGGAAAGGGACAATTTTTCTTGAAAACATTTTATGCTAATATTGTGTAAGTGCAAAGTGAATAAAAGAAACACACGGCAGTTTAAACCCTAGCATTTTCATATTTACACTGGTTATATAAGTTGCAGCACTTTTTATTTTACTGTTTGGTCTCCCAAATATATATACAATGAAAAGCAATAACTTGAACAGTGGGCAGCAGTATAAATGGATCTCTTTGTTCATTACTTTTGTAAGAGATCCATCCCTTATTTCATCAAAGTAGAACTGCACTTGACTAGAAAGCATATATTGTGTTGAATTCAGCACCTCTGTACCAAAACCATTTTTCTACCACAGCTCATCTATCTGTCACACACATCATTTGGTATTTCAAACTGTATTCTGAAAGTGGGAAGACAGATCTATTTCAGACTACAGTCTCTTTTTCCTTCATCCTACCTCTTTCAGATGCCTCCTTTTGATTTCAGCTTCTCTGTTTATATGCTAATGCTATATGGAATTAATTGCTGCTGAATCTCACTGAAACCATGGTTGCCTTGGCTCAGCTTCACCTTGGCTCCAACGATTGCTCCACCTTCGTTAAGTGCTCTTAGCTAGACCAGTCCACACACAGTGATGTTCCTGCTCCTCTTTCATCCTTTGCTTTCCAGGGCTGGAAATGCATGGTTTCCTCCCTGAGGGGATAACACTTGTAAAACACTTGGACAGTATGGTCTTATGATCCTAGAGTATAACTGAGCAGTTAAATAAGTGTTTAAACCCACTGTACAGAGTGTTTATTTAGAACAAAAATGCATTAACTGTTCAAAATGTAGGAATTTCGCTACATCAGTTCCACATATTCTGACTCCACCTGTAGCAGAAGGTACTGGGAGTGTGGAAAACTACATTTCCTTAAAAATACCTCCATTTTGTGATGCATACATGGCCAAAAGTATAATTAAGAGCAGGGAGTTTATAGCATCTAGACCAGGGACACACTACACTGCTGCATTTCCCTCTAGCTAGGTCAAGACCCCTTCACTAGGAGCTACATAATATTTTCACATTTACACCTGAGAACACATCCCTCGGCTGAAAAAATGCTTAAGTAAAAGTTTCTTAGGGGACAAAAGTGGCATGAAGTGAGAGAAAAATGAACGAATGTTGGCCTGTAGAAAATACGTACTTCCTGCCTTGGAGCATCTGTGATAAATACTATGCCTATCCAGAAAAAAAAATAGGTATAAAGCACAAGAAATCAACTGGAATTAATTTAAAATATAAACCACTTTGTACTGCGGTTAAACATATTTAGCACTTTCTAGTCTTATAGGACTTGGAATTCACAAGGGGAAGAGAGAGGCTCCCTCTGCTTTCTCCCTGCCAAGATCTGCTCCCCCCTGCTACTGTATTTGTGATGGTTTCAGAAATGAAAGAAAAAGAAGCAGTAAGCATTTTTCAGGAATTAGCAATACCCCTCAAAAAGGGAATGTTTGAAATCATAAGAGTTTGCACATTTATGCATCTGTCTTTTGCAGACAGTCTTCCAGTGAGTGAAGCTCCATAATAGCATTGCTAGAAAGGCTCGCAGCAATAGGAGGAGTCTGCTCTGCAGGGGTGCAGGGTAAGCAAGGTGTTGGATGAGACTCCAAGAAAAGCAGCCCTTCATTTTCTATATCACATTACTGATCAGAAGCTCTCTAGAAAAAGTGAAATATAGAAGAGCTCATATTGATATCTGCCTTATAGATTTTATATTTTAGCTCCTCCTTAAAGCAGCTCAGGCTAATGCTTGCCAAGAAAAAAAGTAGCTCTGGAGAATGTCAGTTTGTTTTACCTGTGTGAGCCAGGCTTCTGTGGACATGTCTGTGGCAGATTGCCAGTAATACTCTTGGGAACCCTACAACCCAGGGCTGTATGCTCTTAACAACTGTGTTTTTCAGACTTTATTGTATGCCCTTAAATGTTTTCAAGCCCTACTGTAGACATCTGCAGTGTGAATTTAAGTATGCTGGCTGTAAGCTTGCTTTCTTAGTTGTTTGTGGATCTCTTAATAAAATCACATTGATTCACGGATAACTGTCATGGAATGAGGTCTGCTCTGGAATAAGTTGCCTTCCAAGGAATATTAGAGTATGTTTTATTTTCAAAAAGGGGTAACGAAATTTATAGGCATTTGCCTATAAACATGGTTTTACAGTAATGGAGCAGTACCCCACTTCTGATGCATCTTTAGGGTAATAAGTAGCATCACCAGCTCTTCTCAGCTGTTCTATTGCCCTTGTTGGCTCATTAGGTTTATCAATTAGGACTCACCCACCTCCAACATTTCTTAGAGCTTTGTTTGTCCTGCTGTGACTGCTGAAATCTGAGCAGGACCTGTCAGCACATCCATCCTGGATTCCTCTTCCAGCCCACGGTATTGCCATTGTTCTTTTGCCCCTATATGCTGTGAGTGCATTCTGCAAGATCACATTCAGTCACGATTTTTTGCCCCATATTCCCTCTCAGGTTTTCTTTGTAGAGATTTAGCTCTTTGCCTTCATTAAAATACGCTTCCAGGGTTTCTCATGCTTTCTCCATATGACAGGTGAATTAAATGACTGACTTAGCTATAAAATAAATGCCAAGAAAAATATTGATGGTAAGAGCTTTTTTTAGGATACACACGGGTTTTTCTTCCTCTCAATCTGCACAAACTTTGCAGATTTCACTCTACAGTAGAAACAGAAACAAAGACATGTTTAAAATGTCAGTTGCCATGGCATGGTGTCCTTCTCTCCCAAAAATGCTTACCTACCACTTATAAGGTTCAAGAGACCCTCAATGCAGCCTTAATAAAAAGTCTCTCTGCTTTCTTGAGTGCCAACACTGGTAACTGTCCCCTTTCAGGACTTATTTGAGGAGGTACATGGCTCGGACTGATGTCAGTGCCTTAACACTACATTCAATCTGTTTGTCAGCAGTTATTTCACCCAGCACTTTCTAGGAAGTCGCATTTGGGAAAGCATTTCCTGAGATTTAGGAGTGATGTGGGGATTTTCTGAGTGACTCAACTTTGAAACGTTTCAGAGGCAGCCAGATGCCTATTCAATGGTGGTACCAATGCAAATTTTCACTTGGAGCAAACGTCTTACTTTCAGAACTACTGTGAGAATATGAGCCCTTTAATTTTCAATGGCTACTAAAAGACAATTTTTAGCAATATATTTACTCCCTTAAAATGCAAATAAGGTATCATATGTGATGGTGACACAGAGGAAAATCATGACTCCTAGAGGATAATCCTAGTAGACACCTGCTTACAGCCCTGTGTGCCTCAAGGTGCTTGAAACAATTTTGTTTCTGGGAACAGTGACATTTTTGAAAATAGTGTCTTTACATTCATGCACAATTTCACTGAGTATGATGGTGCACTATGCAAATTTAGGGGTCTGATTTCACTACATCTAGTTGAAACCTACATTTTCCCGGTCACTTTTATACAGCAACTGCCAGTACACCGAAAGGATGACCACAACTTCTTCTTGCTGATGGTCTCCCACACTTGGCATTCACGTTTGTAAGGCAATGTGGAGAGCTAATCAAGGAATGGATTCAGCAGAACATTGTCCTGGAAAAAATGACTCATTGAAGCTGGGTATGAGCATTTTCTGAGACAGTATGGCTGCAGTGACTCTAGGAGATGCAGAATGAACTTCTGTGGTAAGTGGATCGGACAAATGTATCTGATGCCAGTGCCAGTTTCTGCTGGAGTGAGGCATTGGTACAGAACCAGGGTTCCAACACCAAGTACATACCACCACATGTCTGCAGTAATCTGGGGAACATCCCAACAAAGGGATTTGCTGGCATAAACTTCATACAACCTCCTAGTTCATGCATTCGGTCTTCCTTCCGATTACAACCAAGACGTGGGGAATAATAAGGTGCATTCCCAGGTGTCCCTCTGAGATGGAATCCAGATATATCCAGTGGTACACGACATCCGGAAGGTCCTGGCTGCTCTATTTTGTGGAGTTTTTTTGAAGGGTTTGGCTACTTTAAGTACTCTAGAGATTAGCTGTACAAGCCTGGTTTACTTACTACAGAAACCAAAAAGGTTTAAATAAAATCATAGGTTTTTAATTAATTCTCTTTAACTAAAGGATCAACTATAGTATTCAAACGACAGAAAAAGATGCAATCAGGGACACTTGTTTGTCATACTCAGACTCAAAGCATTTCACTTTTGTGAAATGGACTTCACATCCCAGGCACCTGCAGGCAAAAGCTAACTTCTCCTGGCTCGTACATAAAGCTTTCATTATCATATCTATACTCTCTAGTTAAAGAAATCTCTACTGTTGCTGTGGCTCCACAAAAACTTGTTTAGTTAATGTGCCCTGTGGAGGGCTGATGATGAATTTGCATCTTTCTCTGTATCAAGACTCTCAGTGGTGGATTTACTGGCAGAGGGGTGAAGAGGTATGACCTGGTGCAGTAAGCAGGGTCCTGTACCCTGTGGTCCATTTGCAGCTTCCTGGCTGCACAACCCTTTCATTCAAACTGGCCTTGTATCTGCCTTTGGAGCAAGCCAGAGATCATAATTTACAGGCTGTCTTAATTAGCACTTGGCTGTCAGAAGGGCCCATCTATACGTGTACATCCTCAAGGTGCTGTCAGCCAGCTGCACAGACCCAAGGTTTGCAGGAGACAGTCTTTTCCACAAGACTTTCACGGAGGAGAGCAATTGCATCCCCGCTGGCAGCTTTCTTCTGCCTCTGCTATGTGAAAGAGGCAGTAATGTGGGGCAAGAGCTCCTCACTTGGAGAGAAATCCATTGTGCTTCTTCACTCATGCTGGCCAACAAGGTGGAGAAAAGCATGACTCTCATTCAAGCAGTGATTTTGACAGAAGAACATTTTCGGCAACTGAGAGGGACCAATGTATGTGTACACCTCAACACATGTCACAAATGAGGTGAAGAAAATTCCCATAAAACAAAGTGTGTTGACCTACCCCCAGAGAAGCCTCACCTGGCAGCCAATCAAGGCAAAGAAAACTTCTGGGACCAGACTGCGAGCAGCTCCCCTCCGCCCCCGGCACACACACACACAGGCTTGCCAGTGATGTAGCCGGGTGCCCGCGAATGACGCCCGCAAAAAAAAAGGGCCCACGAAGCCCAGTTGGGGAAGGAGTTTGAGTGGCACATAAAAGAAAGCGGCTAGCCGCAACACCAAGGAATTTATTTTTTTTTTACATTTTTGCTCTGAGTCGCTTGGAAGGTCAGCTTAGCCCTACTGCTCCCGCCTTCGTGCCCTCTTCCCTGTAGTCCTGTTTCCCTGAGGTCCTGTTTCCTTGCCCGTGCTTGCTTCGCCCTGCCGTGCCAATTCCAAGAACTAACTTGTTACCGTGAAGCTCTCGCAGCTGCCGCCTGCACCCGCCGTCCACAGCTTCCAGCCGCCGCCGCGTTCCCCGTGCTCCCGCCACTGCCGCCTGCAGCCGCCGCTTGTGGCACGCGCCCGCAGCCATTGCCGCCTGCAGCCGCCGCCACAGGCGCCGCCATTGTGCGCACGCTGCCGCCATTGCCGCTTGAAGATCGCGCCCAGCCCCTCACAGAGCTGCGGGGGGCTCCTGCAGCTCGCGTGCTCCTTGTGCCAACCCAGCACTGAGAGCACCTGGGTTCTGTAGTAACGCTGTACTCTGTTTCTGTTTATTTCCTCTCTCTCTCTTTTCTCTCTCTCTGCTCTTTTTTCCTGCCCCCCCCCCCCGCCTTTATAAAGACACTTAACTGCGGGGGGTTTTTTTTTGTTGTTGTTCGTCTGCCTTTTTTAAAAATTATTATTTCAATAAACAATTCCCAGATATAATACTGCCGTGCTTGTGCTTGAATTTTCGTCAGAAAAATCTATCAAAAGAATCCTTCCCAGCTCTCCCTTTTTGTAGTAGAACGAAACAGCAACCACGATGACTGGCTTCAGAATGGAATGGGTGTCTGTGCCGTCCATTCTAAAAAACAGTCCCAGACCGTGTTCGAGCTGCAGTGCAGAGTAAATACAAACTCATGAAAAGCCTTAACAGTGGCTTGCCTGTGGATGTACTGGGAACGAGCAGAAGTATAAACGACTGATGTCTCCAGGTCAGGCTTGCTTAGCATGCTGCCCCTCGACTGAATTGTGTCTTTCATAAAAATGTTCTCATTAAATCCAAATGATCACAGAACCCAAACAGCCGTATTAATGCAATGATTGGAAGCTCAGAATCACTGTAGTTCCTTTTGATTCTCTAATTTTCACACCTTTTAATGTAAAGAGTAAATAACTAATTAACCCTTAGGGTGTGAACTTGGATTTTTATCATTTCCATCCTTGGCTGGCCTGTCACACACGGGTGCCTGGACCACCTGTCTGCCGGGTACCACTCCTCTCTCCTCCAAAACACCTAGACCACCACCATCACAGATCACTGCCCAGAGTCCAGGCATGTGACATCAATTTCCCCCACTACCTAAAATGTCAAATGGAGCTGGTTTTGTTTTCCTTTCTGCTGCTTACCTTAATTTGAAATGCTGGACTGCTGTTTTAGGAAGTGAAAGCATAAAAGAGTTAAAAAGCACTACGGAGTCCCTGCCTAGCTTTCCTGAAGTACTGAAGGCTTTAGAAACTCTGCCTCATGCTGTTTGCTGTGACACCACAACTGTGTGCTGTGTGATTACAGGACAGAGAACAGTCCCTACTTTTAAACCCTATTCATTGTGTTATCAGTGACTGATTTCTTAAATGTCTGTACAAGATGCCTTCATGTCCATTGAGATTTTATTTTTAAGAGCTTTAATGGGGGTGAGGAAATAAGGATGATTTTCCTAGCACAGTCCACAGACAACACTTAAACCTTGACCATCCAGTGGAGGAAGTATATTTCTTCTTGCCCCTTAGGAATAACTCTATATTTAGGAATAATATACTAGATTTATTTAGTTACCATTGGAGTTCAGATTCCCAGCCCCACTCTCTTCTCTCCTTCCCTCAAAACCAAATTCTAACAAATAGCCTCAGAAAGCACTCTGTCTCTATGCCAGGCAGTTATTTACTCAGCAGGAGTTAATGGAGCTTCAGGTGATGGAGCCCCACATTTCAGGATGTTGGTTTGCTCTGGGAACAGCACTGCAGCTTCTCACTTTGTCAGTGCTTTTCTTCCCTCACCCCCTGCATGTTACATCCTTGCAAAGACTCATGCAGACATGCTTGTGCTCATTTAGAGCTAGCAACACTGATTGAGTTCTGCAAGTAAAAAAATCAATATGAAACAGGCTGAGATCGATCTGAAAGTGTTCCTGCAAGAAAAGACACCCTAATTTAATTGACTTTAAGAACTACACTTTTAGTTAAGGTCCTTGTGTAAATCAAAAATCTAGTGAGTAAGATCACAAAGAATTAGGCAACCAAGTTCTCAATACCTTACTCATAAATTCCCAACAAAGGCGAGAAAAACCAGGTGGATATTAAAGCCTGCACCATTCGAACCTGATGTAAATGTACAGTGGACACATTCCAAAGCCTTGGAGAGTGGGGGGAAGATGTGCCTGTGTGACAGGCAATGTTGCCTGCACAGCTGCAGCTGCTTCGCTGGCACAGGTGCCCAGGCTTGGGCACATGCCCCTTATAGGATGTGCCATCAGTGCAAATCTCAGGAAGCTTCCAGCAGCAAATTTGGGGTTGATGCAGTGGAAGGGAGAGAGAAAGTAGATTGATATAAGGGTATTGGGTATTGACTGACACTGGGCAGGAAGGGAGGCTGTGGAGAGGTTATTAAGAGAGTCTGAGTGAGGGAGGGTTGGATAGAGGCTGGTGAAATTCAGGGAGGTTTAGTGCAGGTGAGGAAGCATGTAATGTTGTATGTGACTTTGGGAAGAGCATAGGGATCTCTGCCATTTTCTCTTGTTCCCAGTACAAATTAAGACACTAAGAAATAAATAGATGTGGGTTTGAACCTGTTCATCCCCCTCTGAAGGACAGCGATCATCGCTCTAAGATCCACATTCTTGGAACCAGTGAGTGACTGAAATAATCAGTTTGAGAACAAAATATGTATGCAACCACTCTAATTGGGTTTTTCAGAAAGCATTTACAGTGCATTTATTTAATGTTTCTCTATGTTGATACCACATATAAAATAATATCTCTCTTGCACTGGATAACTGCTGGGCAGTTTACGTATTTTGAAGCCAAACTTACTTGCCAATTTCAAGTTTTTATTTTTTATTTTATTCATGTTCTATGAGCAGGACAAAAATTATTCAGTTTTATTGTATCTTATTTCCCAGCCTGGCACCTGATGATACTTTGTTCTAAGTCTTTCTAAGATCAAACACTGAATAGGCATTTGAAGAGAAGTGTTTGTGTTTGTATGTTCAGTGAGACAAACAGGATGGAGAAACAAAAAGAGATTGGACATGGTAATCTTCCAAATGCTATTTCATGCATAGAGAACTTGAGTTTCTCCCAGTTTTGTTTTCTCTTGGGGTTGAGGTGGAGATAAGGCTCAAAATACCTAAAACAGCCCCCTCAGTTCAGAAATCACTCTTTTTTTTTTTTTAAACTAATTTCCAATGATAAGAAGTCTTTTTCTGAAAACATATTAATTAATTTTGACTTACAAGCCTTTCTTTTTTTTCCAAAAGGCATTGCCAATGCATTAAGCACTTTGTTTAGTAACCTTAGACACACATCCATAAATCAAATATTTACACTGCTCGAGATCTGTGTAAAATAGTGTCATGAGTAAATCTGGAATTCATTAGATGTGAACATATATTCTATCTGTCGTAATGTTCTGTATTTCCCCATGTTCAGGTTTCTGCTTTTGAGTTTTTCTTCAGAATTTACTGTTAAGAATAAAACATGATAAGGCACATAGCTTGAGATGGTTAGAGCTGCCTAGAAACTAGAATTCCTATTCCCTGGGAATTTTCAAAATGAAAAATAAAAGAGTTCTATTTAAAAAGAGGGTATGTTCTTGTGCACTCTCTGAGCCCCATTAAAAAAACAACCAAGCAAACAAAACAAAGGCATAAAGAAAAGAAGCCTTCACATCCAAAAAGTCAAACACTATTTTACTTCTGCCTTTTCAAGGAGTTCTTAAGAACAACACAAACAGTGGCATTTCAGTGATCACAAAGCCAGGGAGGTCCAGGGTCTGGAAATCAACATCCCGGAATAGGGCCCCTGGCCAGCATACTTCAAGGCTGGCAGTTCCAACTCAGCCTTCTGGGTGGATTGCTGGAGAGCCAGGCATCCCGGTGTCACTGGCAACCTGACTACCAGCCCATCCTTCAGCTGTCCAGGTTCTGGTGGTGTTTTCTTACCTGCTGAGTTTCTGAGGCGGGGGGGGGATGGAAAATATATTCTGCTCTCACAAGTCCCCGGACCTTGAGCATTCCATTCCAAAATTTCCTAAGGAGTGAAGCCAGATATAGGCATGAGCCCCTACTCAGAGAGAAATAACAGTCTGATTATTGAAACCATTCTATTAATGTATTTTTAAGAAACTACTTTGTAAAAGACAACAAAGTGTAAACTCTGCGAGTGACTCAAGCCAAACAAACAAAACCACTGACACATGAGACTCCAGCAATGGCAGGGAGAAGCACAGAGGAAAACAGCAGATTTTCCACCAGTGAATGAGACCATGCAATGGGGTACTGTTGTGTCTCTGCAACATGATGCCAGTACCTGTCTCCCTGCAGGTTAGTGCTCAAACCCTGAGGCAGAGGAGGATGAGGACCGTTGCTGTGAGCCAGACTGCCTATCCCTGGCTCAGCTTTCACTGTGTCATGAGAAGCTGGCAGTTCTTTGCCCATATCTCTCATCCAAAGAAAACCAGTTATTTTTTGTCAGTCCCAATCTTCTTACTTCACTTTTTACTTTGTGAATGTGATTTGACCGAGAAAAACACAATAAATGTGCAATTGCTTCTTTTATCAGACTTGCTAGCTCTCTCAAACTGCTTCATCCCTACTCAAACCACAGTGAAACAACATTTTCTTAAAAGGTGCTGAATAGCATGATGTGAGACAAAATAAAAATACATTGTGGGAAACAAATTAGCTTTATTATCAGTTTTTCTCTCTGGGACATTCAAAATGAATGAAAGTTGTTATTTTGTCATAGAAGGAAGAGCCTAGCACCTTTCCGTTTGCTAGCAGGCACAGAAGATATTTAGGTGTTTCGAAAAAAGCAGTGGTGATCAATTGCAGAAACTACTAACTTGTGCAGCATCTGTTCATTTCTTCTGACATGGCATTTCATAGAAAAAACAAAGTCAGACACTTACTCTCCATTTGCTGTGGATAAATAACTCCTTTCCAGCACAAAAGGCAGTTAAGTTTATAAAAGATGAAACTTGCACACTATGTAATTGTCTTTTGCCTCTCCTTTAGACCTCATTAATGACTTGAATTAGTTTGCAATTACCAGTTCCTTCCTGTTTAGACATGTAATCTGCAAGGCAAAAAGAGACATTGAAACTGCAATTCTCTGTTCAACACATCCTGCCATTTCTGAGGTGGCATCACCTATCAGTGAAGAGTTTTATGTCTCAATGCTGTGTGAAAATAAGAAAGTAAAAAACTAATTCAAATACAACAAACAAAGCTCTAATTTAAAAAATGGAGATTGACAATAAAAGTTGTCAAAAACCTGTTGTATTTTTTTCCGCAATTATTTACAAAGAGAAGAAGGCCTCTTTGCAAAAACTCTCTCACAAAATGAAAATATCCTTTCAAAGAGCATTGTTTAAATGCTGCTCAACATTAGCAAGCTGTGAGCATCAAACCCATTTTGACATGCACTTGCTGCCCAGTGCCAGGTTTCCCACGCAGTGATTCTGCTGTGAAGCGTCCTGCTCCCTGAGGCCCATGGTAGGAAATGCTGTCAGCATGTTACTGTAGCCCTGCACAGAGACTGTTGACCGTGGCAATTGTTTGCTAATCTCTTGGCTGAGTTGCCATCTGTTGAGCACAGCATTTTTAGGAGTGGTCCAAGATGACCACACTTTTTTGTTATCTTTAGCTAGTCCCTCAGGCTGATCTCAGGTTTTGAAGTGCTTTGTCATCTGGTGTCGCACTGTCAGAGCCACGTGTATTTTAGCTTATCTGATCAGTTCATTTGAACGTTACTATTTTTTGCTGAAAACTTTATGTTTTTTTCCTGCACACAGGTGTGCTATGATCTGGTGGAAAAAGCCGTAACTGAAGTTATGAAGCCATAACTGGATCAAAGTGTTTTCAGGGGTAAAGAACATGGTAAAGAACGTTCTAGTCCCCCAGGATAGCATACCTCTGGTTAATAAGAAAATGTTGGTAAAAGTTACATATTGAGGACTGCTGCAAAGGGGAGAATGCAAACTTGGAATGGAGCCAGCGCAAGAATGAGTTAATGCTGTGACTGATGTGTGATTGGTGTGTAACCAGCTGTACCCCACAAGCCTTGCCAAAAGTCTGCCAGTGGAAGGAATGCCTGTACTAAAAGTACAGCAGTAATAAAAGGAAGAAAGGATGTTGTGTAGGTGACTAGCCATGCCGGACAAAAATGCCTGCTGCTGCCCGAATGGACTGGAGTCCGCAGTTAATGTTAGCAGGATCACACTAAAGGTCACACATGCACTTCTTTGAAAGGGAGAGCACTCTGTGCTCTCGTTTTCCTTTTAAGTGAGTGACTGAGAAGACCAACCAGGTCTCTTTTTGTCTCTCCAAGCCAAAAAAAGGCATGACATGAGCTCATGCTACAGATTTTAATTATTTTTCTTTGTGCTTGGAGTGTTCCAACCCTGATTTTCTGACCAGTAGGAAAGATAATGGCTCATGGACTCCGGGCAAAAAGCAAAGCATTAGAAATGGAGTAGATCTAGTAGGCATATAGAACTGTCCCAAGACTCTTCTGCTTTGCATATTTTTCCTAGTTTATTCATCTGGGTGCTTCCTTCAAGACCATTATGGATTGTCTAAGATTGATTACAAAAAAGTTCTTAAGAAGAACTATCCAAATAGTCTCTTTTGCTCATTAGCTGTCATGTCAAGAATATCTCTGGGGGAAAGAAAGAAAAAAGAAGTAATGCCAGCATAAAATTGAGTGAGAGGGGAATTGAGTTGTGTGTTTTGACAATTTTCTCTTGCTGTGATAGTCAAGCTTATTTTGACTGGCACAAGTTTTGGCATATTAGTAGCAAATGTGAATTGCTTTGTGAAATGGAAATACAATCAAGTTCACCCGTTATTGTAGTCTAACATTCTAATTCAATGCATTCCTTGGATTTTGTTTATATAGTACTTTTGGCTAAAATAAGGAGTGTATTCTTTTATTTTTATAAGTATCATGGGGAGGCAGGCAAGTTAAATTATCAAGTTAAAAATACACTACTAAGACTCTTAAAAGTGGCTATAAAATCTATAAAATTATGTAGTTAAGTTTCTTTTTTTTTTCTTTTTCACTTTCACACACTACACAAGCATTGTATTTTTAAATCCTGGCAACTAAAAGGCTGAAAGTCAGGCTGCCACATTTTCAGTACGTTTTTTTTTTCAGCACTGTGTAGTTCTTCTTCACCTCTGATTTCTGGCTCCAACATCAGCCACAGGAAACAATGCTTGTTCCCCTCATCCCTTGAACATCTCTTCACAACCACACAATTTTTGGTAGAGAACATTTGAACAGTAGACAAATCATCTGGGTTACTTTTATGGAGTTTATGAAGATGCAAACTATGAATTAGTTTCTTCTGCTGCTGCTCTGCTTCTGGCTTATTGGCTGGGATTCATCTGGTCAAATTAGGCTTCCTCCTGAGCTGGTGTGAGCATCTATTTAGCCATTTCTGACTTTGCTGACCTTTGTAAATTCCAGCTGTCTATTGAGATACCTAAAATCAGATGCTAAAGGTCTCTAGGTACACAGATCACCTCTCCTGCACATCCATAGTGCAGATATCTGTGTTTTTATGATCTTTGAATGCTCTGCTTCTTAGACGCCTTAACTGTACATGTACTGTTCTAAAACCCCAGCATCCAGCTCTTCTGAAGCAGTCATCTTCATCAGTGAGAAGCAAATTAGTGATACCATCTATGTTTGTCCCAGCACAAATGGAGGGCCCAGGAAGAGCATAACTTGTCACAATACACATTATTTAGTATAAGATGAGCCAGGTAGGGATTGTTGAGGGGCAGCAGATAGGCTTAGCTAGTATTGATAACTAAAATAAAGAGTATGAAGGGGAATAGAGTTTGAGTGCTTTAAGGAAGTGATAATTAAGCTTGAGTTTGGGCAGAGTCTGAACTAGGGAGGGGAAATGAATGGATGAGTTTTGGAGAGGCCTGAGACAGGACCTGAAAGAAAACTGAGTATTTATACTCATGGCATGTGACGACAAGGGGTGGTATACAGAAGAAAAGACTTAGAAGGAGATGACGTTCTGAGGCCCTCCTCCACTTCAGCTTCTCAGGCTTCACAGGTAAGGCTGTTGAGACTGAACATTGACACTATAACCCTGGTCCTCAGCAGACCATGCACTTATTGAACACTTGGACTGTGGCTATGGATGAGAGGGCAATATAAGGACGTGGAGAGGAAATGCAATGAAGATGACAAGTGGAGTACACTACTGAGAAGGTGAAAAAAAATATTCTCCTGCTGAACTCAGTTTTTAACACGTTTCTGAGTTTAACACCTAACTGCTGATACATTTCCTGGGCCTTTCTCCCTGGGCTATTCCGGGAATTTAGAGATCATTTGGAGTGTTGTCACAGGGTCTCAGTGTTTTATCCTGCTCCTTCCTGTTCTACTTCATCAAGAAAAGTCTACCTCCATGTCTTAGGTATGCCATTGTTTTCAAGGACAGATGGAGCACTCAGTCTATGTTATGTCCAAAAATGATCCCACTGTCCACAGCGGACTTTTGTCACATGAAATGCAGGTGGGCTGCTGAGCTCCAGTGCCTGACTGTTTCAGGTACAGCCTAACCTCTGACAGATCAGTCCTAGTCTTTGAGTCCTATCTGAATATACAATTTGAACGCCTGTTTTTAGCTTAGCACTTAGATTTATTTGGGTGGTTTCACTGTCTAATGATGTTCAGTCTGAAAACAAAGATAATTGATGCATGACTAACAGTTTTTTCCAATTGTGGTCTCTATACTACATTAGCTATGTTTGGCTAAATAGACTGCATTGTTCAAAACCCAAAAATCTTTCCTACTGTTTCTTAAACAATTTATGGTCTTGAAAAGTTTCCATTTAAAAAAAGAAATCACCAGACAAAGGGACCTGCTAATAGAGTTGCTGACGCTTCTCAATTTTTGCTAACAGCAAGGATCCACTTTTTGGAGCTTCACTCAAAGAAGAAAGACAAATATTTTATTTACACAGCTCATTATTTATGTCTGGTGTCATGAGTGTCCTTTCATTTCTCTACTGGCTTCTAAACCTCTTCAAAGAGAACTGCAGCTGTAAGCAGATGCTATTCCTTGATCCTGGCAGAGAACCATTCTTCAAGAGTAGAGTCCTACAGGGCAGTTTGATAAAGCAGACTGTTAGCATCAATTCTGCATTGAAAGATCCATCCTGCTGTCTTATCCTCTTATTTTTAGTCTTTTATAAAATCTCATTTCCAAGTCGCAGGAATGTCTTTGACTTCAAGCCGAGCTTCATCTGGCTTTCTGAAGCAGTCATTTCTGCTCATTTACTGTGAAAGAAAGAGGTCTCTTAAAATTGCAGTTCGGTCTTCCCAAGATCTCAGCTGCCCTCTGAAATATCGCCACTTCACTAAGTAGAGAAGGATGGCTGCAACCTTAGACATCTCAGCTGCCTAAAGGGAGGCCTACATTAGTGTCCTAATCAGAAGTGCATTTTAAGCCAAGTGTCTCTAACATGCCTGTTTTCTGTGTTTTGGTTTGTGAGCTGTGTCAGAGCACATGAACTAGATTTCATGCTATTTATTCCAAGCTGGGAGATGTCCTCCAGAAGTGCACGTAATGTGCATCAGTTTCTGACAGTTTTTTGGTCCATGGGACCAGAGTAGAGCCAAACAGAAATACCCTCCTGTGTGTAGCATGGTCAGCAGGCACTCTTGCCCTGAATATTTCGTTGTACAGATCTGCTTGTGTTGTATTGCACTATCTATAGCCTAAGAGAGTGAGAAGGACACCCAGGAGGGCACCAGGACCATCCTGTGAGTGTATACTCCACAGACACCTAAGACTGAATTTACATTGAAATATAAATATGCTTTGCAGCATGCTTGGCCACAAGGTAGAGATCCACGTCCCCGTTTCACTCTGTGGAAACACCAGGCTGTGCAGTGCTCAGATGCTTTCCCTTTGGACACTCAAGTAAAAGGGGAGTGAATGTTACCAATGGGTCTGCAGAGCCAAGTGCTTCAGGTGAACACTGGAAGCCCTTATTTGTGGTTTTATAACTCTAGAGAAAACTGACAAGAAATATTTTGTACTTTTAAGTAAAAAGAAGTAATAAACCTTATGAGGAATTCAATGAAGGTGGATTTTAAAGTTCTGGATGGAATTCCTTGTATGCTTATGAGGAAAAATAAAAACTAAGTATATACATATGCTAATTGATCTGTATGCAAATTCCAAGCGTCTTACAGAGAGACAGAATCCTTTGAGCAAGGCTGGAACTGAAACTGGGAATATTTTTATCAACTGTAAATTGAGAAAACTAGCTCAGCATTTTTCTCTTGGAGTACTGGATTTCCTTGAACAGGAATCTGAACACAGGGAATCCCCTCACATTGCCTCTACTGTCTCCCTTGCAGAAGGGGAACATACATACTAGGAGACAGAAGTAATAGGGAAAAAAATACAGGGAGGTGAAGGCACTGCCCAAACATTTGTTTTGAAACACCTTACAGTTTAGTCTATTTCATTCAAATCTCAGAAGCTATGGCTCCCACAACAAAATAAACAAAAATAAATTGACTTTGGCTAAAGACCACCATGGATCTGGCAGTTTCACCAAACGGTTTTCGCTTAAAATGTGTGAGATCAACCTTTGGCTTGTGAACAAGGTTTGATTTTCTTAAAGACCAGCTTTTTCAACTGCTCCATGTCTTGCCATGTTGATTAATTTAATATTTTAAGAGCAGACACCAGGAGAAATGATGAGCCTGCTAGTTCAGTAACAAGTAAGCTTATATTGTCGCAGTGGTTATTTTGTTGCTTCCATTTTTCACTTATAAGGCCACGTAGTGCCGACCTCTGATGTGTTTGAAATTCATGCTGAATGTCTGCAAAACATACCTTCCCTGTCTATCAGAATTTCATCTAAATATTCTATGGTTTCCAGCAAAAAGATTACTCTCTCTCTTTTTCATAAATAAAAGTGGAGGTGCCAAAAGCATTCTGTAAAACATTACTGGAAACCAGCCAGGATTTCAAAGATACCTGAAACATTTCAGTCCACCGTCTGGTGACATGCTGAGGACAGAATGCAGAAGAGTCCAGTTAGGGGAGGGGGTCAACATGTGGCGTGGTCTATCACCATACTCCCTTTTGGGAGCACAGCGATCAAACAGAAGAGCTGGATCTGTAATTTCAACTTTAAAATGGAGCTCATGCATTACCCTAGTTTAGATCCAGACTAGCTTAAATTTCAGTCCTTCTCTTGAATAAAATGAACTCCTAAGAGCACCCTCCAGACCAGGAGCAGAAAGCATTGGTGATTAGTAAAAACCAGTGCAGGGCTGTAAAGATAACACAGGTCCAAAATCCTTCCAGAACATTTTGGGTAGAGAAATTTGTTTCTCCTCTGCTAGCAATAGTTCTAGGACCCAAAAGGATATTCCATATAAAGAGGCATTTAGTCTAATTTTCAAATGCTGCCTTTTTTTCATGAATGAGCTTTGGTCCCTAAGAATAAGAGACAATTTTGAGTAAAGTGTCAACAGGTAGCAGATAGCCTGAGATCTCTAGTGTTAGTATACTAGTATGGATGTTCTAGTCGTCACTATTTCAGTACTTTCACCCAGCAATGCAGTTTTACAATTTGGATTTAAATCTAGAAAGACTGAGCTGAGTGTTAGAAACTGAGTAATAAAGTGTTTGGGAGATTTGAATGGAGAGTCCACTCTATTCCACACTGGAGAGACAATCACTTACACTTCAGAAGTAGTGGAAAGAGGGAAGAAAACTACACCTGGCTAGTGGGAATTTAGCCTGAAAAGCTGTTTCGCTGTCTGAGACTTAGGTCGTGTCAGATATGAATGTACAGCAGCTACAGATGGCAGTGGGATTCACACAGATGAAATAAATGCTATTACACATACTAAAAGCATTCCATCTCTCCATTCAAACTGGGGCACAAAGGATACTTAAAAGAAAAATTTTCTTGTTCAGACCTCTTGAAAAGTCAGCATCATTCACTTAAAAAACACAGTATGAAGAGTAGAACTCCATCAGTCCATCGGTGTCAGAAGGACTGTATGGCCTCCGTCAGATTCACTTGCATGGAGGAGGTAAGTGCAACATACAGTCATAATTCAGTTAGACCCATTGGATCTAGGAAGACTCAATCCATGAAGGGCCATTAAGAACAAAGCTGCTGTGACTCAAGAAATCTCTAAAGAGCATGCTGTGAAAAGATTGGATAGGGAAAAGAAAGCTTCATGATACACTTTCGTTTTACTTTTGCCCGTGAATTTTATATTGACAAAATCAGAGACTGAACTGAAATAGGTGGCCCTTTCTATCTGACCAAATACTGACAAATGTTTCTGGGTCCTTAGGAAAATGTCCATAGAGAGCTGATTATCACTTCGTTCACCTGATCAGTTTCCTCTAAATGAGATGTAGTTGTTTGCACTAAGGAGAGGCATTCTGTTTGAGGTTAAAATCTGAATTTTATTGTCACTGGAAGAACACGAGTTTAATAGCATTTCAACTCAGGTGAAAAGTTGTTTACCTGTTTGAACCTTTGTATTCATCTGGTGTTGGTTTTAGTATTCTGAAAATGTTCTAAAGCAAATGTTTTTTCTTGGCAAGGTGACTTGGTTGATCTGAACAAATTACTGCAGCAGTGAGGGGTTAGCCATGCTAAACATCTTGCCCAAAAGAATTTGTGGAGATATTTACAGATTCAGCCTTACTCTTGATAGTCTGAGACTCCCGTTACTCCCAAGTGCACTTGGGAAAAGGAAGGAGGGACATAAAAATCTTCATGATAGATCACATTTTGCCAGTAGTTTATTTATTGCACTTCACTGTCTGGAATTCTCCATTATTTAAATAACCTTTCCTGCTGAAGCTAGTTTTGTACCATTCAGTGCTATGGAAATTATGTATTCTCTGAAAAATCGAAAACCTCCTCGCAGTTTCCAAGCTTGCTGTTGGCACTTAGGTCAGCTCTGCCCGAGCAGAGTATGTATGTCTGCATATTGCTAGAAGTGTTTCTCAGTGGTGCGTGAATGTACTCTTGTGCGCTGTGTAGTTTTGGATAATAGCTCCTTTCCCATGCAGCTGGCCATGGAACCGTATGCTGCGGCGGTGCTCCCGCAGGGAGACATAAAAGGCTGGAGTGTCTGCAGCTCCTTAGCAGCTGTAATGATTTAATATATATTTATTATAATTTATTTTTTATTATAATCATATATTTAGTATAATTTAGTTCAAACTACCTTCTTTTCCCTCCTTTTTACCCATTCCTCAGAACCTAGGTGACATGTCAATGTTGCACAAAGCAGCCCTTGTGTTTCTTGTGCCAGTTTTATCTGGGGAGACACACCAGGGATCACTGCATCACACATTAGCTGCAGGAGTCTTTAAATGATGGATTTTCTTTAAGGAAAAATAATTACACTCAAGGCTCACTAAACTGTTAGTCAAGATTTTCCTTTGTAAGAAATCTTTCCATCATTAGACCAAATAAACAAGATGGGTGAAAACCAAAACCACTGTTGTTGGTTCTGTGCTGAAGAGCAGAAACAAACCTCTCTGCAAAGAAATCCCATCACAAGTATGCCTTTGAGTCCTTTGACTAAATTGAAAGCACTTCAAGCTATTTACAAAGCAGGAGATTCCTCTCGTTGTTTATCTGTGGTGTGCCTCCCTGGTGCGTTCGGTCTAAGCATGAATGCATCTGTTCATTTCATTTCTAGTTTACATCCACAGCAGTCCCAGCAGAGTGGCTGGAAGAACTACTATGAGCAGCCAAGCCTGGAACTGTTTGGATTTATTGTCTTTTCTGGGCATACAGATGTTGGTATCCAATAGATGGATTATGGCTGATTAATTTGCTCCAGGTTGTGCAGACTCTGGGAGGATTCAGCTGGAGCCATTGCTTGCTTGCCTGCTCCCTCCAGTAATCTCTGACTTCTCATTGCCTCAGTCCCTGGGTCTTGTTCAGCTCATCTAAGTGCAGGACTTGGTGTGGGCAGCTGAGATGATCTGAGAGGGGGCAGAAAGTGGCACAGCTGTGGAGGAGTGCCCTGTATATGTCTTCTCATGGCTGGAGTTTTCTGTGTGTCCAGCAGTGCACCACGGAGATGTGGGGCCTGCCTATGGGCACAGTGGATTAGGACGCCCCAATCCTTCTCTGTGCCATTTTCCACTTTGTGATGCTGGTGTACGAACAAAACTTAATGAAAATCTGTTCTGAAGGACACTTGAACATTAGGAATGTACAAATGAAAACCTGAATGAAGGTACTGACTCCAGTGTAACATTTGTATGCAAATGTAAGTAAAATATTGTAGACCTGTGCTGGACAGATTACATCCACTCTCTGAGCCCCAGCTCTTTTTACAAAATGTTAATCATGTGTCAGGGACTGCTAAAATTAAAACTTGACTGGTTTTTAATTACTTGGTTTTGACTTTCAAATCTCTTGTGCCTCATGTATTTTCCATTAATATTGTAGACAATAAAAATTTACAGGACCAAACACTTATAAACTGAAGGAACTAGGTATGGAAACACAGATATTAAATAAAAATAAATTTGAAATTGTGCCAAACACAGTGGAATTCATGCTTTATTAGTGAACAATGTGTTCAACAGAACTGGAAACAGAAACTAAACCTTGTGAGTTCGTATAATCATCGCCTAGTTCTTCTGAATTATCTAAGTGACATGCAAAGGTATTGAAAAGACCAATTCAAGATCAGCTCATAAAACAAAAGGATTAAGTGAACATTTGTATGTTATTGGTTCAGTTTCACTCATCAAGATTTAAAATTAACTTTAAAAAAATTTAATCCTACCAAAGACTGCAAAGCAAATGGTACAAAGCCATCCAAGCACAATCTTTAGTTTCTGATGCACAGATTCTTTCAAGTATATGAACCTTTTAGATTTTAAAAAAATTCAGGATTTGCCTTTTGGGACTGAGTTTTATTTCCCAGGGTGAATTTGATTTCCCAGGGTGACAGCACTTTTACAAATACATAGGCTGTTGTCTTAACAGAGAGTTGAATCATTTGTAACATAACAACCACAGGGATTTGACCTGATTTTTTTTCTTTACAAAGTTGGAATTATTATTTCAAACAGGGAAAAGAAACACTTCAGACTTCACTTCTGCATTGTGAAAGTGGGGTTATTTTCCAGTGCAGTTTCTGCGGAAGGAAAAAATATTATGGCAGTCTCCATCCAGTTAACATCCCCTTCCTTGGTCAGCACAGGACACTTTCGAGATCTTTCAGTGACAGTGCCATTTTTCGGTCAACCAGAGGAAGAGGGAGAGTACTATTCATCCTGGACAAAGCTGCACATCTGTGTGATGGGTGAGAGCACACAGTGGGTCCTGGTTTCTTCAATGGTGCACAGACTGTGCTTCAGTCCTGCCATGGTGGGTTCATTGCCCACAGACAAGAGTTTACCCTGTAAAAGGATCTTGGGTCTATCCAGGTTTCTGGGCATTTGAAATCTCTGACGAATATCCAGGCTTGGCTCAGGGGTAAGAAAAAATAAACTGTTCCAAAGGAAAAAGTACCTAGTGAAGGAAGCTTGGTCCTGATGAGGGACCACTTCATCTCACTGAATATGTAGGACTGTGCAGCAAAAGAATGTGTTCAGTGGTAGATCCAATGGCTTTTAGCTTGTAAAAGGTACTGTGCAAGTGCATTCCCTTTTGTGATGGCTTGTGGTGCTGGGCTTTGCACTGCTGTGGGCACTGTCCATGCCTATTTCAGAAGGGAAGCAAGTCTGAGTTCACTGAGGGTTGTAAAACTCCAGTGGAGACCGACCATCCTATCCCCAAGGTAAGAATCACCTGCAAGTGTGAGACCTTTATCCAGAGCACTTATCTCTTTTAGGAGTCATAACTGCACTCAGAACTTGTGCAGTGATGCAGGACGGTTCATTGCTTCTCATGTGAATGACATAGGCTTATTTAGTGTTCCTGACATTCATTTGGTACAAATCATTATGCTCAAAAAGCCGTCTGAAGTGGCAAGCTCTTCATGATTAATTCTGTTCCATGATCTCGTCAGAGCTGTGGGGTTTGAATAGCTCTATATGTTATTGCATCCCAGCATAACAAGGAAGGAATGGCAGTGGGTTCTTTGCAAAAATATGAAACTATGATTACATTTAATGTAAACATGTAGGAATATATTCACAGATGTCTCTTCCAGTCATCAGAGAAGGTGCTCTCGCAGATAGATCTCATTTATCTTCTTTATCTTCTGTAGGGGCAGTCCAAGGATATTACCTAGTCTGAAGCAATATTTTGTGACTATTCGCTCTGCAGCTGTATAAAGCTGTTAGTACCAAGGTTAATTTGGGATGTTTTTTGACTATTAATTACTGGTTTCAAAATTTTGCCAACTCCTATTTTTTGTTCCAAGTTTCAACAGCAAAAATTCATGGGATCAACCAGTTTCAGTTGATTTAAAGTTTTGGTGACTTCTAGAAAAGGAAGTAGAAACTACATGCAGTCCAGTTTGGGATATGGGCTAATTAAAAAAAAAAAAACATCTATGAGTTTACCGTGGGGAACAGTCAAATCCAAATTCTGTCCTTGAAATTCAAAATTTCCATCTGGAAAGTATAATGTTTAACTCGTAGGAATGTCCTTTCATAGTCTGAGCTTAAAGTGCTGTGTGCTGTCTTCTGCGCATTGCGCGGAGATACCAATGTAATAAAACCCAGCAGGGTGACTTTAAACATACATGTGATGCTACTGGAACCTATAATTCATCTTATTCTTAAGTGCACTTTTAAGATAACTGAAGAGGTTCTTACGAAAGTGCACAGGGAAATGATCCCGTTCAGGGGTGCGCATGCACGCTGTGTGGAGGCACACATGCACCTCACAGCAGCGGGAGATCCCTGTAGTAGCAGCAGCAGCAGCAATACTGGCACTCGGCAGCTAACAGGAAAGTAAACTAAGTCAGGAATTAGGTCCAGAATGCAAACACAGAAAGGATTTCACATACTGTGCCATCAGCATGCAAGTTTCCAGAAGCTCTTCCAACCCCATACTATCTTTGCTCTCTGTTCTTTCTCAGATCCCATCCCTCCATCTGTGTTGATGTTCAGAGACAACTTTGCCATTTTATTTGACCATACCAGTCATTAAAAATGAAGAAAATTAATAGAAAATATACATTAGAAATCAGCAGGGATAAATCCCATATGCCTCATTGCATGGTACTGTACAAAATGTACTCTTGTATGTACAGTAACACGCTCCATTAAGCCAGAAGGAAAACTCTTTACTAACTTTGGCGTAACAAAACTATCTGTATATTAAAAACAAGCCCTTATTTATTAAGACCCCCAAATCCCAACATCCATTTAAAAACTGGGCCTCTTTCAAAGACTCTGAGTCATCATGAAGAGCATGATTCATTCAGTAACCCCAGCTCACCACGACTCTCTTAGGAGTAAGAACAAATTCAGTTTTAAGCTTCCTCTGGCAATTTGAAAACCAGTATCTGGCTACCAATCTCTGTTTCTAATCTTAAAGAGAATTGCATCCTATTGCTGCTTCTGCATTCCTATGCTAAAAATGAACCTTGCTCTTTCTTCTGAATAATTTGGAGTAAAATCTCTTTAAATGCCTTTTAAGGAGCCATGAAATTCTATTTTCCAAGTCAGACGCAGCTATTTTGAGGACTTGCCTTTCCAGGAGAGGGAATTTCACAAATGTTAGTCCTTTCACAGAGCTAGGAACTGGTGCTGTCCAGCTGTGATCTCCTGGCCCCAGCCTGAAAACATGCTGTTATATAAAAGTTCTATTAACCAGAGACTCAAAGATGCCTGCGTCATGGAACATATTTGTTCCAGGAATCCTCACCAAATGCAGGCGTCTAATGAATTTCTTTTTGTGAACGTTAGGACAACTTTATTGATTAACCTCTTGTGTCTGTTCAGAAGGAGCAAACAAAGCAGAAGTGCTGGGACGCACATTTCGCTCTGTGCTTGGAGGCACATATGGAAGTATTTTCAAGCCAATAGTTCAGTGAATATTTGTGCCTTTACAGTTTAACCAGTGCTTTCTGATGACTGCTTAATTAGAAAACTTGGCCATCCTTCATCTGTATACATTTCTTTATGCCTATGCTTAGTGGCAGCAGTCCATACCATTTGCATTCAATACCAAATACTGCAATTTTTGATGTTCTCTTATTGCTTTCCATTTCATGATGCACTGTATGGTGCTCTTAAAAAATGCATGAACTCCCCGTGATAAGCACCCAAAGGAACTGTGTGACTTGTTCTCTGAAGTATCATGTGAGTTATTGTGCTTAAAACATCAAAAAAGGGACTACAAATTCTCATTTCTTTTCTTTTGGGAATTTTCCAGATAATTTGTGATTTTAAAAATCAAATATAATTACAAATCATTCACTTTTCTGGGATCACTCATTCCATGCGAGTTACTAAATAATGAACTGCAGGCTCTACAGGTAAAAGCTGAATTAGGTGAGTTTTATATTCAAGATATTCAAGGCCAACAGTTTGACTCAGAAAAATTTGTTTACATTTGTTTGTTTACATTGTCTACATATAATTTAATGGCGGGTTTGGTTTTTGTTTTTGTTGTTTGGGGTTTTTTATCTGTGAAAGAAAACGACTACATTCTCCTTTTGCTCAGTTTGTTTGATTAGTGTGGCTCTCCCAAATGATGCTGAATTATTATGGAACTGATCTTTATTATGGAACTGATCTTGCTTTTTTTATGAAAATAAATTCTAGACATATTATACCACACATCTGATCTTTAATTTCTTTTAGATAGTCACCTCAGGGTTAATTTACGGCCTGTGGTCTGAAACCTTTGGAATGCCTGCACTGTTTTTAGGTGGTCTGCAAAAGCATAACTAAGCTGTTTGGGAGGCTTAAATTTTCTGAAAAGGAGTCTTCCTCTTGATTAAAAATTTTTAAGATCCAAAAAAAAAAAAAAAAAAAAAAAGGATCACTCCTCTGCAATAAATATTAATTAATTCCCATGCTTTCATTGTGAAACTAAGTAAATAGTGAATTAGGCATGTTTGTTTATGTGTTGATGGAGTTATTTACAGGAGTAAAGGTACTATCTATAGTCATGTCTTAAGAGAAAACAGTAACTGGAAGACTTGTAGAAAAATGAACAGCAGTACACTAAGAGGATGAAAGTCAAGAAGTCAGGTTAATTTTCAAAGCCTTAGTAAACATTCTTCCTATTGTGGGAGAACCTGAACAGAGAACTGATTTCAGAAGCATCACAGAAATGAGAGTTCTCTGAACAATTACTTTGAAATCAAATCCTTTTTCTAACAAATCTGAACTGGAAAGGGGAAAAAAAAGACTTTAAATATTCCTTGTACATGTCTCAGAGACGTCTGTTTTCTGAATTACCACTATTTTAATTGTTTTGCTATTCCTTCAATGAATACTAAATTCTTTCCTAAGTTGGTGAATTGATTTGGAGTACTTGTGAAATGAAAGAACCACAAAATTTAAAGTAATGGAAATGGATTTTTAAACTATTTTAAATACTTTAACTTGTTGTCTTAAACCCACTTAATATCAGTGAGCAAAGTTAGAACAAGGATAGTCCTACCGAAGGTAGATCAACCTTGGCTTCCCTTGGAGATGTGAAAAACACTATCCACTAGAGATAAAATTATGATTATGTACACATGCAGATACACACACATATATTCAAATTAAAAATTAATAAAATAAGGCATTTTTACAGTAAGAAAACATTCTTACTTAAAGGAAAAGGAAAAAAAACAAGAATTGGCATTGTGACCCTGTGGAAGTATCATTCATTTCTGTGGAATGAGGATATTGTCCTGTATTTTTTTGAAGGTTGTTTAAGTCTACATGTATTACAATTGATGTATCTTTTCACAGGGCTCTCTGCTGCTTGATATGATTTATACCACCACTTAGCATGACTGCAAAGCTAAAACCCATAACTTACAGGTGCAACTACAAGAAAATGTCTGTGGTAGTGAAATGTTTCGTTATCAAATCACTACTCCAAAATACCCCAGGATGAACTGTCTTGGTAGATAGGTATCTACAGGAAGTATATATTGCTACTTTGTCACTATCTAAAGGATGAAATATTTGATTTTGAGAAGTGAGTTAAATGTGCTTCTTGCTCATATTTGAAAAATACACTTTCACTGTGTTGTAAGACCTTGTCATGCACCAGTGGTAATGTCTCTGGCTCCATCTAGGAGGCATACGTCTATTCTGTGACAGCACAAGCACAGCACTTCATTAAATCAGTAGGATTGCTTGTACATGGCTGTTTCTAGTCATTAATGAACTGGTAATCTGGATGTGTCAAAATAACAGATCTAACAGACTTCACCGTCTGAAACCAAAACAATTTGCTTTTCTTTAAAGCAGCTTCAAAGTAAGTTCCAATCCCACTGTTGCTAAGGCTGACTGCTGAGGTATCCTCTCAAGGGCCCAGCAAAGTGAGGAGGACACCTGGTTTGATGCTAAGGCTTGACTGGAACTAAGGTTTGACTGGAACTAAGGTTTGACTGAAATGAGAATCTATTACTCATGGGTTTCATCGTCTGTGCTCTGCGAAATAGCCCCATGCTAGGCTGAAGGCCAAAACAGCTGCTTGCTTAAATTCCTTGCCGGCTGGAGCACCCCAGGACTGCCTCTCTGGCTGTCCTTAGGCTGGAATCCAAGAGTAAGGGAAATGAATCCTTAAGCACACAGTCTGAGATGTACCCTGAAGGGTTTGACTCATCTTCCTCCAGCTACATCACTCATCCTTGCCAGAGATGACAGCAGCCAGCAGCCATGACCCTGGTTCCCTCCTAGGGGCATGGAAGGGCTGGTGAAGTAGGTGGCCTGAGTGCCAGGTGACTCTGCAGGCAGTAAGATTTTTGTGCCCTGGGGGGTTTCGAGAAGTTCAGAGAATGTCTGGATATGCTCTTTTTGAGATGATCAGGATGCAGAATGGATCTCTTGAGCTGTGTTCATTTTACCGGGGATAATGCACTGACCTAATAATGGGCAACAGTAAAATCCTCACTGGTCTTCCTGATTTCTAGGCTTTCACCTAGAAATCCCTAGGAAAGATTCTGGAGTCTTGTTTTCAGGCAGTTCGGAGACCTGAGTACTTCGACCAACAGAAATTTTTCATGTTAGCATGCCATTCACCAAACCATAATTTGAGGTCCCTCTTCATTTCTGCGTGAGCCACTGGCATGGGATTTGTCATATTGTTTTTGATGGGAGACCTGCAAGTTTCAGTATGTGCTTGTTCAGCTACATAGAAATCAGTGGTCATTTCGGGAGGGTGGTTTTCTCAGCTTTGTTTACGGTGGCACAAATATTATATCAGATTATTAGAGTCCATGTAAAGCAGTACTTCATGGCATGTATTTGAGATTCTGGCTATAAGAAATATTAGAAATGAATGCAGCCAGATTTCTTAATACTGAGTTTGTAGGATCTTTCCATACTAGATACCAAACAATACCAACAGACTCTAAGCACTCACTGCAGACTTGAATAAATAATTGCAAACCACATGTCCAAGCTGCACTACTTCTAAGAAACATTTGGATGCCCCGTTCTCTTCATTTTTGCATAAAGATGACATAATTTCTTCTTTATTGTCGTTATGTAGCTGTAAAAATGAAACAAAACAAGTTTACAACATGCTGTCTGCTTTCCTGTCTGAGAGCTGCTTTGGAATACAAACAGGCATTCATTCTTCCCTGCCAGGGGAGCCAACTTCTTTTACTGCTCTTCTAGCAGCCGCTCTGAATAACCACCTCCTGATGCTGTTTGTGTGATGCTAACTAAACTCACTGTGAGCTGATTCAGTGGCCCTGCATGCTGCTCTCTCTCTCTCATACAGTGCTGAGAAAAGTATTCACTTAAAGCATTGAAGAAAAGGTGCAGATGGATGCTCTTTGCTATGTCTTTTCAAAAAGCTATTAATGAATATATCTGGATCTCTGTCTTCACAATGTCTCCGCAATCATCTGCCACCCACCTCCTTGGTCAGGCAGTGTGAGATGGGAGCTACACATACTGTCTTGCAGATCTGCTGGTGTAATAACACCTTGTGCTTGAGGCTGCTGAGCAGCATCCGTAACAGAAACATTACATCAGCCCATGCACCCAGCTCTCCCCAAATGAGAATGGCTTGTTCTTTCAAGCTCGTGTGCATTGACTTCCACCACATCAAAGTACTCATTACCCTGAAAGCTGTGCCTGTTAGTTGTAACAAAGGAATATTTCTTGCTTTTTAAAAGCACACAAGGTTACAGATCATCCACATAGCACCAATAAAAGTGTATGAACTGAGACAACACAGTAACAATAGTTTTCCTCTTAGTTTGTGAAGGAGCACTAATTAGAGAGGATTTTCAGGCATCAGACTGGGAAGTGTTTGCTATGTGAAATAAAGATCCTAAGGATACGAACTGAGTCATAACATCTCTATGGCCCTGTTTTTCTTAATGGAAACAGTGTAATACGGTTCAGAGAAGGAATCTTGTTGAACTCCCTACACTCGAGGCTGGCAAACAGCAAACATGAGGAGTTATGCAAGCCACAGTTAAAGCTCAGAATGATGCCATGGCTGTGGAATTTGAGAGCCTTATAATTTCCAGCTCAAAATCTTCTCTTTGGAAGAAAAGACCTTGCAGTAATGAATGAAGACACATTTAACCATAAATATACAAGGGAGCCTTTGCAGGGATCCAGGAGAAGCTGTGAGGGAAATCAGCTTAAGGAGGCTACCGAGTACCCTGTGAGCACGGCGCCATCCCTGTGAGAGGACCACATCCTGGTGCCGTCATGACGAGCAGCTCCCTGTGCCACTCGTACCTCCCTGATGAGGTGAATGGAACTATTCAGTGAGCAAAAAGCTGATTGGCACAAGGAAGCTGTTGGAAGGACTAAAATTTCATAGCAACAGGACTATGAGAGCTCTATTTTTGGGGATGTACGTGGTATGTGTGACCCTTGTGTTGTCCATTAGGAGTACATTTCACTCCTCCATGGTTGAAGAGCAATCCAGACATACTCATGACTCATTGAAGGCAAAAGTAAGAGAAAAAAAAATGCAGATGAAGCTGATAATTATGAATCATCCAGTTACTTTAACACTCAGATGTTTTAAAATATTCAGCCAGACTATTCATTTTTGTTTAAACTCAAAACTTCATGGCTAGTGTAGCTGACACACTTAAGCAGTGAAAGGCAGTCTCACAAAACAATATTTGCTAACAGAAAAATATTTTTCATAGCTGAGGACAAGATTTTCTCCATTATCTGAAATAATAAGATTAGTGGAGAGGCCTTGAGACTGTCACAGTTTGTAGAGCAGGACATGCCCAGCACTAAGCGCCTGTAAATGGACTTGCTGTGGAGGACTGCTGCTCCAGCTAGAATTTTGTGCAAAAGCACTGGCTTGCCTCTCAAAGTAACCAGGTCTGTTGTCCCAGGATTGGACTCTTCAAAGGGTCATAAGCTGCTCCCTGTGTTTCAGACAATAACTTCCACCCAGGCTGGTGGGACCTAATTTCTCACAGTGTAATGTATAAGGGAAACACATTTTCTTATCAAAAATTTTCAGGTTTCTTCCTTAATCCTTGATACACTGAGGTTTCCCAAACAGTCCCAAGTCCAAATACACCTAAGCAAAACCAGAAAATGAAGCAGAGATATTTTTCACAGAATGGTGAACGTTCTGGTACTTACGGATTATTGGAATAATTAGAACGCAATAAAAACTAGTGCAAAGGAGCAGCAAGACCACAGGAAAGTGCACAGACAGCATTTATGAAGGCTCAGAGGGATATCAGACATTCCCACATTTAATCAGTCATGTGGGCTGTGTCTACAGTGAATGGGGCTCCAGACCTCCCTTCTTCAGCCACTCTGCTTCACAAAATCACCCATTTAACAGGAAAAACAAATTTAATCAAGTTTAGGCTTCCATCAAAAAAGTAACAATACTTTTCATACCAAAGGAAAAATCATTATTCAGATGAATTCTTTGAACTAATTTTCAAGGAAAAATGAAAATTTCAACAAAAAATTGAATATAAGAAGTACTCAGCAGTACATGAGCAGTCTCAGAAAAGGCCGGCATAATTTTATAGTCTGAGATTTCACTAAATATTTTCCTCCAAAAATTTGCAAACATCCTGTCTGTCTCTGTTTTTGTGTCATTTACAGACCTTTTTAAACTCAGAAATACTTACAAGAAAATAAGGTATTGCTGCATTAAATTAAAAAGTATTGTTTCAATAAAACTAAGTACAAATACCAGTGGACTTAAAGAAAGAACAATTAAAAAAACCTGAAAAACAAACCAACAACAGAAGTTTACTACCTCCAAGAAGTTAATTAATTTTCAAAAAACAATAGAGAAAATTTTGTCTGAAATTTCAATGAAAAAATTCCAATGTTGCTATTCAAAAGCACTTAAAAACCCAAAGTAGGTGAAAATATTACCATCATCAAATATTTGTCCATCAGGACAAAAGAAATGGATCCCACCCAAAATGGAGTTGATTCGTATCTTGCTGCCTGACGCCCAGAGGAGTGATAAGGCTCTGAGGCACTCACTGTCCCAGTGAGCGCGTGGAGATGAGCTCAAAAGGGAAGAAGGGAATGATCAACTTTGGTACCCAAACTGAGACCTGAAGGTAGAAGTGCGAGAGGCCAAAGCTGATTACAAGAAACATCAGATATTTTTATATGCCAGTGATTTCATGACAGAGAATGTTGCATTCACTTTTGGGGTTTTTTTTTCAGGAATGCCAGTTTTTCTTCCTCAGCTTCCATTGTCCTTCCTCTCCTTATCCACCCACAAAAACAGCTCAGTAATCTCAGCTCCCATTTCTTCACTGGAGCTACCCACAAGTTCAGAAGAGTAGTTATCCAGGAGTTTTCTACTCCAGTTTCCAGCAACAGCTCCGCTGACTTGCAGCACATTGTTCCTCTCAGCTGTCTTGGTTCTGACTTAATCCCAGTGGTACCTCATGGGAACTGCATTGCCCAGCTCCCTCTTTGGAGACAAAGCCCAGCCAGGGCCCTGTGCCCCAGGAGAGGAATGTACCTCCTTGCAGCCCTGTTCCACATCCCCAGAGCAGTAGGATGCATCAGAGCTGCCTTTGCCTGGAGGCACCGTGTGAGAAGAGCATTAAAAATGGGTTGAATCATACTCAAAGCAACTCGTATTCACACAACAGAGCGCACAAAGAAGAACCTCAAATTGGTTTGTCATCATGAAACAATGAAGTGAAATATTTTGGATCAGAGCTCTTGTTCTGTGAAAAGTTTAAATATTTAGACTTTGGGTCTCAGTTTCAAAAATGAAATATTAAACTCATGCCCGCAAGTACTATTTTACCAGCTGAGCAGTATAAAATGAAAACACTCAACTTTTTTTCCACTTTTTCTTTCCCCTTTTTCTCTTGTTAATCCTTAAAAAAGTTAGAACAGCAAAGGAAAAAATGAAGGAAATGAAAAATTATTGTTTTGGAGTGGGCAATGAGGGAAACTAATACCTGACATTATTCATTCTATTTTATTTTATAGCAAAGAAAAGGTCATAAAATGATAAAATGATAGGGAAAAAGCAGAAAAACTGGAAAAATCCAAAGGAACTTTGCAAACTAGGTCCCCATAGCTCAGGGAACTTATTTTTTGGTTAGCCTTTAAAACAAAAATTCAACCAAGTCAAAAGCTATTCTTTTCTGCTAAAACACATGACTGAAATATACCCCTAAATTTAGGTACCTCAATAACCTAACTGCTATCCTCTGGGATATGAGTTGCAAGAAGTTATACTTGCAGGTTTTAGTGCATTTCTGAAAATTAGAAAAGATTATACACTTGGGGCATAAGTAAGTTCCTTACCTGCACTTAGTAAGGAACTTTTAAAAATTATGTTGGACTCAGGCTAGCTGCATTTTGAAGCAAGCTGTAGTCAAAGTTTTAAAAAATCAAAGCACTTATACAAAGAGTAACTCTCCTATAAAATGAAGGAAATCTTCAACATGAGGATGGGTATAGTATTGCCCCACTTCATTTGTTCATGTTGCTTCTTTGACACATGTCAGCATTCACCAAATATTTTACTTATGTGCACAAAACACTTACTCTACTTCACAGATGAGGTTTCTCACCTCCATGTAATCACCTTTCTATTATAATAGCCTGTCTGCATATCCTCCAAAAACAAGGTGCTGGGTTTGTGTCGGTGACTTTTTGAGGGACTGCCTTTCAATTTTGCAGGCATTTAAACTTAACACTTAAACCATGACCATACATGGGAACATATGGATATCTATGTAAAATCATGAAAAAGGACTACCTAGCCTCCAATGTCTGGTCTGGGCAATCCTGTCAATTCGCCATCCTTCCCTCACAAAGACCAATAGCTGAAACCTGTAAAAAATTACCAGGAAAGCGTATTTTTGTCACCTACAGTTTGTGAGATTTCTAAGCCAAAAATATGAAGTTTTACATTTATCAGCCCTAATGGATTTTCCTTTCATCAGTTTGCCCAAAATTCTGCCTTAAATGTTTCCCTGTTAACATTTATCAGTAACAATTTCCGGTGAAAAAAAGAGAGAGTGAAAAATATGCATATTGCTGGTATGCACTGCATCAGAGGATTCTATCAAGGAAAAGCAACCCATGTAATAACATTCTGCAGTGAAAATAAAGAAGATAAAAGTATGAAGTAACTGGTAAGATCACAGCATTTCCAGAAAATTCATGCAATTCATAGGTACATTTGTCTTGTTTCCAATCACACAGCTTACTTTTTTAGTTGGCTTCCTTATTTTGGTTTAACAAAACAACAGAGCTGCATCAACAGGCTAATTTTTCATCCAGACATTTTTGATTTTCTAATGTTTGATTTAGGTGATTGTATTTGCCAATGAAAAGGTGTAAATTTTTTTCCTCTCTCTCACTCTCTTTTTTTTTTTCTTTTTCTTTTTTTTTTCCCCTTAATGATGCAATTTATCTTGATCATTTTCAAAGCCAAGATGCACCTGCCACCAGAAGGGTCCAGTTTCAGGATACTGGCTGAGAAAGGCCAATTTCTGCCTCTGAGTAGGTCTTGCTGGCTCCTGAGAGTCCAGCTGACCCCACTCCTCTCCCCATCCTATGCAGGGGCAGAGGCAGCTCCTTGAACACTGCAGTACCCAGCCCTTGAGGTGAGTGTGTCCCTGTCCAGGCTGCCTGCTCTGGGCTCCCAGCCATTCTGGTGTGTGGAGCCAGCTATCTGTGGCTGGCTCTGGCAGGCAGGAATAACTATTTGGCTTTTTGTATCCTGTTTGCTGTTCAAGCATCATTTTCCAAGAAGGATGTTGAGCTAAGTAGCAACATTGTGCAAGATGCCTGTGGGAGTAGGTTTTTAGAACAAAGGAACGGCTTCAAAGCTTCAGCTTTTCTAATATCAGCATGTCTTTAAGGACAGTGAAACATCTTCTTCCCTCTTAACCTTGTGGTAAACCAAAGTAAGGTACATGATTTATGTGAAGCTTTGGATTTATCAGGTTGCATTTCAAAACAGAACAACAGCAGTAGCATTTCAAATAGATTCTGAAAGACATTCAGGAGATCAGTGCAAGGCAGTCACTGACGTACAATGGTTAGGTGTGTGTTGAATAAATCCTTCTCGGCAAGGAAATCTTCCTCCTTGTAAACCTGCGGTGTTCCGCAGTGCTTGCAAATGACACTGCGTAAGGGCTTGTGTCAAATGGAGCTGTTCTGCCTCTGAGATGATATAAAATACCTCAGCTCAACTGTTACTTGATAATAAGTTCCTGGATAGTAAATCATTCAGCAACCAGAGAACACTGCTGTCGAAACATCTTTCCTCTTCATATCTCCACAGAGCTGGTAGCACTTCTATTAGGTGTAGTTTCACAACCTGGCAACAAAGCTTCCTATTTGTTGCAGAATATTTCACAGCTATAACATTCTTTTTTTAATCTATTTTTGACTGATCTCTCTTGCAGTTTTCCATCCATCTTCTTCTTCTGTGAACTCTATGACCTGAATATTGTCAAAAGCAAGGACTTCCATCATGTTTCATGTATTCATTCCTATTGATCTTAGTAGTGTTGAGTCTCTACAGCATTTTCTACAGGACTGAACTCATTTTGCATGTCACATCCCGTATGTTTTTTATTCCAAGAGAAAGAGTGTAGCTAAAAATTTTTGTCATGAGAGTTGCCAGCTCTGAAATGGAGCACGTTAAAATCACTCACTTGGAGAGACTAATCTGAAAAATGAGTGTTCCTGTCAGCATTGAACAAGACTTGAACAGCACAGGAAAGTGGAGACTTTTTGAAGCTAATTATATTGCATAATGACATTTCATCAGGTTTGGGTATTATATTTTTTCCCTTCTCTATTTGGCTTTTTAATATGGTTTAAATGATAGCTTGATCACGTGATGAGAATATTTCCCTTAGTAGTACAATGCAGGTGTAAAAGCTGTTTCTTGACTCAAGTAATACTAACACAGTAAAAATTCAAGGCTTACACCTGAGAATAGTAAGGTTTTTTTACGAAAAGCATGATATTATAGTTACTCATTACAGAACAGTAAACAGAGGAGGAATTTTGAATTTATAAAGATTTTCATGGCGCTTGTGTACATCCTGTTGTCTGTACCATAAAATAAAGCAATATCAGAATAAATAGTTGCATCTGCTCAACGTGGTCACTGATTAAAGAAAACAGCTAGAAACTACAGGTTAGTGATTGCAAACTGTGGTATCATTTCTGCAACGGTGTTTGTATCTGGCTTCCAGCTTGTTTTAAAATAAATGTGAGGACCTTCCATATTCTCAAAGATATTCTCATAGACTGCTGTTTTGGCTCTGTGTTTTACAAAACTGACAGCAGTGTTACCTGTGGAGAGGTAATTACTTGTGTTTATTGCTCTTATCCTACTGCCTTTCACTTCTATATCTTCCCTTAAAAAGAAAAAGTGTTCTGGATTTCAAGATATAGGTGCATGCCTCACTTCCTGTCCAGCTTAATAAATTGCTTTGCACACTTATTACTTGTAGCCAAATTTTTAAAGATTGGTTTTGTCAATTTGCTATAGATTGCTGAGCAGAATGATCAATTACACAATTAAGTTTCTATTTCACATGTTGTTGCTTAATCTCAGTTTCTGACTATTTTGAGTCTGCAAGAAGTGCTCACACACTCTTCTATTGCTCTGACTACTAAAAGAAGAAAAAAAGTCACATATAAAAAAATTATGTTACTGCTGACAAAAACCAGCAACAATAAAGTACAAGAATTGTCCAAAGTCCATATGGATTTGAGAAAAAAAAGAGAATTATTTTGCTATAGGGGACTTCCCACAGTATCAAGAGGATCTTTTCCCATGGCTGAGTTGAATACCATGAAAATAAGCATGTATTTGTGGGCCATATGAAAACTCTGAATCTCTTTATCTTGTCTTATCTGGGTAACACCACAGTCTATGCAAGGAATGTTTCCTAACACCAGTTCTGACAGCTGTAATAAAAATGTGGGAATGGCATTTATTTTAAAGTTTTCCCATTACTTGTAACCAGTTTTGACTTTTTCCTGACTGTGACCATGACTAAAGCCATGATTGTGGCTGACTATTCCACTTTTAGAAATCAGACACAGAGAAATTACTAATCTGGCCTTTTTCTTAGCAAGCTGGTATGAAAGAGAGGTAGAATGAGGGGTAAAGTCTCATGCTTTACCCATAGACATAGAGTGCATGGAGAGATCAGTTACTGCAGGTGTAAAAAAAGGGCAATGGCTGTATTAGATTGTAAAGAACATAACTCCTCATAAAGCTGGGGTTACTTCTAGTTGACAGATACAACCTGCTTCAGAAACCCCCAGGAAAGAAAATTGGCATCTCCTACTCTGTATGGCATAGTGCTACTGGCAGTGGAAACTGGGTCTGTCCTGGTGACCTAAGTTCAACTGAGTGTTGATGTGTTAGAGGAGATTGTGGAAGGAGACAGGAGCATAATACATGATTAATTAATGCCTTCTGTAGTTTAATCAGTTAATTCTTTGAAAGTGAGTAGGTCAAGGAAAAAATCTGGTAAGAGAAGGAAATATAAAGTATAAAGTGGCTGGAAGCTGTAGTGAGGGTAGATATCGTATCCCCATTTCTTATGTTGAAGCTACTTACTGGATGATTTCCTACAAGATACAGCCCTGTTCAAATACAAAGGAAGAATTTAAGATTATTCCTTCTTCAGATAAATCTTACAGCCAGTGTTATGCAGGAGCATTGCAGCAGTACAGTTTCTGCTAAAATGGATTTCACTGGAAAGTATGAATTTTTTAGGAACATCACAGCATTTAAACTCTGGAAGTTCCAGGTCTGACTGGACCCAGCAGTCAAGCAGCATTTTGGTAAAAACAAATGGTAGGGAAACTGAACTGAGTGTTAGTCCCACCAAGTAGTTGCTGCATCTGCTAGGCAAAATTTGCTTTAGAAATTATATTTTATTGCATTTTAAAAACACAATTTTTCAGAAGTTCCATGATTTTTTTATCTCTCCTAATTTGGTTAAGTCTAGTTAAAAGTGAGGAAACTATTTCCTTTCAGAACAGTCTGCTTGTGACATTTGTTGTACTCATTGTGTGCCACTGCAACTTCTGCATTTTCTTCTTAGTCTGTGTCTACTGTGTAGTAGTTTTTAATGTTTAAGGCTTTGACTATCACAAAATGGGATGAAGGCACAAATGCCCATGAAGGGAAACCATGTTTTCAGGAATTCAGACAATGATATATAAAACGTCTGCAGTGAGTTGGGATGTAAAAAGGAACACAGAGAGGGAGAAGTGGAAGGGGGAGAGCTTCCCCAAAATATTCTCCTTTAGTCTTTGACAAAATTTCTTATCTGTCATCAGACTATGTGTCTTAATCCTAGGAAAATAGTTCATCTGCTTTTCATGATGTCATACAAATGGAAGGTGTATTTCAATCCCAACTTTCAAAATATTAGCATTATTTTCAAATAATACAGTTCAAATAACATAAGAGATTTTTGCCTGATTTTCCACAGTAAGGAATTAAATGTACAATACCTTATGGTTTTGGTTTGGCAAGTTTCCCAGTGCCTCGCTAGCATTCATGTGGAATGCATTTTATTTGAGCCATGGATTAAGAGGGGTGTAGCTGACAATGCTGTGCACATTTTATAGCAATGTTGGAAACTAATCTGAAAATGTTTCAGTTGTCATCAAGCAAATAAAACTTCCGTACCCAGATGGATTGTCTTCAAATCTTCTCTAAAACTGGAAATTATGTAGATAGAATTTCATTTTTTAAAACACATTTAGGCAGCTGGCAAATTGGTTTTCTCATGTATTTTCATTTCATTAAAATTATGTAATTGCATCATACATTACAAGTATTTGGTTTGCTTCGTTAAAAGTAATGTAAATATTAAAAGCATCTGTTGCTTTTATAAGAAATGTGTCCAGCAGGACTAGAGCAGTGATCACCCCTGTATTCAGCACTGGTGATGCCACACCTTGCATCCTGTGTTAAGTTCTGGGCCCCTCACTACAACAAGGACATCAAGGTCATGGAGCATGTCCAAAGAAGGGCAACAGAGCTGGGGAAGGGGCTGGAGTCTTAAGAGGAGAAGCTGAGGGAGCTGGGGGTGTTTAGCCCGGAGAAGAGGAGGCTTATCTCTCTCTACAGCTACCTGAAAGGAGGTTGTAACAAAGTGAGGGGCTTTTTTTTCTCCCAAGTAACGAGTGATAGGAAAAGAAGAAATTGTCTCCAGTTGTGCTAGTGGAGGTTTAGATTGGATGTTAGGAAAAATTTATTTATGGAGAGGTTGGCCAGGCATTGGAACAGACTACCGAGGGAAGTGGTGGAGTCACCATCTCTGGATGTGGCACTTAGAGACATGGTTTGATGTTGGAATGGTCAGTGTTGGGTTAATGGCTGGATTTGGTGATCTTAAAGGTCTTTTCCAAACTAAATTATTCTAAGTTTCTAAAGTGTTTGACACAATTAGAAGCAAGGAAGAGCAAGAAGGGAGAAATATGAACAGAAGTAAAGGAAAAGGATAGAAATTTTCATTTCATCTTCCCATTTCTTCTCTCTGCTCCTTCACTTTTTATACTTTGGCTAGGAAGAAGCAGGACAAAAATCAGGATCATTATCTTGGATGTCAGGAGAGAAGTCTTTGGCATGGTCAGGGATCTGCTTGGAGGAATCTCATGGGATATGATCCTGTAAAGGAGAATGGTCCAAGAGAACTAGTTGATTTTTAAAGATGATGATCTTTTAAAAGTCCTTTCCTCCTGCTCAGGACTCCCATCCCAGCCATCAGAAAAATCAAAAACAGGAGGGAGCAGCAAAAGGGAGATCAGAGGGAACATGGGCCTGCTAATGGGTGAGGCAGGGTACGTGGTGGCAAGGACACAGAGAAGGCTGAAGTATTTGATGTGCTTTTTGGCTTGGTCTTTGCTGATACACCTTACACTCAGCGATTGCACATCCATGTGGCAAAGTCTGAAGCAAGGAAGACTGGTCCTTGGAGAAAGAGGATCATATTGGGGAACTGGACATATGTACAACCTTGGAACCCAATAGGATGCACCCATGAGAGCTAAGTGACCTGTCCTAAGCCACCAGTGTCAATTATTTCTGAAAAATTTAAAACAATCAGGGAAGGTTCATCTTTTAGAAGGTGAAGAAGGGAGATTCAATAAAATACAGGCTGGTCAGCCTCACTTTGAACCCTGAGAAGAAGATGGGGAAAGTAATGCTAGAAACCATTTCCAGGCACGTGAAAGACAAGAAGGTGACTGCCAGCAGTTCACATGGATTTACAAAAAAGTTTTGGATCCAGTTCTGGGCTTCCCGATGCAAGAGAGATACGGAGCTATTGGAGCAAGTCCAGTAAAGCACTGTGAAGACGATGAAGAAATTGAGACATCTCTCATACAAGGGGATGCTGAGAGACCTGGAACTGTTCAACCCAAGGAGGTGTCTGAATACCTGATGGGGAAAGAAGAGAAAGCCAGACTCTTCTCAATGGTGTCCAGTGGCAGGACAAGAGGCAACTATCACAAATTGAAACACAAGAAATTGTATCTAAATACAGGAAAATATATTTTTGCAGTGAAGGTGGTTGCAGAGAGAAACAGGTGTCCAGACATTGCCCAAAGAGGTTGTAGAGTCTCCAACCCTGGGAATGTTCAAAACCTGACTGGCCATGGTCATGAGCAACTGGCTCTAGCCGGCATGAACAGGGAATGGACTAAATGTCCTTTTTGGTGCCATCTGTGATTCCGTAGTTCTGTGATTCTTATCTTGTTTTTTCTTTCTTGTTTTTTTCATACTGTCTTTTACATATCGTACACAAATGTATTTTTCTAGATTGCTGTATACTCCTTAAGCTCCTTTTTAAAAACTTTTTTTTTTTTTTAAGGAATTCTGCCACTTTTCATGTTCTTGGAAAATAAATAGTACCCTTTTTCCCTTACCTGTTTCCTCCCTCTCTATTCCTATCCATATATATACCCACAGCCTTTTCTTGTCTGTTAATTGCCTTTTCAAATCTGTCAAGTCAACTTACAGAGTAATACATGACATTTAGCAGTCTGCATTCCTACTTAACTGCATTTTTCTTCAGTTCTTGCATTCAGCAGGACCAGCCCACACCACAGATCTTCTAGATCTGTAGTCAACTTAAATAAAATTTCCAGTAAAGGCACTGACTTTAAACAGGTGGCTTGAAAAATCTTTTTAAATTCAAAATCTGGAGTCAGTAAGGAGAAGAAAATTAAATCAATGTTTTAGACCTAATGTTATAAAACACAGTTTATAGAGTGTTAAGCTTTTTAGTGATTGTTTTTTCACTGACTACAAGCTTGAGCTATCTCAGCCTCTGGGCTGTTTTAAAGTCTTCACAATAAAGCTCATTCAGCTCTCACTAGAGCTGAGCTTCATCAATTTTTTTTTTTTTTTTTTTTTTTTTTGCAGTTTGATGGCTAAATTAATATTTTAGGAGCATATCCACTGTCTGTAACTAACGTCCTATGGTGTGCTCTCCAGAACATTTACTTAGTGCACCAATACTTCTTACAGACTGCACAGCACACCAAACAATCCACATCCAGTTTTTGGTTATTGCAGTGTGAATCTGCCACAATTTCTTCCATCTAGTCTCCAACTTCTTCTAGTGTAACGCGGATGAGAGAAGAATCTGCTAGGGTACATTTCTTTATGTGCATGAAGAAAATAGGATTATATAGTCATAGTTATAGATTGTATGAGAACCGGAATCTGAAAGTTTATCAAATTTGGTCTCTAATAAAATACTCATTATTTTGATATGACTGAAAATTTAGACTTAAAAAGCTGTTTATATAAGGAGAATTGAATCCCTTTTGATTTGACAAAGTGACAAAGGATCTTTTAACTAGTATGTTTTCCCCTGTAGTTTTTATTGCTGACAGACCTGGACTTTAATCTGACATTACTCCATTCTACCAGTAGAATTTCTATTTTGGCACATTCTGAACAGGTAACACTGCCTCTGTGCTTGAATTCTTCAGGTCTGCATGTTTCAATTGGAGTTTTGCAAACCAGGAGGGCCTTCAAAGAATGAGGCAGAACTATACCAGACTTGAGATCATAACAAATATCTCAGTGTCTTTAACGTGGTTTGAGTGGGAGCAAAAAAAAAAACATTTTGAGAAACATCTGGATGTTGTAGTCATGGGCTTTATGAGTTATAATATTTTATAATGGGTCAAGGCCATACTAGAGCCCAAATTATCAAAAGAAACTGATGACTGATAAGGCTAATATGAGCCTGGTCTACACTTACGTTTTACTGAAATTTGTTAACTGATTAAAAGTATTAAAAGATTAGATTTGTAACAAATATGACTATGTTAGCAAAATGCTAACATCCTTGTCTGTGCTAATGAAGCTCCTATTGTCACTCATTGTACCCTGTTACACATCCTGGTTGATGGACTGGAGACCTCACAATTATCAAATGTAGCTTTTATTGTATCCTGTTTATAGGTTTATCAAAGTCTAACAAAACAAACTAGATTGAGTACTCTCTCACTCATCACCACTTGGACTGTCCATGAGAGTTTGACAGCAGCCAGGCAGCACTGCATGCCCAGTGCAGGGAAGACACCTCAGTCCTGCTCCACTTCAGAGGCAGGATCTACCTGGACTTTCCACCGCCGTCAGCAATTGGCCCATTCCTTTTGGACCCAGTGCTTCACAGATCGCTGAGGATGAGCTGACTGTCCTATCTGGTTCTTGGATCTGTTGTTGTTTTCAGAGTAGCTGTTTCCTGTGTTGAAAAGTTTACTTGCATTGTGGTTTTCTGCATGTATCTTTTTATCTGTGTTTTTTTTAAAACAAGCAGAATTTATACTCCATTTAGCAAGCAATGCCCCTTGTTCCGCATTGAAAGCCTCTTCTTTTAATTGATTACCATTCTGCTCATTATTATATCCTTAAAAAAACTATCAGAAAAGTCCTCATCATTTCAAAATCTGTCTTCTGGGGGTTCTCACTGGAAACAAACACTCTCAATTATCATTGCTGCTCTTGAACACATTGTGATATGGTTCAAGAAGCTAATCACTATTTTATTTTCTGTCTTCAAAACATACATGTTGTGATTAGAAAATACACAACAATGCTGTAACTACATTAGGCTAACCATCTGAGTGAATTAAAGGAATAACAACTTTAACTATCATTCTCCCTGTAGTCTTATATTAATTACTTGAGCTCTTTCCCCCTAATTTAAATTTTTTATAAATAAAACCTTCCTCTCAAAGGTTTTTATTCGACTGATGACTGGGCATATTATCTGCCAACTGTTCTGGAATTTACCGAGTTAGGTTATGGAAAATCAGCATTCCTGGTAGTTGGCCAGCAGACATTTCTTCTAGAAATCTAGGATGCAAAGGTCCAACATCTACTAACTTAAAAGCATGGATTTAGAAACTTGTCTTTAACCTTTCTCTCTTTTTGCCCTCCTCACCCCCCTCCCTTTACTATAAGGTGAAAGATTCTACCATTTTTTTCTGTAGCAATGGATAAATACCACTCTTTGGGCTATTCCCCTAATGCAGTACTATAAAGGGAGGTAGGTGATACAGACAAGAGTTATCATGCACAGGATGTTCTGCTTTCTCAAACCCTAGTGCATTAATTACTTAGGGTGTTTTTCTCTATCCCACAATGGGTGGTCCCTTACGCCACACCTTCCAAGTTCTGCACAGAAAAATGCAGCATACTTGTCTCAATATTACCTGTAAATAGCAGACTCATTTAATTATATGCATTAAGTGCTGCACCAAAATTAAATCCTCCAACCGTAAGACCCTAGGGCAAAATATCAGCGTCTGACTCAAAACCCTCAGTTATGGGTACTGAGATGAAAGCATGTTGTCTTGCAAGTGCCTAAAAATTATATCCCATGTTAACAACCTTTTTTTTTTTTTTTAAGAATTAACTGAATCACGTTAAACCAAATTGATTAGAAATCTTCTCTTGTGCTCTGCTATCAGCTGTCACCAAGATCAGAATAATTTTCAAGCATGAGTCTTTAATGATAACTTTCTTCAAAAAGCCATAAGTCTTGCCTTTGCTAATATATAATCTGGTTTAGTTACACTTTATTGTTGACCATGAATTCAGGTATAAAAGGCAGACCTTATTTGTTTGCTATGTTTTCAGAATCATTGCCATGAGAGGCCATGGCAGGTTCTTCTTCTGTATAGCGGTATCAAGCCTCCAAGGCCCTGGCTTTGCTGGGGCAGACAGTAAATAAGCAGACAGTAAATTTTTGTCCTATTAAACTGGCCTGTTGAGTCTTTTTCTTGATAATTAAGTTCATCAGCTGGCTTTTAAAGTCTGGTCAGAACATAATTGATATAGCCCTAGAGTATCAGATGAAATTAGCAGCTATTTATCCTTGCTCATTCCAATTATTTACAACTCTGGCTACATCATTCCTTTCTGTGCCATTTTCTTCAAATTTCTCAATGACTTTAATTGGATAAGGCTCAGTAAATTTAGGAGCAAACATTTAAATGTTTTTATCCCAGCCTTCCTCAGTAGAAAGTTATGCCTTAGGCCTAATCTCTGCATCTTTGATGCTCCAGTTGCCTCAGTATCTGCAGTATTGTATCTTAGCAGAATGATAAAAAAGAAGTAAAAATAGAAGTCCTTACAATCTTCCTATACTATCTACCTCCATATGTTGAGATGGTGATGACTGGGATAGGACAAAAAGAAAGAATGCTACCTTCATTTAAGGAGTAGGTAAAAGTAATCCCACATTATGGTAGACTGTGCAAGCTGATCTCCAGAAGCTCCTTGTTTCTTAGGTCTTACAAGCCAAGCTAAACCAAACCAAAGATGAAAATAAAGAGTAAAGAAATGAGTACTGCAGATGAGCAGTCAGCACCTTATCTGAGGGTTTCTTGGTAGTGAATGAGCTAACAGGGTGAGAAGGGAGGAAAAGGGACACTGATGAGGCAGAGGGAGGGAGAAAAGGGCATGGACGGTGAAGCACATGGTGCCAATGGGGTTATGGTTTGGTTTCCTTCTTGGAGGATGCTGTAGAAGGCTGAGAAAACTGAGGCCAATTTGCATGAAAGCATTGTAGTAGCACTGACCTACACCCGCTGAGGGAGGGAGGTGGGATGAGGAAGTCTGGAGTAGCAGCAATAACCTTCACACACAAAACCCACCAGGTGGCCTAAACAGAACCTGCATCTACTGGATTAACAGCGAGTGCTGCTTCCCCTGTGCTCCCTGTGCGCTGGGCAGGGCCGTACGCCCTGCAAACAAGGAAGCGGATCCAGCACCTTCGGTTCGAAAAGGTCAGGCTTGCATAATAGCTCAACCAGCACTGAACACCCAGGTTACAAGATAGTATTGGATTTCAGCACATGGTGTTTTGGTCTCCCTGGCTTGACAAACTAGTACAGGTTGAAATACTGTGGCTGGGTGATAGGAGGATATCCATGTGCAGGGAACAGCATGTTGTTTTTTGCTTTTAAATATGCTTTGCATTTCATTCATTTGAAATTGCTTTTTCAGCATCATATAAATGAATCAGAATAACTGTGACTCAACAGGAGTAACATAAGCCTGGCTGCCTTAATATCTGGTGTTTCTCACAGAACCAGTACTCTTATCAGTTTTACAACACGGGGAGATGAGACCTTGCCTGAATCAATGGTCTTCTTTATATGCATCGTATCCGTCTTGCAGGTGGCACCAATCCATCATGGTAGGTGTGCTGTGAATTTTGTTTGGAGAGTAAAATCTGTTCAAGGTGAGGGAGATACTAGGGATCCGTGCAGCTTTTTCCTACTTTTTCAAGCAATAGCAAGACACCCAATGAAACAAGTTCTGAGATTCTTGTTCCTAATTCCTATGTAGCTTTACTCTGGGGTTTTTTTCACTATTTTGTTCAGTCTAGCAAAGAGTGGCCTTAGCATTAAGGTTTTACTTGGAGTGTATAGATTGTATCACAAGGAAACATAGACTGGATACAAGGTTGATTCAAACCTTTAAATTAACACAATGCAAGAAATTGGCCTTCTATAAGCCCCTAGTCTCCATTCACAGGAATGTGCAGTTTTGTCTTTCAATTTTGAAGAACTCAATGAAAAATTTTAGGTTGCCTTTTGTGTGTCTGGAATTTTTTGGGTTAAAAAAGAAACTTTAAGATGTTTGCTAACAAAACTGTTGAGGACTGGAAGGCAATGGCAGGTTCTTATTTCCAAGAAAATAAAAGAACAAAATCCATTTGTAAGCATTGCTGAGCCAATGGCAATTGTAGATCTGTTAGAAACAAGGAAACAAGAAACTCTGTGGATGTAACCACAGTTCTCTGCCCACTTTTTAACCTAGCATGGCATGACTTGTTTACCAAAGATCACGATTTTGAAGGACCCAGCTCATGCAGGCTGGAACAACCACATTCTCATCACTTAAAAACAAGTTCTAGAAATGGAAAAATATTTTCTTGAAGTTATACAACACCTAGGGTTTTTTATAGTATGTTTTAAGTCTGATTGCAGCTTGCCTTGAGCAGCAAAGCTAACTACTAACTGAGTAGTTAAAATAATGGAATAAACAAGCTAACACTTGCTGATAAATGAACATTAATAGCTCATTAATAAGCTATGTTATGGTCTGCCTTGGAACATGATGAAAGATATGAAAGGAACTTGACGCCTTATCTATTGAGCAGTCCAGATACAAATTCTTTTGTTCAGAAGTAAGCAATGAGGGCAAAAATATTCTCTCAAGTGTCTGTGAGATTTTAGTCGCATTTTTTTTTGTTAAAAGATTATAATGATTTCAGTCAATAATCTCTTCTTTATATTCTTTGATGTGAAAAGAATAGGGGAAGGTCAACCTGCATTTCTTTCGGGTATCATTCAGGTCCAGCCACTGTTGAGATGGAGAAGTGCTTACTTATACCTGTGCCAGCAGTGTGAGCACTGATAAAACTGGAGCTCCTGACTTTGAAAAGGTGATCACTAATGGTCGAGTGAAAATCTGACCAAGAATGAGAGCTTTCAGGGGTCACATTATTTTCACAGCATTTTACACTCGAGAAATATCCTAAGTCCTTTATTGGTCATGAGTCACACAGTGACAAGTCAGGCCCATTCAGCTCATACATGCTAGATCAGATGTATGTATGAAAGCATGGCTGTTTTCTGTGGTTATTAATATTTAATGCTGGAAATATTCTGTTCTCATATCCATGACTTACACAAGTATGGTGGTCCCATATGTATAACAGGAGGGCACTGCTTATATATAACACTTGTCAGGGCAGCTGCTTTCATGTATTTCTTAGCATTAAAACACACAGACTACATCATCTCTGTATTTTTGTCCCTAGGACAAAGAACATGTGTGTTGTAAATTAATTTATGCAAGTGATCCCACAGGTCTTTAATATTTTCCCTTTCCCCATAGCATCCTGGCAACATTCTAAGAAATATACTTCTCTGTCTCAAGAAACTACTGAGTCCTTCTTTAATTACTTTTGTTGATATCCTCACAATGAGATCTAAAGGGAAAGTGTTTTTCAATGGTATATAGTTTCCTTAATTGTGCAAAACCTTTCTAAAAAGATTGAAGTCACTGTATCATGATAAACTTATTTCAGATAAACTTATTTCAGGTATGTATGCTTTCACTCTGCTTTGTGAGACAACTGGTGATACAGCAAAACTTTTGGTTTTTCTTGGTATTGCCATAAAACATAACATTTTTTTAAAAGATGCACAGGTATGCAAGGAAAGTTTACATTTCATTTCAGATGTGAATTTAGAAGATTATTTTACTTTTTTTTTAATTTAATTTTTTTCACACCTGTCATTAATGGCAGGATGTAGTCTCAGATATGAGTATGTCATTTTCATCATCAGGAACAATGCATAACAAAACATTGTAATAAGGCATACTGCTTGCTGGGATTTTTTGGGTTTTGTTTTTTTGGTGTGGGTTTTTTTTAATAAGAGGTTAAATCGAAGCATTTGTTATCAGCCAAAATCTCTGAAGCAAATATATTCTATCTGGCTAAAATATTTGACTATTTTGTATTAGATTAAGCCTTTTTTTTTTTTTTTTTTTTTTTTTTTTTTTTTTTTNTTTTTTTTGCTGCCATGTCCCTAGGCATCAAAAATGCCTCATGTTTTATGCTACAAAAAGGACCTGTTCTTTAGCTGTATTTAATCCATACAAGGAGGAAATGCTAGGTTGTAGATTTTCCACTGGGACATCCCCTTTTACTGCATGAAAGCACTAGTTGGTGCAGTGGAGAGAGATAAGACCTTGGGGGCTGGAAGGCTTGGATTGTTTTCCTAGCCATTTCTGCAAGATTTCACTCCTCCATGCCTCAACTTCGCCATCTGGAAAAAGGGACTAATAGTACAAACCTCTTTTGTAAAACAAACAAGCAAACAAAGAACCTCTTTGAGTCCTCCTGGTGAGAACACAGCTACACAGAGAGAGTTTTATTATTATCAGCATTATCGGCTGGGCTCCACAGTTGTACAAATCCTGCAGTAATCACTTCCTTCCTTGTTTTTTTTTTCAGAATAGAGAGGCCGAGGCTGTTTAAAATGCCAGTGTTATACAGAGGATACGCCTGCATTCTTGTTTGTCTAGAACGCCATGTTTCTCACATTAAAATTTATGAAACAAAATTCCAATTAATCAAGTCGACAGTGGATTTTGTGGGGCATCAACACGGAATGTACAGTGCTCAGTTATCTGGCCCTCAGATTTGCGTTCCTCTGTCATATCCAGCTTCAAAGAAGACACTTCCTTTAATTTTGGTCTTTGCAGAAATTATAATTGATAAATCCACAGAAAAAAACTGCCCCCTTTGGCCCCTAAGGGATGTTATGGTTTTTTTTAAAAACTTATTTAAAAATACATCTCTATTTTTTGGGGTGGTATTATTGGCTACTCTATTTTTCTTCTTAGTAAAACTCTTTCCCTTCTCTGGACCAAATATATGAAATTGATAGAGAACAGCTGCTGTTCAGTCTGCTGGAGTTTTATAACATGTTATCAAACCCTTTGAACACAGCTGGTAAACAGACGCTCCTCAGAGCACACATGCCAGCAGCTCTTTGTGTTGAAAAGGTAAGACAGTCATTTGGGGGGAATTCTGCTACAGCAGTAAAGACACTGCATCAGAAGCCTTATATGCAGGGACTGTATGTTCTGCACTATGGGGTTCAACCAGGAGTTGAAATTCTCATGTTAGATGAGAGATCTAAACTAGAAGTTAAGCCAACTTCCACAAAGGGATTTACCTGGAATTACAGAACTTTAGCAGTGAATCTTTGAATAGGTTTTCTCTCTGAACTCTCTTTATAAGAAGCATTGGGAAAGGGCCAGTGTGCTGCCGGGATATTACTATGTAAACATGGAGTTATTGTGTGATTGCCCTGAAATCCTGAGCACTCAGTGGAGGTGGTCTGTTGGCCAAAGGTGTTAATCTTGGTTTATGTGGTTGTGTATCCCCTGTGGCTTTCTGCTACATGCAAGTATTCCTGCAAAGCAGATAACACTGAGTTCCTAAGAGGATTTCTGGAAATACTGCAGCAGTTTTCTAGGCAGAGCAGAAATGCATCGAATACACTGCTGAAATGGGGTGGCAGCTTCGCTCTGCCTAAGGGATCCCCTGATCATAGACTGCAAAAACTGCAGATTCTCTGGCTGCCACTACAGCTGTTTCCAACAGAAGCAGTGTGGCTGTCCTTCATGGCCAAAAAGTAGAAATAGCAGGGCTCTCTGGCAAGCTCCTGGAGCCAACTGTGCATTCTTGCGGGCACCACCCAAAAGCATGAGACTCACAGGGTTGTGAGTGTTGTCAGCTCTCTCATCCTGAAACTGAGCAGGCTCTTTAGTTGGGAAGTAAACGTACCCAAGAGGTCTATTGCATTGTCAGATGCATTTAACACCTGTGAAAAACCCGTGCTGCTGCTGCTGTGTTGCAAACATTATGTGACAAGGCTGATGAATGACTTAAGCAATGATGTGACTGCTCTACCACATTTTCCAAGGTGGTAAACCAGAGAGGAAAGTGTGCATCATTTAAGAGGTGTTGTTGGGACATCTGGTTTTCATATAGATGAAAATAGATGCTATCAAATGACTGCTCAGTAGGCTACATGATATTATTTTGTTCCCAGTTGATTATATGCCGTATCAAAACATCCACAGTCATGCAGGCATTAGGCTCTTGTCTATGTCTCAAATGCAAGAGCAGGAGTGGAAATCTTGCTATATGAAAAAATATGCAAAGGGCCAGTAGGATGTACCTTTTGTGTATCAGCCTGTTCAGGCTACTGGTTTATGTACTTGGGTGCGTAATTTGGATTGATCAGCCAACTCCACGTTGCAAGATGGAAGATTTGGTCCATTGCTCTCAGCCCTTTGGAGACAGAGAACCACAACTGCTATGAAGCAGTACTTAAGGAGAGCAGAGTATAAGTTTCCTTCAGAATGGATACGTATACCGTAACTTTTGGGATACTTCATATGTGGGTTGATCTGGACCAAAATAGAAGATACTACTTATTTTCCCAGTAGGAGATTCAACTTCTCTACATAGTTAGGAGATTTCCTGATTTTAATTTTTTTTCTTCATTTTTCAGGAACTGAAATAACTTTTCCAGTTAGTGCTGGAAAAGCTTACTTCTAATAAGTTTGCAGCAGGCAGGGAAAATACGGGAAAAGATGCAATATTGTGCAAAAATGTCAGTCTTATGGGTCATATTTGAGTCATGTTGGTTTGAGCCAGACTAATTCATGATGTAAATCTGAAATTTAGTGAGGGATTCAGTCACTGGAATGTACTTCGCTTTCAAAGGAAAGGTTAAAGGTCTTAATAGTCATAATGCCACTGCATTTTAAGATTTTGGAGACACATTCATGATACTAAACAGAAAGTTTTCAGCTGGTCGCACCACATCAGTCTGATTTCCACAGAATCAGAAGCAGAGAAACTTGTTTTGCATATGTTCAGAGAAAAAATTACTTATTGCTGCAAACTGTGGAAAAATAAATCAAAAATCAGCAGAGAAAATGGTAAACAGCAGACAGCTGTAAACCCAATAGTGGGAACAGAAGGAGGAAAATTATGAAGCACTTAGCAAATTAAAGAAACCAAATGTGGTTTAGATAATATATCACACTGATTGTAAAACAGCATTAACATCTTCCTTTGTCCAGCTGACAACATAAGGCAAACAAAGCCTTTCTTCCATCTATTAATTACTCATTGTTCTTGTAAATGAACAATAGCTATAGGCAGATTGAGGAGGGCTATCAGTGCAGCATCAGGTCATGATCACATTTACTGAACGATGAATAAGAATTGCCTCCAGCCTCTCAGAAGTGTTATATACATTTAGCAGCAATGGCAATACTGTGCCAGAATAAATTACTTATGGAAATCTATGAAGCCCATTAGGCTATATTTTTTCCAATTTATGTTTCAAAGCAATCAATTAGAGTCTTCAGCCAGAGAAGGATTTTTTCTCTGGCTTAAAATGTAACTACGAGTCAACAATTCATTGCATTTGCATAGGGAAAAGACTTATATATATTTTCAGGTTCTGTATGGTTAAAATGCATGTCTTGTCAACTTAATTCAGCCATAAGCATACTGCAAATAATGTGCAAATCTCTTCTTCCTTATTTGCTGACTTACTTAATCTGTTTTTTCTTTCAAACTTACACTTGATCTGGTTTTCTATGCTTCTTTTACCAACGGATAAAAGACAATTATTTCTGTTTGCCATCTAAAGCCTTTCAGCTAGCAAAACAATTACTTAAACTCTACCTTCATCTGACATAGCTGTTGACGCAATATGTGGAAATTTACAGCTGCTGCCAAGAGTCATGGGGTTCACAGAAAGTACAAATACTGAGAATACACTTCTCAAAGTAAGTGGGAGAGAAAAACAGTAGAATACGTAGATACTGAAATACATCTTGTCTCTAAAAGGGAAGAAACCCACATGTTTCATGGAGATGTTAGAATAAGAAGTTCTGCCTCCCACAAAGGCTTGAGAAACATTTATAAAATGCTTACCTGTGGACAATCACAATTTTCAGTGAAGTCAGTGGTAAGCCTGTCTGGATCATCTACCTAATAACATGGAAGTAAGGCAAAGAAAAGATGATCTAAGTCTAGCAATAGTGGGGCAACCCACTGGTGCCTTTCCCTGGTCTTAAAATTAAAAGCCAGACACAGTTACGAGGAAAAGGGGTTTTTACCTTGGTGTTTATTTAAGGATCTCTAGGTGCACCACTTCGTCCAGGTGGAATGCACCAAAATGCACCCCAAAATGCACACACACAATGGATCACATATACAATTTATAGGCCTTGCAAATTAGCACATCTATCAAAGATTCCCCAATAGGAGACTCGAGTGAACCCCCCATCCCGAGGAACCTTCCCTCTGGATGGGCCGGTCTTAGTTTACAGGATGTGTTCTAGAGAGGACCTTGGTTTCTGACCCCTGACTGCAAGGCTTCCAGGATGTTTGGTCTCCTGGCTTAACAAAATATGAGGTCTAAGCTTAGTTATCAGACTTAAAGAATTAAAAGTATGTGGGCTAAAAGCACTGAGGACACATAAAAGCTATATACAAGGGTATATAAAAGGGATATAGAAGAAAAGGCAAAAAAATCGTCATGGCATCACCACCTGTGTTGTTAAGGAAGGGTGCTGATATGTGATTTCAGGTCAATGGCTGGAGTCTGGAGTAACTTTACCGAGGTTCCATGGAAAAGGGGACCTCCTTCATGGCCTTGGATTTGACACATGCTTCATTTCCTCATTTTGAACTCATGGAGGCCCTTTTATAGCACCTCTTTTGCACGGGCTTGTGCAGTCATCTTTAAGCTATCCTGGCAAAAAGACTGACAGGAAAATATACACAGATTAACAGCATAAAGCAATTGCTTATTGGCTAATGAACAACATTTTAAAAAAGCATAGCTGAGATTTACTTTAGCGGAGCTATTTGGGTAAGTGTTGGTGTGCTCACCATCCTGGATAGAGCAGCTTTAATAAAGAAAATATTAACTACACCCCTAAATGTTACATTATCATCACTGAAACAGAGCACATTATTCCTGATGACCTGTTTGGTCTCTTGGCAATGACTGAATGCAGAAATCGCTGCTAGAAGAAGAGGAGATCAGACCTAAAATGCTTATCGAAATGTCTATGAAAAGCAGCATAACTTTGAACCGAGACAGTCCATTGTTTGGTGCATGTGTTTTCCTATTCAAGCACCACATTGCTGTAGTGATCACAAGAAAGAGCAAACTTCAGGATGGTGTTCATCTGGGTGTTGTGAATATTTTAATGCTTTGCTTGTCATTTCTGCACTTCCTTAAAGCATTTGAATCTGGGGTGAAACAATAACTCCTGTGACTTCACTTGTTTAATATGCTTTCCTACTATAGAACTTCTTAATTTCTTAGAATCATAGAACCATGCAAACATTTAGGTTGAAAAAGACTCTTAAGCTTATTGAGTCCAACTGTTAACCTAATACCGTCAAGTCCTCCGGTAAACCATGCCCCTCAGTGCCACATCCATACATTTTTAAATACCTCCAGGGACAGAGACACCACCCGTTCCCTGGGCAGCCTGTTTCAGTGCTTGACAATCCTTGCAGTGAAGATTTTTTTTTTCTAATATTCAGACTAAACCTCCCCAGGTGCAACTGGATCCATCTCCTCTTGTTCTGTCTCTTGTTACATAGGAGAAGAGACTGACCATCGCCCGCCTCAACACTTCTTCTTTTCAGGTAGCTGTAGAAAGGGATAAGAACCCCCTGAGCCTCCTTCTATCCTTCTCCCTGAGCTGTTCCTCTCAGGACTTGTGCTGCAGACCCTTCTCCAGCTCTGTTGTCCTTCTCTGGACTTGCTCCAGCACCTCAATATCCTTCTTGTAGTGAGGGACACAGAACTGGACACAGGACTTGAGGTGTGGCCTCACCAGTGCCGAGTACAGAGGGAAAATCCCTGCCCTGGTCATGCTGGCCACACTATTGCTGATGCAAGCCAAGATGCCAGTGCCATTCTTGGCCACCTGGACATACATTGGCTCATGTTCAGCTGGCAGTGACCAACCCTCCCAGGTCCTTTTTCTAACGTGCGTCTTTCCAGCCACCCTTCCCAAAGCCTGTAACTCTGCATGGGGTTGCTGTGACCCAAGTGCAGGACCCAGCATTTTGCCTTGTTTAACTTCGTACAATTCTCCTTAGCCCTCCTTTTGTTACTGATGTAGCTATAGAAACATTTTTTATTGTCTTTTATGGCCGTAGCCAGATTAAGTAGTTTCTGGGATTCGGTTCATCTAATTTTCTTCCTGCATAACCATATGACATCCTTGTAGTCCTCCTGGTTTCCCACCCCTTCTTCAAAAGATCGTACTCTTTCCTTTTTTCTTGAGTTCCAGAAAAAGCTCTTGGTCTATCCAGGCCAGTCTTCCACACTGGCTCATCTTTCAGCTCATGGGGACTGCCTGCTCCTCTGCCTGTAAGATTTTCTGCTTGGAGAATGTCCAGCTTTCTCAGGATTTTATACCAAGGGATGCAGTCAACCAGGCTCCTAAACAGGTCGAAGTCTGCTCTCTGGAAGGCAAAAGGTAGCCATTCTGCTGGCACCCCTCCTTATTTCTCTGAGAATTTTATGATCACTCCACCCAAGGTTGCCTCCAAACATCACTTTACCCACCAGTCCTTCTCTGTTCACAGATAGGAGGCCCAGCAGGCACCTTCCGTAGCTGTCTCCCTCACCAGCTATGTCAGGAAGTTACCTTTCACACACCCCAGGAACCTTCTGGACTGTTTCCTCTCTGCTGTATTGCGATTTGAACAGACAGCTGCTAAGGTAAAGTCTGCCACAAGAACAAGAGCTAGTGATCGTGAGACTTCTCCCAGCTGCTTATAGAATTTGTCATACCTAGGCTAGGTTCAGTCAGGACTTGGAAATCTCTGAAAGAGGCAGTTCTCCAATGACATCCATGAAGGAAAAACCTTACCTGATTTGTCCTGCATGTGGCTAGAACAGGTGGTGTGTAGTATCAGACTTAGAAAACTCCATGTTGCTGACTGGGGAGTTCAAACTGTAGCAACACTGTGATCTGGAAAACTCTTCATAGGCTGCATCAGAAAACCTGTGTTTTTATATGTTGCAATTTTTATTTGTGTGAGAAACACCCAGGAGAACGTCATAACTTGCATTTCTTGCATCTCTCTGGTGGCACAGATATAACAGGGGAAAAAGAGCAAGACTCATATGAAATCTGCTAGCTTCAGTGTTGGTTGACAGCTCTGTAATCCTTGTCAATATCTTTGAAAAACCTTATGGTATTGCAATTTTCTTGATGACATTTGAAGGGGAGAAAGGCTGGAGTTATTAGTTTGATATGTCATTCAGTATATCAAAATAGTCAAGTAATCTGCCTATGGATATTTTACTGTGTCACCGTGCTCTGCAATCAGAACTGGCATAATTAAGAGTAGTGAATATCTAATGGGAAAAGCAGATTTTAATCAGATTGTTTACTGCCTGGGCATCTGGAGAGTTTTCACTTGCCTGGTTTTTAGTTTCAAGGGGAATAGATACAACAAAGTATTCTCCAGGGTATTGTTTGGTTTCATGAGCATATCTTGACTTTAAGGCTTTCAGTAGCTTATGCAGAAAGGAGTAATGAAGAAAATGGGTTTTAAAGTCAGTTGTCCATCATGGAGCTGAGTTTTGTTGTTCGTGGGCCCAGAAAATATAGATATTTGCCAAAGACTTTTGAAATCTATCCGGGAGGTGTCTCAACACCAAGGACTGCCTCTAATAGAGGCAAAAGCATAGACCTGGCACAGTACTGTAATTTGAAACCCTACTAGTTGATGGAAAAAGGAAAGTGTTCTCAATGTTTTTGCATCAAAATCCACAGTAGTTATGCCCCATGGCCACTGTGGAGATGCAGCAATTTTTAACTGAGCACTTGAAATTTCTTCTCTCAAATTACTCAGACAAGAAGAGGTTTTTTTTGCATTGCCTGGCTCAGGCTGCAGTGCAGCCCATGAAAGGGAGAACATCTCCTCAGATTAATGAGCCACTTAAACTGTGTATGTGTGTGTCTGTGGGTCTGTGTGTGTCTGTGTGTCTATGTTTGTATCTTTTCCTCTGAGACATTTAATGAGCAAATAACAGCTGCACTCCAGTTCTTTAGGCCTGCCCAATTACCAGATCTGTGATCAGCATGATAGAGAGCACAGTTTATGGGACTGTTTTTGTGACTGATAAAGCCCTTGTAGGACCTTATCATAAATGACAGCTATTTGTCTGAGAAAGCAGAAAATACAGGATGAGGATGGACATATTTTAATTGTTAATCATGTTTTGATTGCTCCGAAGGTTCCCTGGTTGTGATATGTACCATACTTGTGTGAACTGTGTTATATTACACTCCAGTGAAAAGTTGGCCAAACCCTGTTATCAAGACATGTACAAATTTTGGTGCAGAGTAGGGCATTAGTCCTTAAAACCGTATTTTTTAGAGGGTACATCAACGTGCCCAGTGTTCAGTGCTAGCATGGCAGCCTGGCACACAACTGATGACACCCATCCACTGCCTGAAGCTGAGGATAAATAGCACAATGAAGGTAAGATTAAGCAAGTAGTCAGAGTGATTCACCAACTGGATTAGCAAAACAGAAAAATCCATGAGGCTTTCCATGACCTCCCACAGGCTTTTGTTTTCCATGGAGCTGAGAGTGCATAATTTCCAGTGGACGGTGTGAAACAATGCAATGTAGCTTCAGGGAGCGAGGGGCAGTCTGAGGCATAACCCCACTGCTGCCTATGGTCAGTAGGGCCCATCCCTCAGTCACACCCCACTTCTGCTTTTAGACAGAAAGGAGGATTGGAGGCTGCAGAAGGGAAGATTTTGGATTGCATGCTGGCTGCAAGTGAAGCCCCTCTGCCAGGGATTTCAGGTTCTAGCTTGACTTGGTTTGACTTGGTATGTGTGGTTTTCCTCACTTTGAATTTTAATGCTCAGGTTTGAGTTCACTCAAATCTGGCAAAATAGAGCAGCCTTGACAGTAACTGTGTTTCATGAAAAAGGTTCTCTGGGCAGAGAGAGGGAACACTATTAATGCCATCACTAGCTGAACTGCTCTAGCAAGAGTCGTGGGCATCCAGAAGGAGAGAATCCAATCAGTGAATCTCAATCCATAAGACAGTGTGTGGGAATGGTTCTTGACCCTTCGAACTTGCCTCTCACATTCCAAGCTGAAATGGTGGTTGGATGATCAAGATCCACAGCAGAGAAAGGAGTAAAAAGAAGTGGAAGAAAAGGGAAAAGGCAACACACAGAGAACAGCCAGTGGAAATGATTAATTTTTAGACCTTGTAAAATCAGGAAAACAATGGGAGCCAGAACTGTGTCTGTATTCAGAGCTTAGAGAATTTAGCATAGCTAAAGATTAAAGAAGAAAAAGCAGACAAACATTGTTTTCACAATTTCATGAGGTAGATGAGAGGTGAGAAGTGAATAAACCATGATTTCCAGTAATAACAAAGTCATAGGAACAACTGATAAGGTAATTTCATGTGAACCCAACACAAACTAAGCCTTAAAATGAGACTGGTTTACTTTACCTGTGGCCAAAAACTAGAGGGGCAACCAAAGCACTTTTCAGAGCAGGGATATCTGATATTTTCATGTAACTTTGGAAGGATTTTTGAATTCCTTAGCTGAAAGACAGGATCATTTGTTGTACTTGTGACTTCAGCATACAGGAATTATTCTTGAGAAAAACAGATATAGTCTCCAGAAATGCTTTTGAAAACTGGGGACAAATGAACTATCTGGGGAAAGGATTAAGCTCATGGCAGACACTTGAGCAGAGAAGGCAACAAGCACTACAAGAAATCTAGGAATCAGGCCAGAGGGAGTCATACTCTTCTGTTGAAGAACCACTGCTCAGAGCGAAAAAAAAGGGAATACTTAGGGTGCGAGAAGGCTGGAAGCGAAAGGCATCACATGTACTTTCTTCTGACGATAAGTGAACAGGAAAAAAAGGAAAAAGACCATACACACAGGATGTAGACATATACTGCACGAGGGCACATGCAGAGTGACAGGAGACACTTTGTGCCTCCACTGGAGCAGGTGATTTTCTCTCAGGTTCGAAGCTGACAGGTGGACACCTCATATTGTTTTTCTTTCTTTCTCTCTTTCTTTCCTTCTTTCTTTCTCTTTCTTTCTTTCTTTCTTTCTTTCTTTCTTTCTTTCTTTCTTTCTTTCTTTCTTTCTTTTTCTCTTTCTTTCTTTCTTTCTTTCTTTCTTTCTCTTTTCCTTTTTTCCCTTTTACTGTGGCCCTCCTGGAGCAACAAAGAAGAGATAATCTGCTTTTTTTACCCAAACCTCTCAACACACAAAAGTATTTTCACTTTTAAGCCAGTTATCCAGAACTGTAATGTTCCACACAGAATTCACTCTGAGGTGCAGATGCAAAACTTGCTAAATGAAGATCAGATCTTGTCCACGATAGGTTTTGGGTTAATAGGGTATGTCTACAGTGTCAGCCGTGAACAGGTGTGATCTTGTTCTCAAGTTCATAGTCATATCTAGTACGCATAGTTATTACGACAGTAATAACTCAAGCATATATCCCTCTGTGGACAGAGTCTAGATCTCTCCCAATGAGTTTAAAAGCACCAGGGCTCTCGCCTCTCATTGTAATGCAAATCTCTTTAAATTTAATTTTTGCATTGTCTTCAGCATAGCTTCCCCCTGGGTAACATTCTCACAATTTCCAGCTTTCCAATGAATTTCCCAAAATTTGCTCTCCCAGATTGCAGTTTGAATGTTGATAAGAGGACTTATGTGGTTCACATGGTTTAACAAGTATATTGCTGGACTACAGTAGCTGGCATCAGGAGCAGAGAATAAGGCTTGACTCTGCTTGGTTTGCAAGCAAAGATACAGGCTGAAAGAGAAAGGTCAATCATGGTGACATTGCGTGTTAGCATTCGACCCTGCAGGTCAGCCTCAGATGAGCTGCCTCACTAAACCCCGCTCCAGATGGAGGTTCTCCCAGATCAGCTACTTCTGTACACTCTGTGGAAGTTCTGAACAGAGCAGCAGCCAGCACACCAGCTCCTGAAGGCTTGCATGAGCAGGCAGAGAGACATGGTGGTCAGCTCTTCACACCTCACCATGAGAAAATACATGGAGGAAAAAGAGAATTGCCAAACATAACGGATCATCACCAGCTATTAAGAAGTATTCTGAGCCTGGCTGTACAGAGAAAACAAATATATTTTTTCCTCTGTACTTTTTCTCAAAGAGTTACTTCTACCACTGAATTTATCTCAGTGCAGTGGTGACGCCCGGCCTAGGAACCCCCAGGCAGTGTCTGTGCTGCTCAGAGGGCTGACACAGGCTATGGCTCAGCCAAAGTGTGCTATTTCAATAACAGAAACCAAACCCTGTGTTTGAAAAAAAGATGTTTCTTCCAAGTGTTGGAGAGGAGAGCTGATATTTGTGAGCTTAAAAAACACATCAACTTGCCATGAAGCCTATGAAAAATAATCTTCTTTTTCTTGAAAACAGTCTTTTGATTCCTGTTTGTTAAATGAAATCCATTTGCCAATATTTTGAAGTTACCTTTTGGATTGTTTTCAAAGATAAAATGTTTTTTTAAAGAACTGTAAACAGAGTGCTAGAGTTATTTTTTAAAAATTAAATTATCTTGGAATTGTTTATAAACCTCCTCCAAACCATCACAGAATTGAAGTATGGATAGTAATGAGCTCAGTGGTTATTGGATCACTAAGCTTAGCTCATCCAAGACTTCAGTGATCTGTGAGCTGGTTTTTCTTTACTTTTCTCCCTTTGCTTTTCTCCCTTCTCATTCTTTTAGTCTCCAACATTTTCCAGATATGAATGGCATGTTCTTTAATTTATTTATTTTCTTCGTACTGTTTGCTCTCTTTGTTTCAATGTTTTATTATATCCTTAGAATCAAATAATTAAGATTTGTTAACAATAGCAACCCCCACAACAAAACCTTTTAAATGTGTGTGGGACTCCTCACTTGGCTGCTATTCCTGCCAGTTTTAGAAACTGCTTTTTGTAAATGGCATAATTTTCATGTTGGGAAAGATCAATGTAATTGGTCACACATGAAAAGGCCTTTTAAATTCATTATCTCCAATTATAATAGCAATTGTGGAGAAAGGTGTCTTTTGCATGGAAATTTATCCAGTAGACATTTGCAAAGAATCCATTCATGCACATTGGTACCTCTGCTGAAAGCATTCTTGAAGTCAAAGGAGTCCTTGAAAAATTGGGCTGGTAGCTCAGAAGCAAATTTTCAAGTTATAGAAACACAAAACCTTCTGGTGAGTGATGGTATTTGACTGATCCTCCTGTACATAAAGTCTGTGCTTCAGATAAAGATAATATTAATTAGTTTCTCCAAAAGCAAGTTTCAGAGCTTGAGCAGAGTTCCTGAGAAAACTTGCAACATCATTCTCTTGGTATTTTGGCAGCTGTCTTCCATTTCTTATATTGGAAGTAAACTTTATGTATGAGAAGAAGCAACACTAGTGCTTCCAGAAAAGGAAACAAGGCATCTCATTTCTAAGTTCACTTGCCTCATCTATGAGAAATTAAATAGAATCCTTCCACCTCTGCTGTGCTTCCAATAAACACGAACTGAACACTCCAGTCCAGAACCACAATGGAAAATGTCATAATTGTCAACATTATCGTGGTACTATATCCATGCAGGACATGATTCTTCCACATCTTTCTTTTGAAAGGTCTTGGTTTACCCTGCAGCCTGGAACGTTTGGGCTTGGGTATAGGCACGGGAATTGAAGCCAGGCCTTCCCTGGTTACTCAGATAAGTGTCATATTGGGGGTTTCAAAACATAAAACATATTTGGACTTTCAGGCTACTGCATACTGCAGCAATATCATAACAAAATCAATTTGAGTAAATTGATGTACATTTTGGTAACATACCAAAATTGCTAGCAGTGTTTCCCGTTTCTGGGGAAACTTTGAAACATGCGAATAAAAGCAGTTATAATTAGAGGAAAATATAAAAAAAAATTCTTTTAGTCTTTTGTTTTATTATTCACTTGGTATAAAATGGAAAGTGTTGGACAAGTGTAATTACTACTGTTGTAAATAGCACCATCTATAATTATGCTTTTAGATAGTCCTCGTGTGAAACAGCAGTACTTTTTATGGAGATGTGCTAGTGACTCTTTTATGTTATCTTCAGTTCTAGAAATAAGGCATAGTTTTTTCACTGAAAAGGCTCCTTTAATAGAAAAATCTATCTGTTTTATCTGGTTTATCAGGTAAACACTCTTGTTGTTTCAGCTGACAGTTGAAAAACCATGGTGCGCTGTAATGAAGCCAAGTGCATTCAATAAAGGTCCTAAATTCCTGGCAGGGAGACAAACTGTTCAGGATTTTCAGTGAGACACTAATGGAGATCTGGTAGTGCTTTTTAAAAATTTTATTCTCCTTTAATGTCATTATAAAACCATTTCATAGACTGCATAAATGTTCCTTATTGTCTTACTTTATTGCCAGTGTCTAAGTAATAGTCCCACTTTCAGTAAACACTATGTAGTTCAGCAGCTGTGTGCCAGAGTGTTGCTTCATTATCCTGATGAAAAAATGTATTTTATATGATGTAGGTCAAAGAAACATTGTTATTAATGTTTAGAGGCTGCTAGTAGAGGATAAGAAAAGGAAATCCTATACTGTCATCTTGCTTTGAATTTTCCACTCAGATTTACAAAAACATGACAAAGAATTATAAAATGGAAAACCCACTTAAATACCCACAAAGTACAAAAAATTATCCTTTTTCTTTTTTTTTCCAAATAAAAAGGAATTTCAGGAAGATGCAATACACAGCAGTAGGTTTAGGAGGAGATCATAATGAAGTTTTAGGATCACGCCTTTCTCTTCTGGAGATGTCCTGGCTAATCTTCTGCGTGTCCCTCAGGCTTTGGTTGCTGGTTGCTGTTTCCTGGTAGCTGTCATCTAGGTCAGGGAGATGAATTCTTCTGGACTGTCCTCTCACAGTCACATGTGGCAATATTCAACATTGTCCTGCTTTTTCACTTGCCTTTCAATGTGAATGAAGCTACAGTCTGGTATGGAACTGAATTATTTTGAATCAGCAATATTTAAAGTTGCACTGGATGAGGCTGGGAAGCAAAGTCAACTACAATTTTTATTATGCAGAGAAATTTCTGAATAACTTAACTCTTTACAGAAAGAAACAGCATAATTGAGTGTATAATTGAAACCTTGTCAGAGGTTTAAGAACAGCAAGGTAGATTAACCTGAAATTAAAAGCTAGCTGAAGCTTGTAAGAAAAATAGATATGTGCATTAAGGTTCTGGTTTCTTTCTATTCCAAACATGGAATTGACAATCTGAAGCTGCAGGGTTTCATTTATCTATAGCACTCAATACCTGTGCACCTCTTTCCCCATTGAAATGGAAGGTAAACACTGCAGAGAGCAGAGATAGGTTAACACTGAGTGGTGTTTCCATTGGCTTCACGGTTTCTTAGCAGCTTTTCTATAGAGTTCTTTTGATTTCTCTATGAAAACAGAAAAAAATAGCAAATATTCCTACCCAGGAACCATGAAAAACACCTTCCTTACTTGCCATCTTCATAGATAATTTTTGCAGAAGTCTGTATTTAACTTCTATGTAATTGGATTAGATTGAGATGAAACTGCATTTACATCAAGATAGAACTACATTACTTTATGATTTCATCCAAAATGTTTATTTTCACATTTTCTTCCAATAAAATTTTCATTCTTTGATGATTGTGTTTCTCATTAAGCTTCTCCAGTATTTAATCATGTGTGCGGTTATTTGATGAAGCCATTTTCATGCAACACAAAAGCCAGTAAGACAATCACTAGGAGAATACTCTGAAGACATAATATTCTTTTTCTTTCATGTCACTGCAGCCGGATTCCTTGATTCAGTGTATCTTGCCACAGAGGAAGCTATTCAAACATACAAGTTGCAGATTTGCTTATGGCAGGACCTTTTAGATGTGCATTTAGTACAACTCTCCTTGAACAACTTCATGAGTAAAGGCAGCCTGGAAAAAGAATAGCAAAGGGTGTGATTGGTGACATTTAAACTGAGCAAAACCACATTCACTGCGTACAGTGAAGAAATATTTTATGGCCGTGAAGACAAGATTCATCTCAAAGGATAGACTTTGCCACTGCAATGTAAAGCTTTTTGCCCTGCTCAGGCACTGTGTAAGAAATAGTTTTGCCATCTCTGACCTACAGCTGCTCATGTCCTTCTGCTCCCTGATATTGGAAAACTGGCTGCCAGCCTCTTCTCCCCAAAGTGTCAATTAGATTGAAATTGATTTTTACACTTCTGTGACAGGTGTAGCAACTTGGGCAAAGATGACGATGGCATTCTAATTTGCTTTAATGAATAAGGATTTAGCAGAATTCATGTAAACACGGTGCCTTTTATTTTGCATCACTCAATTGTCTGACTTTTTCAATACTCTATTCTCCTCACCCTGTAGCATTTTGTTTTCTAAGTTGACACTTCATTCAACTTGCAAATACAGGTTGAATTTGGGTAGAATCTAACTTGCTGCCTCTAATTAGTTTTTAATTTCACCAGTCTAATGAGAGGTCCACTGTGGGAAGAGGATGTCTTGAAAGATTTAATTCCATTTGAGACTTATTAGGATGGAGTCAGTTCCTGACAATTTCTCATTGTTCATCCTCAAATCTTACTCTTCCTGTGTGTGTTGCTGGCACTACCGTCTCAAGTCATGATCAGTAGCAGAAGTGATTCTGGACCTTTAAAAGCTGAAGCGCTTTTGCAAGCACTGTGAGCAGCAAAACTTTATACTAAAATATTTCTCCTCTCCTCATTTCCCACTGGTGAGTTGGACTTTTCTTGACAGGAACAGTTAACAATGGTAAGATGTATACTGCTTGAGAAGAGGTTTAGATCTTGCCACTGAAGGACAAAGATCAATTCAGTTTATGCTGCATGAGGCCTGAGGGAGCTATTCACAAAGCTGAGTTGGTATTATTAGCACAGCTGTGATTCTATGAGTTCTCTCTGCTGATTTTAGGTGACATGTGAATGGAACTGCCATGGCAATAATAAGATGTGGGCTAACAGTGCTATGCACAAGCTTCCAGCCCATCTCTGTCCCTCAGAAGATGAATGGTTTTCTGGGGACCCTAGATGCTCCCTCAACTGATGAGAAAATCAGTATTTATAACCCTATTGTTTCACTTTAAGATGGCCAAGGAAAACATTCTAAAATAAGCTACAGCAGCTTTAGCAATGAAAAGAGCAAAAGTAAACCAATTTGAGCAATTAGTAAGCTGTGTCTATATAGATAAACTGAGGTTTGACATATGCAGGATTTAAACACGATGATGATGAGAGCAGTAGATGCACACAGAGTAAATATGATAGACATACAGGAAGCTTTCATCTGACAATGTCACACAAAAATTTATAAATCATACTGAATGCAACAGCTCACACAAACAGAGCAATGTTTGTCCTTCTGATTTATAGAAAAGAGTCTCTCTTCATCATTGTAATGTGTAATATTTTTTGGGTAGATTTCCTGACTTAATTCTTTCTTAAACTTGCAGGATCGACAGTTTGATAAATATTAACACCAATATGGAACATTACACCTACGGTTAAATAACTGAATGTAAAACCCAGACACTTCCACACAAACTGGGGATATTTTTATGTTCTGTAATGCTTTTTTTTCTTCCCGCATTACAAACCCTCTGAGGAATGTTACATGTTCCAAACTGCTGATGTTTCCCTTTTCATTTATTGACTGTTTATAGCTTTTAACTCTATTCATTATTTTGTTTTGATGTAGTAGTTCTTCTGCAATAATTGTTTCAATTTTCATGCAGTCTTAAGAGGAATCCAAAGAGAATTATGATCAAGGTGTTTTACTTCTAAGTGTACTTTTTAATTGCAGGCTATTTCTGTGCCTTTTCCTGAATACATTCAGTGTGGGCACACCCTGTTGTTGGGTAGCTACCAATTCCATCATCTCTTCAAAAGAAAGCAGCATTTGTTTGCCTGTTGGACCAGACTAAGCTGAGCATGACCATAACTAAAAAGAAAGATGTTTCAAAGGGTGGTTCCCATTAGAAAAAAAAAACAAAAAGATACTGGAGAAGAGAGAATCCCCCCTGTTTACAACCGTGGCTAAAAATAATATCCAGAACGAGAGAAAAATTACTTGTCAACTGCACTACAGAAGAATGAAAACTGCTGCAGGTTTTAAGAATGCAGGGAATATTATTTCCTGCATAATGTGATTTTTCTCCAAAATGGAAAATTTCCCATTTGTAACCTAAATGGAATTTTTATACCATTTAAAATACCGTATTACCATATTTTATACCATATTACCAAATATATAATAAGTTAACACCATTGCCAGCCTGTGTATTGACTGTGTCTCTAGTGTGAGGCTGACCAGGCTGAGTTGCTGGCTTGCTGTTTTCCATATTGCAGAACTGCTGGGCAGAGTTTCAGCTCATAACAATGATTACGCTTTCAAATTATACCTTGGCTTGATATGGGGGATAAAACTGGCCAGGGTGGTCTCCTTTTGGAAGTTTGGAAGCCACTTGAAGGGGAAATATTTTTATCTATTTGGGCAGGAAGCAGACTGCCATGCTGTCAGGGCTAGAGAATGGGACATACATATTTACTAAAGTAGACTTAGTTCGGTTTTGGACCATGCTGTGCAAACAAGAAACACACCAGTCTCTCCTGGGATGTGGAAAAGTTGGACAGGTTCACTGATGTAAAATGTGCAAGAGATCCTATAGCCTTGGTTTGTCTCTCTTCAATAAGTTTCATACCTAGACTACTCTGCTTTTTCATGTGGCAGTGACACTCAAAGGAAAATTTATCCCGGTATGCTAAACCAATGTCCAACAAAGTCTGAGGGCATGAGGCATACACTTTGTCTGCTATATAAGACATATGTAGACATATTTTCAATTTTTTAATTAATTGGAGAGAGAAAATATAACCAGCATCAGAGAAAACTATTGACTGGAAGCTTCAAAAGTCTGGAGCTGGAGTGATAAAAGATGACAAACTAAAAGAAAAGTGAATAATGAGCTTATCCTTTGAAGCCAATATATACATATGAAAATTCTTGGAGTTCTCAGAGGTTTAAAAAACTCACCATCATTTTCTTGTTTGACACATTGGGAGCTGAAAGCCGACTTTTCACCTGTCTAGATAAGAACTAAATCTCTTGAAAATTTGGCATCATGAAGGTACAATCCAATAATGGATGACATGGAACCAATGAGTGGTACAGAAGAGAAAAGCTAAACAGCAGACCACCAAAATCATTTCTCCAAGAAAACTAGTTGCTTAGTCTGTGCAGGAGAGAGTGTTCTGTATTTCTTTCATTTTTTTATGCATTGTGTAACTTTTGATGATTTGTTTTGTTTTGTTTTCTAGTAGGCATGTTAAGGAGATCTGATTTCATCCATCAGTTTTCACTGTGCTGTACAAATGGAAGTATCAGCTGACACTGGGGGTTCATAGATTCCTTAGCCTTAAAGTCACATCTGGTTGCTGGCTTAAAATGGCAATGTTACCTGTTAAAGGTGTCTATTCTGGATTTTTTGATTTACAAAGAAATGTAAAAATGCTTGGCACTGACTGCTGAGACTAGAGTCAGTGGTTGGCCATTATTTCTGGAAAAGAGGTTATTTCCCCCTTTTGAACAAGGCAATCTGCCAAAAATGTTTTCAAGAGGAAATATATTCAGGGTATTAGTTACAAGATCTTGTCAAGATTTCAAAAGTTTAGGAGTACCTTTCCAGGGGGGTACCTCAGAAGTGATGTCATCAAAAGCTTCTGTTAATAGACTTTTCACTTCTGAAATCAGGATTCTCTTTGGACAAATCCTTTATTTGAAAAGCAGAAAATACACTGTGGTCAGCTTCCACTCCTCTAATCACACTGAGTTATAGTCTCAATATGTTACCCCTATAGTTAAATATCTTCCTTATGAATCACTTCCATGCATCTCCAAGATATCACTTGGAAGGACTGCAAGCTACTGTTTTCACTCCCTTGCACTTGTTAGATTAGACAGGTAGCAATGGGATGATCTTTTTTCCTATAAATATGGGCTATTAATGGATATGGATAATTATTTCAAGTGGTAAAGGAAAATAATATTTAATATTAAAATTAAAATTAATGAAATATTAAAATTGATGCCATTCTGGTCTTCTCTGATTTTCAGCTAGGATAATTTTTACACTTGTGAAGTGAATGTAAAAAAACACTTTTATGACTCCTTAAAACCATATATATTTTGTCAAGATGTAAAAATCTTCCCCAGATATGAACCAATCAAGAATCAGGCAGCAGAACTTTGTCTGCCGCACTTCAAATCTTCTCCTGCTCAAAAATTCTCTGCAGTCAAAATCTTGAAAAAATAATTCAGGTGTTAACAATGTCATGTGTTATTTCAAATAACAATGTATGGAAACAAGACGGAGAAGCAAATTATGCTTCATGAAGGAAAAAGTACTTGAGTGGTTGAACTTCCGTGTAGCAAGCAAACAGAAGGAAGCAGTGCTACGGACGACAAGGAGCAACTCTCAGTACTGTCATCCACCCACAGCTCTCTGTGCAAACTCTAGCTTTGTGTTGCTGGCACTCGCATGCATGAGCCACATCAGCATTTGCTACTTCTACATGAAAACAGGTCAACAAATTCGAATAAAGTGGACTGCAAAGTACTCTCCTTCTAGATATGGTACCTATAAACCTGTTCCTAAGTGCCATCTCTCTCCCCATCCCAGGCATTCCTTATGTTTAGCTGGCACTCTGTGAAACTACTTGTTTAGAATTGTCAGACTGTTGGTAGCTTTTCCTAATTTGTGGTTAGAATGTGAAGACAACTGAAATGCTGTTCTAATTACTTTCTCTTATGAGTGGTATGAAAAAAAGGCTTTTGTCTGCTGTTCTGAATAAAAAAGTCTGAAATCCAGCTCTCTGTAACACATTTATAATTATTTTTATGTTGGTAAAGATCATCAGAAGATTTAAACATAAATCCTAAGCTTTGTTTTGTGCTTTTCTTAACAGAGTGAATGCCATTAGATTAATTACAATAAATGGTGAATCAATGATCTGAGAACTTTGTAGTGTAGAAGTTCTGGTAAAAGGCTTTGGATGTATCTAGTGGCATATATATAGTGTGGTTTTGATCTCAGAAATACCTTCTCTAAAGAGAAAATCACATGTTTTGAAAATGAAATAGGAAGCAGAAGGTTTTGGTTTGTTCCATTAATAATAAATTCTACCATATCATGGCTAGGTTTTATGGCTCTTGGAAAAATGTAGAATTTTGCGTTGGAAAGAATACTGGTTTTTTAACATACTGTCTTTGGAATGGTGTTTTTGGAAGTGATATTCCTTTCCTACTTGAACTGAAACACAGGTTTTTGATTACCCCCAGGCAAGATGCAAGCCAGACCTGTGGTAGCTTCCTCTGAAGATGCTTCTTTTTATATCTTCTGTACTTGCAGTCTGTATTCAATATACCAGTTTTGTTTTAAAACCATATTTTGCTTCGTGAAGAGTAAGGATATCATTCCCAGTATGAGTGATTATGTAGAACTTTGCCATGTGAAAGTCTTATCTGGAGAATGAGGGTATAGAGCCAAGAGCAGAATTAGAGCAGAGAATTAGGAGTTTGCCAGCAAGGACTGCCAGCTGTTTCAAATGGCAGGATACGTTAGATCATATTCTTTCATATACACTCATTTTTCTTGCTCTATTAAATAATGTTAACCAGGGATGTCATCATCCATTTGTATAAGAACCACACTAAGGGAGAAAACAGATAGTGATGGTCATATTGGAGCAAAACAAGGAATGCTAAGGAAATAGTCCAGCAGAAAGCTTTTATGCTAATAAAGGAGAGTTCTTGGGTGGATGGAAGCATAGTGAGAATTTGGAACACATCACCTTTCAAAAAAACCCACATAGACATATTGTTTATCATGCAGAAAATAGAATCTGTAAACTCCAGAAGGGATGCATAACACACATTATGCAGAGGTAATATAATGAGCATTGTGGAACAGGCTGCATGCACTGGGAACGTGCTAAGCAGCAAGGGAAAAAATGCCAGCCTTTAGGAGGTTGTCAGGTCAGTAAATTAATGGAAGGGATTTTATTCAGTGGTGTTGCTATGCTGCAGACTTCCAGTACCAAGTGCTTTGTTCTCTTCCTGTAGCCCTTCTCATGAGCAAGAGAGAGCCTTTCTCCTGCAGCATTACCTGTTGCCATCAACAAGGCAATACTTCTGACTGCACAGTACTTTATTCTTTAACCAGAAAATTTTCAGTCCCTTTCATAAAAATATTTTGTCCTTCTCCCAAGCATTGCTGCTTTTGTTTCTGCTGCCATGGATGAGGTGAGCTAGTTTTGCTCCCACCACAACCTTGTCCAAAGAGCACCACTGCACTGGGACACTTGAGCTGGTTATCTGCACCAGGGGAGGGGAAACCATGAGATATAACTTCTGAGACAACAGTGAACTGAAACTTCTGCTTAATGGAATGCTTGTGGGTCATGACCTCACCTCAAGCCTTCAGGCGTGAATTGAAGCAGACAGTGTCCTTGACAAGCAAATACAAATGATTGATTACATTTACTGAAAGTTTGCTCTTCATTGCTCCTTTAAAGGATGATACTTTCACCTCTTTTGCTGTTCTGTGTTACTATTAGCATCTCAGTCTGGCTATGTCCTTCAGATCATCAGCTGTTCCCTGCCAACTCTTCAGCCATCCCCTAATCTACTCTGCCACCTTCTGTATTTCCTTCTCAAAGCTCACCCACATCTTTGAGCTTTGTGCCAAACGACCACTTGAGAAAAACCAAAAGCACTGACAAAATACTCAGCTTGATCTCAATTCTGACATCGGGATGAGTTTTCAGCCATCCAGTGTCAGAAAAAGCCATAGTTTTTAGACTAAAACACACTCAGGTGCTGTAATTATTTCAAACTCTTTAATACAGATAGATCCTATAGGGAATTGAGTTGTTTAGCATGGTTTTACCTAGCAGGCAAATCGTGTAATTTTTCCAAATATAAGTTTTGATTTGCAGTTTTTGGTTGGTTTGTGGGCTTGTTTGAGGTTTTTTTTGTGGGTACATATATCTCAGAAAAAAAGTAAGGTCTTTCACAGTAGAAAGCACCTTTTTTTTCCCCCTCATTTGTGGCATATTACCTTTAGAATATTGTTTATTCTTTTTCTTGATATTTTCAATAGATTCTTGTTCTTAAAAGACTCAAGATAATGATCAGGCTTTGGTATATGAATTTCAGTCAGTATCCTTAATGCAGATAATTGTCAGAAGCAAATAAAAATTGGCTTTCCCAGCTTCCTATCAGTTTCTCTTAGCAGTAGGATTTACACCATAAGCACCAGTAAGGATCTGGGGGGCACCAATAAATCTGATCCAATTTTTAATTTTTTTAACTTTTCAATTCTTGTTCTTACTAATCTATAATTTCACCAACACCATTATTTTTCACTCCTTAACACTGCTTAGCATTTGCATACTTTTTCTGTTAAGATTGTTAGGGTTTAACTTTCTCTTAGGTTCTAATTTCTAAGTACTGTTTTAATAATTAATGTAATGTTCCAAGAAAGCAACTCTTGGGATGCTGAGTTATCCATATGTGACTCATACTGTATTTATGCATTGTTGATTTAAAAATATAATTTATTTAAATAAATGATCAGAATATGATGCTATGATCCCTTTGTTTATCTGGTTTCTTTATCCAAAATAATTAAAAATTTTCTAGTTCTTCACGATGTTTATACGCCATTTTCATGATTCCTTTTCAGAGTCTAGAATAAACTGAAATGTTTTGCAGAATCAGAAATCTAGAGGCAATAATATAAGTGTAAGATTAAGGAACTTTGGATATTCTCAAGTGCAACAGTAACATAATAATCTATATTTCCAGGTTTACAGACTCATGGAGCCATGGTTCCTCACTGAATCTTATGCAGTATTCAATATAAAATGCTGCATATACCCTTGCCATACCTTGCCTTGTACTACTGGGGCTTGTTTCTTCAGCCTGATGAAACTGTGGACAAGAATTCAAGGGAAAAGGGAGTTTCTATTTCTGTGCAGCTATTCTATATCGAGATAAATACCAAAAAGCAGAAATGCTTTGTTGTGAAAAATACTGTGTTTTTTGCCATTAAATTTTCATATGCTGGCAAACTCTCTATCAGGAAAGATAGCTGTCCAAACATCTGGCCAATGAGATTTCTCCTTGTGATAACTTTTTTAGCATTAAACTAGAAAAATCTCTGTTTTTTGCTAAAAGCTCTCAGCAACTGAGATTGTCATTCTTCAGCTTGTATGGAGGGGAGGAAAAAGAAAAAGAAGGAGACCAGAAGAAGGGAAGTAATATTCTGTGATTCTAGAATATTATTTGGGAAGAAAGCAAAGGGTATGTATTCGGTAATTTTTGCTCTAGGTTGCTATATTCTGTGAACAGTACAGCCTTAGAGTAACAATATGCAATGAAGTAATAATAAAGAATGGAAATATTCACCAAATGTGTCCTGTAGAAGTGGTCTATTGCAATGGGTTGACCCAGGCTGGACACTAGGTGCCCAACCAAGCCACTCTATCACTCCCGTGTCCATTTTCAACATGGATTTCAGTATCTCTCCCACATAACGCTTTATTTCATTCCCAGTGTAGTTTGGGATAATTGTATCCCAAAGAATCATATATGTCCACAAAATGTGCACCTGCATCACGTGAAGGTATTTGTGGCATGTGTCTGCATAAGATGCATAATCTGGCAATCGATGACACATCCAGTTCTCCGTATTTCTAATACAGACCTAAGCCAATCAATTCAAATTCCTGTGTCTTGTCCAGTTTTAGATGCCTCTAATATCTAGTTTTTCATCACCTCCCTAGCAGGCTGTTTAACAGTCTTGCTATCAAAAAGATTTTCCTAACATTTATTGGAAGTTTAATTTTTAATGTCTTCTCATTATACCTAATAATGAACTTTTATCCCAGCTTTTATGACTTCACATGTTCTTCCTTTCCCACATTTGGTGCATACAAGTATAAAGTAATTTGCATTAAATAATTGAATTCAGCAAATTGGTATGTTCACAAGATACTTACAAATCAAAACATTCTTCTCTGCATTTTTTTGTTGCATTATTCATGAATTGCACAATTGTTGTGGGCTCATTGTGAACAACTCCCTGAAAGCATCCAGCACTTGATTTGAGAAACGAAACCCAAGAATCAGAAATTCAAGGTCTTTTCTTTATTAGGATGACATGCACAACATGGTATTAACTTTCACTCAATCCTTGAATAATTAAAGCAAGAGTAATTCTGATGCAATTTTATCCACTCAGGTAAACAAAATTAGAATGCACTGCCTATGTATGCTTTGGAAGTCATGCCAAATCAACACCAAATGAGTCAACCTGATAGAAAATAAATATGAAAGGCATCAAAGCACCACAGCTACAGAAATTTTCTTTATCTTTTTTGTTATAAGCTGAGGCTGTATATTTCCTTTGAATATTTCTAATCTTTTTTGTACTTCAGGCATTGCTTAGCAGAGTTATAACCGTATTCAGACATTTTATTAATCCATAAAGTACTGCAGTATCTAAATGCCTTTTATTGGTTTTCTCAGCCTCAGATGTGATCCTAATTCTGAATTGTCTGAAGGCGAATTAGAGCTGTGATAGTTAAGTGTATATCTGCTTTCTTGCTTCTCATTCAAGACTTTCTGAGAGGAGCTGTCTAGAGCATCAACAAGTCTGCTTACCTAGATATATGATTCAAAGGGCTCGATAAAATGGGTAAAACTTTTGTGTGGGTGCTTCCCCAATTATTTCAATTTAGTTTACTCCAGGTTCAAAGGTAATTGAGAGAAACTGAATAGTAGTGAGAGATGTTAACTCTGAAAAGTATTTTACACAAGGAATTAATAGAATTTTACTCATTCATTTTAAATTTCCTTTCTAATTTTCTGCAACTTTTCTGAGAATTACTAGACTAGAAGTCCTAGTCTCTGTTTTGCCTCACTAAAAACGTTCATATAGAACATCTCCTTCTCTCTTCAAAAAAACCCCAACATCCCCCCAAAAACCAAACACAGCAAATAGTATTAATTACTCTCTAAAAAATACACACCATCCTTCACCCAGTACCTTTTTCCTCACTCATTACTGAAGCAAACTCCCTCTGCTTGACTATGCCACCCAGATGTTGTATGAGTGGGATTCCCAAAAATAAAGCTGTGATCCCAAGCATAGGGAAGCCCTGAGTGGATGTGCGGTGCCTTTAACTCTCTAGGATATCCAGGAAGCTGGGCACAACTAAAAATTTTGATTGCACATTATTTGATCAGCTAGCTTTCACTATCTGGTGCTCTGCTCCTTCAAACAGGGCCAGCTGGTGATGATGAATCATTTCAGTGGCATAAGAGCTGCAACAAATATGGAAGCAGTGCCCACAAAGCAAATTCAAAAAGAGGAAAATTATGTGAAAATGGCACAGATCGGCAGACTTGACCACTGAATGACTTTAGGAAAAAAAGAACACTGCAGAAAGAGCATGACTTCATTATACCAGTAAGTAGAAAATTAACACAAGATGAATGATTCATAGACTCGCAGAAAAGAATCATAGAATGGTTTGGACTAGAAGGGACTTTAAAGACCTTCTATTTCCAAGCCCTTTGCCATGAGCAGGGACACCTTTCACTACATCAGGTTGCCCAGAGCTCCATCCAGCCTGGCCTCTGGGGGATGAATAGATCCCTCACAAACTTCCCAATACTACAGGTTGTCCTGACCCAGGTGCAGCACCTTGCACTTGGTTTTGTTAAATCTCATGAGATTCCCAATGAGTCCACTTCTCTTGAGCTTGTCCAGGTCCCTCTGGATGCCATCCCATCCTTCAGGTATGTTAGCTGCACAGAATTCTGACTATACAATAGGAAAAAGAAGGGGTTATTTAAAGATTAGTATTGGTCTTCTGAAGTTGACAATATTTTTATCCTTGTGTGTTGACAGCACTCATTGGCTTTCATTGAATTAGAGGGGACTTAGCACTGTTCTGACTCTGCAGGACACTGCAAGATACTTCAGACATTTCAAACTTGGAAAACAAGACCGTGGAGTCTGGATCACATAATGTTTGATGACATTCCAGGCTAAGGTGCTTTTCTTTAGCAGAACACTAGAGTCTTGCATATCTTTTCCTATCAGCAAGATGAGTCACTTATCAGTGAAAGTGGAGAAATGATGCATGCTTAAAATTGTTGTTACTAAAGATTATGCTGACACTAGCACATTATAGGCTTTCTCAATCTGGAATAAACTTTTAGACAGCTTTGGTGGAAAATACAGGCAGCTGAATCCCATCCATGGATGCTAATTTCAGATTAATTTTGCTGCTCCACTAGTGTTAAGAGTAGCAATCTAGTGACCCAATACAGATAGCTGATCTGTCATTTCCTATTTTCAAAAATTAGCTGTAGCTGGAACAAGATATAGGAAAACCATAAAATAAACTTTACAGCAAAAGACACAGGAGTATTATAAAGAGACTGTATTAATATACATCCTATTAACAGCGCTTTCAATTTTCAAAACTGTGTACTGGGCTCTTTGACAACTGAGATATGAAAGGGGTGCCCTTGCTCACACCTGTACTCATATGCACAAGAGGAAACAATTTGTGAGAGTAACTACAGTGAATGAGGATAAATGCAGAGGGGTGAGAAAAACCACTGCAAACAAATTAATCCTGCAAAGCACAAGTCTGGGTGGTGTAGACAGCAACATGCAGCATTTAATAGTGTCATGTCACAGACAAAAACGAGTTTCCAAAATCTTTTGACAGATACTGCACTGATGCATTAACTTATATGAAAAGTGTAAAGGAAAGTGGTTGCATGCTTCAAATTATTTAAGGGCTCACATGTTCTTTGTAACACTTGGTTATTGATAGAATTCCATCTTTGGAATGTAAGATGACACTGCTGGTGATATCAAGCCTTCTCTCAATGTGTAGAGCTAGAAAGACCAACATGACAGCACACAGTGATGGAAACTCTTCTGGTCAATATGTTTACTTCTGCCTTACAGGGTGCTGTTTCACTTCATCCAAAGGTTTGACTAAACAGCAGAGGTGGGTGAATGTTTGGCCAGAATATTTTTGAGAGTTGGTGGCTGTGATAGCCATGCAGTTCATCTCTGGATGAGAGCAGAGCAAGAGATGGGAGAGGACTGGTCATGAGCTTAGGCTGAAGGATTTCCACAAAAAGCAAGGCCTCTTCAGGAAAAAAAAGGTGTGTGCAGTGCTTGCAGCCTGGGAAAGCACAAAACGTGCTAGACAGTAAGTGTGGAAGTAAAGGTCCTTAACAGAAGGAAACAGCAGAAAGGAGTGAGGATTGGTTTTTAAACCTTGTATTGCCATCTGTCTTAGCTAACAGAGTACAGGTATTTCTATTCAGAGTTTGGCTTGGGTTTTTTGTTCTAGTTCAGTATTTTACATTCTGATAAAACCCAGGTTTGGAGATTAAGTGACTTTTGATAAGCTCCTTAGGCAAATATGTGATATATTCACGTAGGGATGATGACTTTCATAGAACCCTGCGCAAGCATCCTCTACATGTTGATTAAATGTCACCAGAGTTCAGCACTTCTCTGTGTTGACACAGTTATAGCTTTCATTTCTGCTCATGACTTAATGCCCAGCATTGTTCCTCAGAAAAAGCCTCAACTTGAATTGCATACTCTATTTCCTGTCAGTAACTCTCAGCTTCTGAGGTCAGTTTTGCTTTGCAAGGAACTGCACTGTAGTGTCTTTCAGGAATACATCTGCCTTTCTCCTAAACAGCACTCCCATCTTCAGGGTACTGTGTAACTGTTATAACTTCAGTAGTCCACATCTTCCATTCCAGACAAAGAACCAGCTCAGCACAGTTTTTGTGTTATTATCTTGGCATCCGTCCCTGCATGGCAGTCCCAACTCAGCATCTCATCGCTGCAGATTTTTATCCTGACATTTGATGTGCACTCTCTTACGTGGACATCCCAAACAGCTTTGGCCTGGAATCTCTATAGTAATCCATGCTTCACAAGAGAACTTGCATAACATGACTTTTTGGGAAAAAAAATTTACTTGCTTGGAATTTGATGTCTCTTTTCTTTGGAGTTCTCTGTGATAATCGATCAAAAGATGAGGTGGTAATTTTAACGCAGTTTGTCCATTCCCTTTCTGAGGAAGAAATCGATGTGTGTATTCACTATTAAGATAGCAGCCATATGTAGCAAATTCTAATTATTTGACCTATATATCTATTCCGTGCTGCAGTCTAGGTCTAAATTTCACTTTCTTAGTTTATACCTTCATCCAATATATTCCATCTAGCTTTTTAAGCCATCTCACAATCATTTGTATGCCTTTCTGTGTCTGAATGGGTGCACCGCTGTGTAAAGTCATCTCACAGTTTCTAGTGGTACCTTAAAATTAAATAGCTGCTAAAGATCAGAAATACATTCATGTCAGTACTTCCAGGTGAGGGTCGGTCTTTTCTCCCAAGCAAAGGTGAAAGGACAAGAGGAAATGACCTCAAGTTGCATCAGGGGAGGCTTAGATTGACTATTAGGAAAAATTTCTTCACTGAAATGGTTATCAATCACTGGAACAGGCTGCCCAGGGTGGTGTCACCCTACCATGAGGTATGTAAAAGATATGTGGATGTGGCACTTAGAGACATGGTTCACTGGTGGTCTTGGCAGTTATAGTTTAATAGTTGAACTCCGTGCACATCTGCATATATAAATAAATATTTTCTTGTATTAGTGTGGGTAAATGGCTCTTTGGCTGGCTGTCTCGTATCAGTTAAGGATTGTCTACTTTGTACTTGATCCACTCTTGAGATTGCAACCACTCCTCTCTTTGAGCAGTTGCTATTTAGATTGGCAAAAATTGTTTTTGTGATTTTTGTTTAAAATTTTCATCAAAGATTTGATTTCTGACAGTAGCTACAAGCAGCCCATCAGATGTGATCTTTTCCAAAGTCCAAAGATACCAGGTGATTTTAAGTCACTTTTCCCCTACCTTTAATATCTCTGGAGAAAGCCAGGTGCTTCAGAGAAGGTTTTCTCAGATAGTTGAATTGCTGCCAAAACCATGCACCTGCCACCAGGGCTGCTCAGCGGGTGTGCTCTCACACAAGCAAGCAGCGTGTATCCATGTGCTTCACACTCACACCTGTTGTGCTGCAGTCATGCTTTTTGAGAACTCTTCTTGCTCTGGGCTTTATTTGGGGGGTGCAATTACCATGCACATGTTGCCATGCACATGGGGTAGTTCCAGCAACTGGAGCTGAAGATAGGGAGCTTTCATGGAGACAGTACATGGCTTCTCTAAAATTCCTTATCTGTTCTTGCCTGGGACCTAGGAAATCACCTTATCTTTTAGAGGCAGATTTATTTTTTTGCCACAGTTTTACCACCTTAATCCATCACCCTGTTCTTCACCTGGTGCTTTAGGAGGCGTCTTTCTCCTTTGCTGTGTGGTGTATCTGACAGCATGACCTGGAAATCTGTGGTAAGTTTTCCAAGGATAAATAAAGCAGCCTGTGTTAAAAAGAATTTGAAAAGTGAGCATCAACTCTCTTGTGGCTTAATGAAACACCTGGAGACATGGGATTTGCAATGCAGTAGGAGAAGGTACAGGCTTCAAAGGGGCTTCAAAGCCAGATTCTTAGGAATTGAGACACTAATGGATAGAATCAATCTCATCTAAAAGTTGATGACTGAAATCTTGTGTGATCAGCAGATTCTTTTTGGCAGACAGTAGAAAAAAATGGAAATCTTCTATTTTTTCTCATCTCAGGGTGATGCCCTAGAAAGGTTACTGAGATAGGGGTCAGGAATCACTCCCTGCACAGGTCTGTGTCTCATATTACTTGAAGAAATCTAGCCTAGAGGATTTAGAAAATTAAAGATACTGAAATGAAATGCACCTATAACCTCCATGTTTCTTTTGCAATAAAGGACCTTTAAAGTAGAAATATGTGCTGTTAGTCTGAAGCTGACAGATACTTTTACCTTCAAATTCTGCTTCCTTATTTTAAATATTATCACCTTAGATATGCACACACTCCCATTCAGGACTGTGTTTTTGTTAGAGAATAGCTCACGACTCATGCACACATGATTAAGTCATTCCACTTCTTGGGGCCTTTGTCTGTACAGGAAAAGAGATGCTTTATGTGATGCTTCTTAGTGAGAGTCTCCTGACAGATTTGCCCACTCCCTTCGCAAATATGCTGGAGCACAAGCGTGCACATTCCGCCTGTACAAATGGGAGAGGAGAAAAGTGCATTCAACATCTGTTCCAGGCAGTTATGAATATTACAGTAGTCTGCTTTTCCTAGGAATTATGCCTAAAGCAGGGCCTATGGCTCAGACATTAAAGAGGGAAAAACTAGCCTAGTACGATTTCTCTAGGTCTCTTATTTCCTATGATTTTCCTTCAAGTTTTTACCACATGTTCCTTGAGAAAAATCAAGGTCAAATTTCCTTATCCTGATTTATAGTTTTATCTTGTCATAGTTGGATGTCTGGATGATCCTTCACAACATTTCTGAAACAAATTTGTGTGAATTTTTATTGGCCTGGGTAGCAGATGAAGGAAAATATGATACTAGGAGGTAATTGATACTTTGAATTTTCAGTAAAATTAAGTAAAGAAATGTTTTGTAATACAACTTGGAATTAAAAATATAGCTTTCTCTAGTATTTTATTTTGTTGTTAAAAGTATTCAGGTTACATTTCTGTTTAAAATACCTGGGAGGTAAAAATCTTGAAGTTGATTGCCTGAGCCCGGTTTCACATGACAGAGCAAATTGCATATATGTGATGGAGTAATTAGCAGGTTCTTTAAAGGATCATTCAACATCTACTTCTATTTGCTTCCCTAAGAGTAAAATGGTATGAAGTACTTTCTAAAATTCCTAACAGCATGATGGATGAACTATCTTTAAACTGAAATAAATCAGAATGGATAAATTAATTTCCTTTCTTTCACAGATCTTCAAGATGGAAAATATACTTAAAGAACTGAAAAATTATTTTTGAAAGTTCACACAATTTTACTTTTTTATCAAGGACAGTTATTTAGATCTGACATCCAAAAATCACTAATTTGCTGTAGCTTATAGCAAAACAAAAACTGTCAACATTAATATACTCACTCCTTTCCTTTATAGACTCAAAAATAAAAATTAAACCTTAGAGTTTAATTGCAGTGTAGGACAGAATGATGCATGCTCTGAAAATCACTATATTGAGGCAAAGAGAAATTAAAAATGGTCTTTGTAAGACAATATACAAGTCACCTTTTTCTAGGATTTGAGTTCCATAAAGAAACAAGATAAAATGATATGCAGTAGGTTATTACCCATCTGAAACATGCTTATGTTAATAAGAGAACTACACTCTTCATTTTAAACTGTTGCTTTCAGCACTAATTATGTGGCTTCCATCACACCACATATTTACGAGAAAGAAAAATTTGAAGAGAAATTAAAAGATGAAAGAGAAAAATGTTGACAAATTTTAAACAGTTTTACTTGGACGTAATTGTGAGCTATTGAGTATTCCAGCAGTGATGTTCCAATGATTGGTACATAATTATCCAGGGAGAAAGGGTTTTAAGAATTCATAACAACTCCTTAGCATTTATAATCTTATTGGATTTATGCCAACATGAAGAATTTGGTAATGAACTGCTAATCCGACTGCTCACTACCTGCCTGAGGTTTAAAATGTGGGTCTGTCGAAATGTCAGCTGCAATTAAGTGTTAGGACTAAAAGCATTTTAGAAAATGAGAAAGTAGTAGGATAGATTTTACTGTCTCTCATTGGTATTTATGACTCTTCTCATGTTTAATCTTGCACGCTAGTGCAAGTGATCTTTAGTCACTTACACACTAAACACTTTCTCGCAGATGTGTCTGAAAATAGTGTTTAATGGGAGAAATGGGGTGAAATGAAGACAGGAAGTTTAGAAGAGGTCAAACATCCTGATAATGAAAACTGTTAGACAATATAAGGATCCCCTGGGAGCAGAAGGGGAAACTTCAGCTTCTGGGACATGTCCAATTAAACTTGAAAAACATTAGAAAATATTCTCCTTGGGACAGGAAACAGGTGTAATTAATATTTTTTATGACTAGTTTCTGTTATTCTCAAAGCTTTTTCCCAGGCAAGAAATTTGGGTTTTTTCCTATCACTTCTGCAATAGGTAGTTTCTTTGTCTTGAGGGATTAAGGAAAATAAAATTGCAACATGTATATAAACTTTGAAACTGCAAATGGAAAGTTTAATCATAGTTTAATCCAGACACCCCTCATGCTTGCCTATTAACTGATATTATTTTAGGAGTTATCTACGGCTGTTAAAACAGGAACCTCTTTTACCACGTTCTTATACAAGAACAATTATGTGAACATTTCTACTGCAAAATATTCCTGTATGTATTCCTTCTAGCAGTCATGATGCTCTTTTGTTATTGTTGAGGGAAGAGAAGCTTTCTTGGAGTCACTCAAAATTTTCCACTTACTGGGCAGAACTAGGGACATTTCAAAGAAGTGGACATCTCCTAATGTAATCCCAGTATTTTAAAAGCACAAAAGGAATGGCTCAGAAATTGGGAGCAACCATCTTTTTAGTCCCAAGATAAAAGGTTAAAGGATAAAAACATTAATTTGCAATCCTTCAGATTGCATCAGAACTGACCTTACTGGTTCTTAAAAGTCAACCATTAATTAATGTTAATTAATTTTGTTCCCAGATTGAGTAACAACTGCAACCATCTCTCATTTAGGCTGGACTGATTTTTCATTATCCTTCTTCTGACTCTGTGTGAAAATACAAAATTGGAAAGCACAGGAACTACTATTATATATAAAAATACAGTCATACACATACACATATTCATAAAAATACATACATATATTATATATATATTTAGATAGCAAGAAAAATTAATTCTAATAACTTGGCTAAATGCTATTTATATTTTTCTAATCCAAATAATTTTCTTTAATGCATTTAATTTTGAATAAAAATTATCAGTTTTCCAAAATTTTTTACAAAAATATTTTCACTATTTTCAATTTATTGGGTTTTTTTATCATGGAGTTGCATATTTTACCTTAAAGGTTTGTTCTTCTTCACTTCTTTCATCTCAGAATGTGTAGTATATATAAGGAAGGACAAAGCCAAAACCTAGAAATGAGAGTAATATGCAAAATTTCAAACTAGTTTTTCTTCTGTCCTCTAGTTTTCTAGTGGGAAAACAGAGAAAACATTCTTGTTGCTTTCACAGTGTCTTACTTGCTAACTTTCTGATTTTTCTTTGATGAAAAAAATTGTTTTTAGAAAGTAAAAAGAAACCAATTTTCTCCATTAAGAAAGAAAATACCAGTTTATAAGTAATTTGCAATAAACAAAAAAACTTAATAAATTATGAAATAAATAAATAAAAGCCGTCTTTTTCCATTACTTAACTCATTCAAAAATTACATTTTGAATACTATCCTTTCACTTTTCTGATGATATTCCAAAACAAAATTTGCAAAGCCAAACCATCTAAACAAGCACTCGGTTTTCTGTGCATTAGCATGATCTGCAATAGTAAACATACAACTAATAAAAGTTTCAGGAAGATTTAATCGCTGCAATGTACAACAGCAGTGCTTCCCACTTATTCCTGCCAGTTCTGATTCTGTGCTCAAAGAGTTTATCTGTGACCCTGATTCCGAATGTTTCTCAATTTAAAAAAGCAGCAAGTGATGCACTGGCAGTGCTCAAAGCACCCTTGGTTGTTCGTGAGCATTTTTCAGACCCCAAGAGCAGCTTTTCCAGCTGACAGATCTTTTTGTGAGCTTTAACTAGGTCGGTGCTCACATTGTGATGCATGTCTGGATCTGAACTCTGTGGCCCTGGCCTGTCTCTGCTTGCTGTAAAAATTCACATTATCAGAAATGCCTCTTTTCTCAAAGATCTGCCCAGAGTGAACTGCAATCTGAAGTCACAATACTCTGCCTAATCGGCACCATGCCTTCAGAAGACGGCATGAGCTGATTAGAAAACAGAGAAGAAGTTGATTTTGAGTGAGAACAACTATCAGAAAACTGTTTATCTTCTTTTCTTTTCTTTTCTTTTCTCTTTTCTTTTCTTTTCTTTTCTTTTCTTTCTTTTCTTTTCTTTTCTTTTCTTTTCTTTTCTTTTTCTTTTCTTTTCTTTTCTTTTCTTTTCTTTTCTTCTTTTAAAGAGAAGCAGAGGAGGAAAAAAGCAGATTTTACGAATAGGTCATTTTACTCTTAGAAGTCAATTAATTAGCTTTTGTTCATTTCAGTTTCACATTCTCAATTATAAACCCAAGCCGAAAGACTAGGCCTGCACACTGGTGTAGAGATCAGAATAGCATCCTTTTGCCAAAAATTGTGAAGAATCAGTGAAAACTAGATTTTTCTTTTGTTAAAAGACAACTTGGCCATAGGGAAGGGAAGGGAAGGGAAGGGAAGGGAAGGGAAGGGAAGGGTGAACGACTTTGCTTATATCATTCAGAGAGCTGGAAGAAAACATTGTATAAAATGAGGAGAGACCTTTAATTACTGTTCATAGTCTATATGAAGACTTTCTTTTCACAAAAGCTTTGACAGATTTGTCACTGATAAGAGGCCATCAGAGAATTCATTTGTACGTGTTTAACATTTACATACTTCGTGAAAACTACAGACCCAGGAAGTAGGAAAATATGTTTCAAAGCTTAAAATAATTTCTCTCCCTAGCAACTGCTTAGAAAAATGAGACCTTTGGCTTTGTTTCAGAAATTATTTATGCTTCTAATGGTAATTACATCAGCATTTGATGAAGGTTCCCCATTACATAAAGGACAACTGTAAAACATAAGAAGCATCGGAACAAGCATGAAAAAAACACAAGAGGTTCAATTCACAAATGAGATGTACAAGGTTTGTGGCACATTCTGTGATTACATCCAGATTAAAGATAAACCAGAACTGTATTTTCATACTGTGGTGGAACATCGTCTGCAAACAGCCTAAATAGCATGCAGAGAATTACAGACTGAATTCAGCGCATAGGAACAATCACCTGGCCCACACCCTGCTCCTGCTTACACTTTGGACAAAGCATCCTCACACATGCAGGGTCCAATCCCTGATTTTGTTTCATCAAAGCTGAGTACCCCTCTTTCTTTTTCATGTATGGTACAAAATCCTGTGTACTCACTGAGGACATATATTGTACATTTCTTCTTAACCCCATCTTTTTTCCTCTCTTGTAAGCATTCCCAGCTAGTAAAACTTTTATGTGTACTGTAATCTCGTTTTTCCTAAATAAATAGTCTTTATGACTAACAAGATAACATATAATCAAAGAATAATGTAGATTGAAAAGGACATCTGAAGGTTTTCTTGCCCAAACCCTTACTCAAACCTGGGACAAGTGCAAAATTTCAGCAAATTGCTCAGAGCTGCATCCAGTTGAGTTCTGAATGCCCGCAGGGATGAAAATGACCCACATATCTTCAGGCATCCTCTTGCAGTGTTTGAGAACCTTCATGGCAAATAAACTTTTCCTTATATAGAGTCTAAATTTTGTTTGCTTTTACTTGGGTCCAGTGTCCCTTGTCCTTTTGCTTTGTAACTCCAAGAGCGGCCTGGGTCTGGCTTCTCCATGCCTCCCACTCAGGTAGCGGAAGTCTGCAATGAAATCTTCTCTGAAGCCCTTTTTTCTGGGCTGAACAAGCCAACTCTTCTCAGTGTTTCTTCATGCACCATGTGCTCAGGTGTTCCACCTTATGGATGGCTCTTCACTGAAGTACCTCTAGTGTACCCATGTCTCTCTTGCACTGGGGAGCCCAGACCTGGACCCAGAACTCCAGATGTATCTCAGGAGTGCTGACCAGAAGGGAAGGATCCCCTCACTCAGCTGGCAGGCATTGGTCTTCTTCCTGCAGCCTGATATGCAGTGGGCTTTCAGCACACCTCTGGCTCATGGTCAACTGGTTTTCCATCAGGACTCCCACGTCTTTTTCTGCCAAGCTGCTTTTCAGCTGGCTGGCCCTGAGACTGTACTGGTGCTCATGGTTATTCCTCCCCAACATCAGGACACTGGATTTCCCTTCACTGCTCTTCATGAGGTTCCTATCAGCCCATTTCTCCAGCTTGGTGAGGTTCCTCCGAGTTGCAGCTCTGCCCTGCATTTACTGACAGTTTCATTCATATGGATTTTATTCATGAAGTAACTTCCTAAGGGTGCCTTAAACATTCCTTGGCCCAAGATCATTCCCTCAGGAGCACCATCAGCACCCACCTACCACTTGGACTTTCTTGCCACTGATGTCTGCCCTTCAAGCTCAGTGTTCATCTTGTCTATTCTCAAGTATCTTCACTGTATCTTTTCCTATCCCTTACTGTTAATTTTTTTAATTTTAAAAAAAAAAAAAGAAAAGGCAAAATGAAGAAACACAAGCATGCCATCAACTTCCTAGGCTTGAAAATCTGAACATCCCAACTCCCCACATTCAACTTTCCTATTCGTGCCTTTCTGTTTTCCAGAAAATATTTTAAAAAACGCTTTCATATTCTAACCTCTGGGGAAAACCAAAGAGAGGACAGATACTTTTTATTTCAGACTTAGTTCTTTAAAATGGATCTTTCAATGGGTTATCTGAGTTCATGACACCTGGATGGAATTTGCAGAAATTTTCTGAGCACTTCTGCTCCTTATTTTTCTCTTTTTAAGGAAATTGGCAAAGCAAAAAATTTTCAGACCTGTACTTCCTTTCTTCAGAGGCTAGTCCTGAAAAAGCCCTCTTGAACTAATATGTAAATGTGTATTGCTACATAAATTAAGGATTAGAAAAATGAGGCCAAACTCATCCAGTTTACTTTTTCCAGCCAGCCCTGTATAAATGAGGTGGCAATATAGAAGAAGTTGCTCTTTTCATTTAAACTGGGACTGTTCCAGAAGACCATGTACGAATAGAAATATTTATTGAAGATGAAATGTTCCAGACTTAAACAGGGGATAGGAACAGTAAATTCCTGAATAGAAAACTGTATTTAATTTTACAATATTTGCTTTTTTTCATACTTTTTTTCTTAAATTATAAATATTTTTAATCTATTTAAAAAACCAGAAATTATGTTGTTTTGGTATTTTTTTAAAAATTCACTTCAGACACTTATTAATCATCAATTAGTTAACTTATAATTATTTTTTTCTAATTCAGCATTAAAAAGTTGCACATCTTTTTCTCTGAGAGTAGTCTGGCACATGGGCACTTGTTCATTTTCATGAGTGAAGTGACATTCAGAACAGACTTAACATAAAATGTATGTCTTTATTTTGGCTCTCAGTTACTATCCTAGTTCATCTTAGTCCCAGTCCAAAAGCTAACAGCAGACTTCCTTTAATATAAGTATGCCTCATAGCAAAATCTAGTAAAAAAATTTTGCTTTCCTATGAAAGAAAGTTTGAGGTAAGGAGAAGATGTGCAAAGAGTCCTAGAGACATATTCAAAAAGACATTCGTGCCTCGAGTTCAAACCTTTGTCACGAGGAAAACTCGCTGACAAAAAAATAAAAAAAGTTTGTCAAAGAATTTCTGGCTAGCTGCTATTTCAGTATCACAAACCTGAAGCAGTAGTGGTGATAATAAATGATTAATTACATTTCATTTTCCTTCATTCCTGCAGTCACTTAACTCATGACAATGAACAGGAAAAGCAACCCACCCACCATCTGCCTCTAAACCAGGGTAGGCAAGGTCTGAGACTTATCTTCCTAACTGCTTTTTGCATGAGGGGACACCTCAAGTTAAGCACTCTGCAGAGGTGTTTGCAAACTGAGTATCAATGACTGAGCAAACACCCTACTCCAACACTGGTGGTCTGCCAAGTCTGATCCTGAAGACCTTTTGACCTCCTGAACTCTGGCATTCTTTCAATAAATGTTGTGACTGCTGAGGAGGTCCCAGTGGGACAGATGACAGAGGCTGGTGAGGCTCACATGATCTCCGGCCTGGCTTCCTCTACTGCCACTGTTAACACTGGATGAACGTTTTCACTGACACAATGGGGCATTTTATTTTCTTACTTTGGCAGGATGACCCAAAATTTTCACACACAAGTGGTTATGGGCTCAAAAAACCTTTACATTCCATATTGAGCCTGTCCCATCTGCTCTCTCTTCCATGCCAAGATCTCATGCAAGGTGCTCTGTCTCTCTCTGTTGCAGCATTATCTTTGAAGAGAGAGGGCCCTCTTAGGTGTCAGAGAATTCTGTGTGAATTGAAACACAGACCAAAGACAAAGAAGTGAATCTTGAGAGCTCCAAATAATATTTCTTTGTTGAGCAGCTCAAGGAGTCAGCTCTTGACCTTTTACATGGGTTATGCCCTGCCTCCCCCTGTACACACACTCACACTCCACAAACCCCTCAGCAGCCCTTTCCCAGGGCTGTTGAAACAAGAGCAGATTCATTTTCATGGCTTGGAGGGTACAGAGATATAGATGGAACCCAAGTTTCCCCAAGGTCCTTCTCATGACTCATCGAAAAGGATAAACCATAGCAGATGGTGAGAAGTCTTGACTCCATGCAACCACTAATGGGCCTGTCCCAGGACAGTTTCCATGACAACTGGTTAGCCTGGATTTATGGAACCTGAGATATAATACTTGCATTGCCATAATAAGCAACCCTGGTTTTGTCTTCGTGTAGGACACCGTGAGGATCTGCTTTCCTATGAGGGTTAACCTCCAGCTCCCTTTTCTGGCCTGAAATTTATGGTGGTAAATCCTCACACAGGGCATCCTGGGCTACTACAGATCAGGAACCACCACAGGTGGCTGAAGATCCACTCCCTGGTGGTGACAGTCCCGTGCTGGGCCATTTTCACATGCAGGGAGTGGAGTGAATTTATCCTTTTCGCCCTCACACACCACCTCATCAGAAAAAGGCCCCAAACCTAGCCTCCATCACTTTTCCCCTGCTCTTCTACACTAGGAGCCTCCTTGCTGTTCATACTGCAATCAAAACCAGCTTTCTTCCTCTTTGGGAAGTATAGCTCTCAGATGAAATATAGATTATGCCTGGGGATCTACCACACAATCATATATTATTGATTTACAACATTACTTTGTACTGCTAGTCAGCTATATGCTTCCCCCCAGTTATAGTCAGACTCTGTCAGATTTTTTTTCCTGAGACAGTTGTTAATTCTGGAATATATTTACAAGGTTTGAAAGTCCACTTGTCATTTCATAAAGCAACACAGTGCAAAATGTATGCCAGTTATCTCCTCTGGCAGCAGACGGGAAGAATAGACCTTGGAATTTGTATGAATTCCACTTTAGGAGATAATGAATTTAAATGGTACAGACCCACAGACATTAACAGGTTTTACTAGATACAGAGCAGTTATAGTGGTGTGTATAAGCTGTATGTTATGATTTTATAAACCAAAAGTTGGCAGACTCTGCTAGCTAACCCTAAGTAACAATGACCCTGACTTACGTGTAGAGCTCCTCATTATGTTTAGCAAACCACACTCCTGCCTTTTAATTAGTCCTGTGGAAGTTGCAGGGGTTGTGGGTCATCATGAGATGGGTACTTAGGGAGTGATAACAAATTAGGAAAGAAAGAAAGAAAACGTTCTGAAATTCCTGACTGTGAAATTAACAGTAATTCAGAAAGGAATGGGGAAAGGCCTTCTGCACATTTATTGATGTCTTGAAGGTGCAGCAAAAGAAAGTCCATCAACTTATATATTGCAGTAATTAGCAATTTCCAGTCTCTATAGAGTGATTATCTTCAAATACAAGTTTAGTGCTCCCCTGTTCCTGCATTGGAAAGCACAGGACCCTGCCAAGTCTGCACACAGCTCCCTCACTGTAAAAGTGAAGGAACTCCAGATTCTCTGTAGTGCGACTGGCATCTCCTGAATCATTTTGTAAGTTCCACAGCTGAGCATATCAAGTTAACCTCGCACTTCTGAAAGCCACTATGTGTACTCCCTTTCTCCTCCAGCACGTCAGACAGTGGCGTATCTGTGTTCAGTCAATGGTGCGGTTAGCAGGGGGTTTGTCTCCCAAGTTGTGGCTGCCTGGTTGTGTGCTGTCACTCTCTCTTCAGATGAAAAGAGATGATGCATTGAGTCTCTGCACCTTCACTGTCAGGGAATGCACAGANATCATCACGAAAGTCATCTTAATCTTGCATTCATTCTAATGTCAAAACAAATTTATTTCTTATGTAACAGCTTACTATTGCTAGTTACTTTACTGATATACAAATAATTGCTGCAGGCAAAGCCCCAGCTTCACTGCATTTATATTTAAAACTAAAATATCTTTTTACATCTGTCAGATGCCAAAAAAACTGTTCAGTAGTTTGAAGTTAAAAAAACTCCCTTTTATTACATCTTTTGCTTAAGAAGTTTTCAAAAGCAAAAATACAGTTAGGCCAATCTCAAGAAGAAGAAAATTTAAATCTTTTTCTATCTGAGATTAAAAGGGCTACCTACTGGGTGCTATTATCTGTCATTATCTCATAGAATTAAAAAATTTCCTTTGCAAACTGAACTCTCATCTAACAGCCAAATGCTTTTCATCCCTGTTGAAAACTCTTGCTGTTATTTTTGTATTTACTGCTAGCTTTGGTAGATAAGCTACTAATACATATCTGCAATTTTCTTGCAGTCTCTGAATGGCTTTCATGGCAATTTCTGCTATCAGGGACCACTGTTTATTAAAACCTTGTTAGACAGTTATTTGACAGGTTTAAAACTCCAGGCTTTGACATAGCAGAGGTAGCTCTTGGACAATGCTTTCTCAGCACATCCTTCACAAGAAGCTGTGTCTCACCAAGCAGGGTGAGTCCTAAACTTAGAAGCAGGTATGGTGCAGACAGATCAAAGAAGATAGTGAAAAAAAAGTTTTATTTTACTTTTGTTTTATCTGGTATAGCTATCATGAAAATCTTCTATAGTTAGCACGAAAAGACCTAGTCTTATCTTAAAGGAAGTAAAACTTTTCTGAAGGAAGAGCAGGAACTGAAGGAGTAAGCCAAAAAATACAAGTCTTTGGTTTACCTGAGTTCTTAAAAAACAGTCATGCTCCAGCCTGGGTAATGGAAGACAGTGGAGCAGAGACAAGGAAATAGATGGGAGAATCTGCTCTAAGAAGCTAATGCATCCAGTGAAGGCCCAGGAGCACGTGCACCAAGGTGAACTCTTTGGCTGCCTCTTCCCCCTCCCCTCAGCCTCCCTCCTAGTCTTGTGACTTAAGGCAAATGACAGTCATGGGTGCCACAAGCAAGAAGTGAGAGTAGCAGGCTTCATGTTGTTCCAGCACTGAGAAACTCAGTGAAACTGAATGCCCAGGTTGCTGACATGTGTTGTGGAGACAGATTTCCGCAGTATGCAGACTGAAATGCATAATATGAACAAGGTTATGAGCCAAACATCTTCAGTGTTTATTGAAAACATCCCTGATGTTTAAAATTCTCTGGTCTTCTGAAATCCAGCCTTGCAGTTATTTCTCCCTTTCAGAGAGAACAAGACACACAGATACTTTGGGAACACGTGGGTCCCTTTTTTCCCCCTCCCTCCTAACAGAAGAGACAGTTTAGCCTGCTTTTCCTGGTTCACATCCTGGGATGAATCACTGCAGACAAACAGCTCCAGCAGAGAGGCGGCTCAGAGGCCCTTACAGGAGCAGAAGAGGAGCAGTCTGTCACTCTGGGCAGGGTTCACTGTGCAGAGACAGGGAGAGGGGAGGAGAGTGATTTATGTGGGTCCCTTTATGAGGGAGTCTGGCGTTCAGATACAGTGCGGGATTTTTCTTTGAAAAACAAGCAAATACTAGTTACACTTCCCTGTCTGGAAAAACTGAGTCCTTTAGCCAGTCCCTCTCCTCTTTGCTCATTCTTTTAACTCTCACTCATGCTAAGCTGCTTTAGAGGTATTTTTGGAGATATTCGGACTTGGAACACTGTGTTCCTCCTAGCTGTTTTCAAACCTTCTTGCTTGACATTCCTTTCCACAGCACTGGTCTTTAGGCCAGCCAGAAATAAGGATATTGCTGAGCACAAAAAAGGCCTTGTGTATCTTCCCGCAATAACCACTTTAAAGACTGTAACATATCGGCAGAGGGATTTCAGCGTACTTTAAAAATGCCAAAGGACATTTAAAGGCAGTGTCTGGTGACATTATGCATGACAACACTTCACTGTAAAGGTGGGAAATGAGAAGAAATAAAAGCTAGACGGGATTATTTGTCCAAATGGACCAAGACTTGACTCTGTGTGAAGGGGTGCTGTAACCTCTTAGCTCATGTAAAACTGCCCCTTGTGCCAGTCTCTGCATATGTGCATATGAGTAAAAGAGGGAACAAGCGAGAATATGCTTGTGGCAGTACACAGAGATGTTCCCATCCATGAGGCACTGGTTTTCTGGAACTGAGATCTTGAAAATTCAGAAATCTTGCAAATAGAAGAGAGAAAGGATTTTGTGCAGAAGGAGAGAACTACTGAAGTTGTACAACTCCAGACATCCATGCTCCGTTCTATAATATTTTAATGTCAGATATTTCATTTGTTCATTGTTTTCTGTCAAGTATCATCCAAGCAATCTATTGGTCTGCCTGAAACCGTGTAATGTATTGCAGACTAGATAAGAACTAGGAAATATTTCATCTTTGTGTGAATAAAACTTATAAGCTATCGTGTAAGGTAGTTTTTCAGAGCATTGCTGGGAACATAAGCTGGATTCCTGCTATGTGCACCAAGAGGACATGTTAGCCCTCTTCTAATGTTCTATTGCAGTTTATGTTCTAGCAAACATGTTTCCTAGATGTTGTCCTGGATGTTGCTACAACTGTTGTGTGTCACCGCTGCTGGTGGGAACAGAGAGAGGGACAAAGGTCTGGGACCCACTGAAATAAAGCACAATGTTATTTTCTCAAGTAAAACTTTATTATTATTTCTCTCTCCGGTGTTGCCATGTACCATTATACTGGTCATAATGGTCATTTGATTTGATTTGATTTGGTCCATCATCACATTTTGATTTCTGTAAAACACTTTTAATGGAAGGGACTGGAACCCTTAGAATTTTAGTCACTCACTTGCACTTGCCCACAACAATTTTTGGTGTAGGGAAAACACAAAAAATGTGTATACACACACACACATACAGACACACACAAATGTAAAAAAAATGCTGTGGTTATTCATTTTATTGAGAGCTGTTGGATTATACTGAGAGCAAAGATATCCATTAGACTCCATTTATTTTCTACTCAGTTTAAAACTGTGTGCTATAAGCAATCAACCTACAGTTAAAAGAAATTCAAGCCATACTCCTCCTAGGAGTCTTCTGTGCCTTAGCAGTCCACACAACTCTCACACTGAGGTAGAATCAATTGTAATCTTGGCTTCAATAATTTTGAAGGGAGACTGGATTTACCCTGAATGTTTCCTAATCCCATGACACTTTCATGGCATGCAACTGAATGTGCAGTCACTCATAGCATGACAATTTCTGTAGTGTGCATTACAAAAAATGGTTTATTTTCTCTAACAAATCTTGTGGGAAATATTCTGTACTGCTTTCTGGGAGGGGTTTTAATCATAAAGGAAAAAAACTCTGAGAAAAATATTCGGTGAAAGGTGATTTAGGTTGGTAGGTGAAAACATTAAGGTTTTAGTGCACTTTTCTCTGGTTTGTCACCGAGTAGAGTAAAGGTGGACCTAACAGGAATCTACTTAGCATTTTCCCTTAAAATAACCCAGTGACAGATGCCTGTACCACTGTGCAGAGCACTTAAAGTCTGACTTTTAGAATGATTTTTGTCGTTCAGCGTGCTAATAGGTTCTTTCAAAGGTACTTTTCCACTACTTCTCTAACAAATTGGTTCAAAGTAAGATACTCATGACTCTAGCACACAGAGAAAACACACATTGCTGCCATAAGAGTTATTTTATTTTCTACCATCAGTTCCAGGATGGTGCCTATATTTTTGGTAGTGGCAGGGCTGATGGGCAGTACTAAGTTTGAGTTTCTACCTATACCTTATAGGAAACAGCAAAACCTACCAAAAAACCCCAAAACAACAACAACAACAAAGCATTTAATGGCAACTGCATTTAGTTTTCATGAAGATCAAGCAATTTGTTGGTAGTTCTTAAATTTTAGTTACATTAACACTTCTTTTATCACACTCTGCTTTTCCACCTCTTACCTTTTTTCTTTTCCATAGGCTGGTCTCCTGACTCAGACAACACTGCACGTGAATGGTGGCAGCCACTTGGAAATGCCTCTGTTATTCATCAGAGGCCATCTGAACTTATGCCAGTGTCTTTGATGGGGCCTCATTCAGAAGCCATCAGGATCAATGGAAAAGCTCCAGTTAACAAGGCCTTGATGCCAGTCCAAATCTGATACCAAAGGTCTCCCAAGAAGGATCTGCTCATGGTAACACGCAGTATGGTACTTGATAATTCTTGTGCATGGGCACATTTTTCACGGGGAAGAAAATGTATTTGCTTGCATTCCACTACAGAAAATCTTGCATGTGTCCTTGAGTTTTTGGCAGATGTTGAAAGCTGATCAGAAGCAGATGATGTGAGAGCAACAACATGTCCCCAAGCAACAGCAAAGCAGCAGGTGCAGGAGGAGCATATGCCAGATTCCCATCAGCAGAAAGAGCTGTGTGGAGGACTCTCTGGGACTGCATGTGAGGTGCATGCTCCACTTTTCTTCTGGCGCTGGGGAATATTAATAAGTCTTCATCGGGCCAAGCAAATGATTTGCAAATTTAACTTTCAATTATGTAATAAGTCATATCGTAAATACCTAGGGACTATAGTGCAAGAAAATTTCTCATGCAAAACAATCCCGTCCTTAAAAACCATTATATTTTACTTTTAAAATTGAATGCCCGTAAAAAAATTACGAAGGAAATTAGAAACCTTAGCTGTCTCAATTTTTTCCTACTCATCCAAGAACACGAAAAGTTTCCACTTATTTATTTTTAAATAAAAAACATTAGTTTCAAAAAATACCATATAAATTTAATTTGAAATGCTTTGATGAGACCAGTTCTGAAACACTCTTAAAAAAAAAAAAAAAATTAAGAAAAGCAATGGTTCAGTGACTGGAAGCTTTTTTGTGCTATTCAGCCCTGGCCCTCTGCTTTGCTTTGAATGGGCTAAACAAAAATATGTCAAAATTGAGCAATTCTGGTTAGAAGTTATCCATTTTTTTCCAGTGTCATATTATGGTCTTCTGAATGGAACTGGACAAAAGTCTGGTTTATGACATACATATGCATCTGTACGCATTTTACCTTGAGACAAAGCCAAGATATTTCTAAAACAAAACACATCACACTCTCCACGTAAGAGCCATCAAAAAGCAGCCAGTGCACAAGAGTATAAACTTTCTTGCACTGTACTGGATCTGTTTCTCAACTCCTGCTGTGCCATACTTTTTCAGTGCTAGTGACCTAAAACTCACCATCAGAAGTAGAGGTACTTCCTCTCTTTCTTCCCAGCTTCGGTGGAAACTTTCTTATTAAAACCTACAGGAAGACTTGTATTTGATATTTTTTCGCTTAAGGAAACTTTTCTTAGAAATCTCCAAGTCTTCTCTTGAACCATATGATGACATCTAATGAAATGGTTAAAAATCTAAATAGATTTTTTTTTTTGAAAAATCTTAATTTCTTCATTTTCAAATAGGATTGAAATACCACAGGACAATAGAAACAAAGCACCTCCGCTGGCCTAAGTTTTTATCACTCAGTTGTCTCTAAAGTACTCAGAGCATGACAAGGATTTTGTGAATTATGTGTTTTGAAACAACTTGCATTGTCACTAAAGTAATCTAATGCAAAAAATCTAGATCAAGTGCTAATAAGATTAGGAATTCACTTTGAGATGACCAGCAAAAAAAATTGGTTCTAAGTATTTCACAGCACTGCATTGACAGATTTCCCAGTTATAGCTTATGCCAGGAATCACTCTACAGCTGACCGTGAATTTTAATCAGAAATATTTGAAGAGGTTGGAATGGGAATTCACAGGCTGACATTCTTAACTATCTCAAATTGTTTGATAAATGACATGTGGATATAGCAAATGTTTGAAATGGTGGTTTAAATTAACCCACCTGACTATACTGAATTTTTAAACCACCTGTATGACGTCTCCCAAACCATGTCTATCTATGCCCTGTGCTCACAAATACCACAGAGACCATAAAACTTATCCTCTAATCCTCACACAGATATTATGAGACTGAACCTTCTTTGACTGAAGTACCACACTGACATTGTATTTAGATCTTGGTAGAAAGAACTGCAAGAACTTTGTATCTATCTCTAAGGGAATAGCCTTTGCAGTAGGAAATGAGCAAATTGGTCATTCCAGACAAACTACAGGGATTTCCTGGAGCCAAAGGGGAATTAGAAGACTTATGAGAAGCTGAAATATCTCAGCATTTGTTAGGAAATCCTAGAATGCCTATCCAGAATTGTGTTCCAGGTACACACCCTTGCAAAGCAGGCTGCGGAGAAAAAATAATCAACAAGGCAGCCCTCTTCACAACAGATAAAGGGTCAAATTTCAATTTAGATATCCAGATTTCTTCAGGGAGCTTTTGAAACTCTCCTGGTTTAGATTGGCAAAGAGTTGTTCATGCTAGAACTTTAGCAGGAAGGATGGCATGGGACATAAAGAAAATCAAGATGAAAAATCTAGAGAATGATAGTTGTCGTTTCGAAAGAAAAGATTATAAACCCATGTCCTAAAAAACCTGCTCTTCATTTTGTCTTCTTTTCCCCCACTTGAATCCAGAAGAAACACAGGTTGACATCATTTTGTAATTGTATCTTTAATTCAGAAATTACTCACAATCATAACACTTAATTTTACGTGTAATTTCACTGAGTTCTCCTAAATACGTTATGCTTTTCCAAAATAATTACAGACTGATTTATCCAAATTAAAATGAAATATGTTTAAAATTAACTTTGTGACAGCTGGCAACGGGTCCATTGGAACCAGATGCCATCTGAGGATGAACAGAGAGCATCATTTTCCTGCCATTCTTCTGTCCCCTTCGGATCTACTACTGCATGAGAGACTGCACAAACGGGAATAGGAGTCAGCTATGCTAATCCTGGTCACACACCATGCCTCCACAGAAAATCCCCAGAGATGATGTGCAAGACATAATTGCTTCCGTTTATAGGGAGTAGAGCAGAGCAGAAAATCTGTCTTGAAATCCCTTGGGAAAGTGGAGCTGAGGATGAAAAGTTAGACATGACTGAAATAAAAGAAATTATTTTAGGGCTTTTTGCAAACATCAAATGTTTGTAGCTGCTGTTTAAGCTGATCCAGCTAGTTTTCTTGAGAGACTTCTACCTGCAGAGTCTCAGACTAACCAAACTGAATATCTCATAGTCTTGGGAAAGAGGATTTCATAGCTTTCTCTGGCTTGTGGTGTAGCTACTCTGTTCAGCTGGTGTCATCAATGAGTGGAATGAACCTCACTCAAAAGAGAGAAGCAGTAACATGTTCTACTGAAGTGAAACAATAATTTAAGGGAGTTCAATAAATTTGATGGAATGTAACAGATTTTGAAATGATCCACACAGAGCCTGGAGACACACGGGGTAAGGAAGACCATCTCATTGACTCATGAGGTTCAGAGAGGACATGCTCCATCCCAAAACTCTGGATGGAGCCTAGGTGTGGCTAGGTCCAATCTTAGTCTCCAGCTTAGACAATGGTTTATGCCTAAAGGATTAGCTATACAATGTTTGTAATAATATTGAGTAGTTACACAGTTTAATAGCAGTTTTTCAGTAGTAATTCAGCATGTAATCAATAACTGAGCATCTGTCACAAGTAAGGGGTGTCTCCACCTGGAGCAAGGAAGGATCTCAGTCTCAGGCAAGGAGTATTCCACCTTGCAGGTTCATCACAGGGTATGAGGTCTCTGTTGCTTCTCAGTCATCCTGAACCAAAGTACAGCCTGGTGTCCAGTGTATCCATCACAGATAGCCTCTGGATAACTGAAAAAATTTTGGATTCTCAGATGCTAGGAGAGGTTTTCCACTATACAGATGGAGGCTAGAAACCTTGCTGTCAGCTGTTTTTTTTAAAATATCCCTGCAGAAGTAGAAAAGGATCTTTTTACTGTTCTACCCTGCTCCCCTGCCCTTCAGCTTCAGAAATGCCAGAGCCAAGCATAATTCCTCTTTCTTTCAATTTTGGTTTTGTTGCCTTTTTATTTTTTTTTCCTTCTCTTATTGGTCTAATTACAGCATGCAGTTGTCTTCTGTCAGCAGGAAACATATGAGAAAAGGTTTGGAAATTTATACGCTGAAGCTCTGTACTCTTACAATCCCAGCAAGAGCTGATTTCTAATCCTTTAAATATCAGGATTTCATTAAAGTTTTCTTTTCCCCTTCTAATTCTCAGTATGATTCACAACTGAATTGAGCACTAGGCTGTTTAAACAGTAAAACATTTACACAGAAGAACTCCAGCTGTAGTGTAAATACTATTTAACAAGATTTTTTTTAAAGACATAGTCCTGGAAAAGTCATTATACCTATTTGTTTGCCAGAAACTATAGGAATAAGAAAAAAATCCTTTGTGTGTCATTTATTATTGTCACTTTATAGGTCAGGGAATTATAAACAGCTCTAAGTATTTTGCAATAGCAACTTTTTACTCAAAGCTTTTCTTTTTAAACAGTGTCTGGTTTTAGCTGTTACAATACTTCAGTGCATACTTTCAGTCACTTCAGTTGAGTTCCTTAAGTTTTTTTACAATTATTGATGCCAAGATTTTATAGCCACATGTTAATGCTACCAGTTTTGCTTACTATGTATATAAATCTTGTACCAGCATTGTGACTGTCAGTGAGAAAATAAATTTTATAACTATGACTGCTAGATAGTTTACTTAATCTAATAGCTTCCAATCCACATAAAGTTAGTTACGAGTTCCTGCTATAACCTTTTGTGACAAACTTGCATAAAACTCACATAAATCCCATAAATATATACTACTTCTCATCAACTTTAATTCCTTCCGCTGACATATAATCCATAGTAAATTTGGTATAACCTATTGATAGACTCCATATCAGTCTATGAGATTTTTTTTCATAGGGTTGGATGTTCTGACACTCCCTAAAACACACATGGGAGAAATATCTTGACTGTCCAGTGGTTTTAAAGTCAACATTGTCCTGTAATCTTTCCCTTTTTGTAACAAGGGACTCCAAAGGCCAACTAAACTCCGACTAAACTAAAATGCAAAATGAGCTGCATACTGTATTTCTGAGATAATGCATCCAATGCCTTTTGGCAAACTTAAGAAGACATTTCATGCTCTCACTTCCACATAAATTATCAGTGAAAGAACAGACTTTAAATGTGTATTATATGAAGTATACTTCAGTGGGAGCACTTGGGTGATGAGATACATTCTTACTGGTTTTGCAGGGTTGTCCTCAGTCCTTATTTTTTTCAAAAGAAAACAAAACCTTTTCATTTACATAACACAAGAAAACAGAGTGGAGAAACAAATGTCCTGTGTTCAAAATATGTTGGTAAAAAAAAACAATGCGACTTTACTAGTGCAACTGAAAATGATATGCAAAAACATTTTCATCAAAGCAGTACAAACTTTTCATCAAATAAAAATTAGTAAGCCAAGAAAATATATAAAATCACTATTCATTTTAATTTTCCTCACAATTGCACTCTCAGAAGACAGGAATTACCTTTAACAAGGAAGGCCAAAACAGATAAAGAAGTAACTAAGGACAAAAGCCTAAGAAAAGAAGCTGCTGTGAAGTAATCATGATCATCAAGAAGGCTTTATCATAATTCTCTAATATTTCCCAGCTTAGGTCAAAAATAAACCACAGTACATGAGTTAAAACCTGCAATGGGAAATTATACAACTTAGGAAATCAGAGAGTTCTTACGAAAAGAGGAAGGCTGTTGACAGGTGTTTTTAAAAAAAACCCAGAACCATCCTGAATATCTGCAGAGTTTTCCAAGCATGATATCTTTACAAGTCTGTGTAAGGATAGCATTCTAATCTGAGGCTAAATCAGAACAAAGTCACCTGTGCTTGTGTCATGTGTGCTTCCCTTTCAGAATGTTAAATTACCTGGGCCAGTAGCTCAGTATGTGAGCCAGACAGATCAGAGAGATTAGTCCCAGATATTAAAGGTTGGCTCCACCTCAGCAACAGAAGATTCATTCTTTGCATATCGACAGTGAACAGTCAGTCGCAAGCTCTTTTACAAAGTAAAAATACTTTTGACCTAAGCATCAGTCCTATATCAAAGAATTCCATGTAGTGAACCCCACATTGTTGTTAAAATATGAGTTTAAAAAACAGGTTTTACAAGAAGATTTTCTTGTCTTGTTCTGTAATTTCCTTCTTGTTTCTCCCATTATGTATTTTTAGCCCTTCCCTTATTCATTTTTTACTCCTTCTTCAATTCCTTGTTTCCACCTCAGAAGAATAGTCAGCTCCTGAGCAGCCAATAAGTTTACTCACAGAGATATTAACAAGGTTAGTGCATCATCCCTCTCGGTGATACCATGCGGGGGAACTAAAAGCATGAAGGTGCCAAGAGAAATTCATTGAAGAGTCAATTGTTTAAGGCTGACTGTAAAATTATAATGCAAGCCCAACTCATATTCATTGCTATCCAGCCAAATCCTGAGAAATAATAAACTACCAGCGATAGCTATTTCCCACAAGGTTGGCTGCCCTAGCAACAAGGTGTCCTTGGGCGAGCCTTCCTTTTGCTGGTCCTGCTTTATCTATAACAGATCAGAGAGGTGGAAACCATGCCCCGCAGCAACCAACCTTACAACCAACAACAACCAACCCTGTATCAGCAGCAGTGAACCACAAAAAAGGCATGGTATGCATACAGTGGATGCTCTCAGCTTTCTGCTCCACAAGTGCCTTTGATAAGTTTTCTGATATCAGTATCTTATTTCTGTATTTAATCGGTAACGGTAAATGTAATTCATTCTCAAAAAAAAAAAGTGAGTAGATGATATGTTGCAAACCTGGAGTAAATCTTAATTATATGCAACTGTTACATGTAAGAAGTAGATGTATTTACCTATTATTAATGTAATTCATTAATCATAAGGAACATTAAAAGCAGGATGACCACGATTCTTTAAAGCATTGTTAGAAAAAATTTCATTTTCATAGACATTTTCACTTTCTTATCTATGTTATTGCTTTGCTTTTTAAAAGTTTGGATGTTTTACACTCAGTCAGGTTCCCTATCTCTCTCCTTAGACACATTTTATTTTTTTCAATAGTATATGTATCAAATGTGCTTACATCAAAAGCCTTCTTCTGCCTCTTTCCAGACTTGCAGTTACTTGCAGTACTCAACCTACTTTCTTTCTTGTACATCATTGCTACTGTTAAGACTTCTCCCTAGTAAGTTGTGATTGCACCAACATGACCCCAGTGCTGTTTTAACAGCTCACAGTGATGTCTGCTCCTTTATGGAAGTCTAGTCTCTAAAACCACTTATCCACTTGTCAGGATATGAAAGCACAAATATCACTTCTGGCAATGCATAGACTGGAAGGAAACCTATCCCAAGTCTTATTTACACTGCAACTGTTTACTGTCCACTTACACGGTAAGGATACAACCAGTTAAAAATTTTACAGAGCCCCTGTGGAATGTAGTTCACATTCCCTTGAAAGTAAATTCACTACACTGTTGACAAATTTTTGGTCCATTCCTACAAGTTTGTTTTAGCTGTAAATCTGCTTTCAGTTCCACATAGGGAAGGTCAAAAGTACCAAACTCTCTGACCATAAACAAGAAACTTGAAATATTAGGGGGCCAAACTGTGAACCAGAAACCCAAACCAGAAGACACTAGAATTGGTGTAGCCTCATATCTTTCCAGGGAAAAGGCTTCAACAACACCAGGCCAAAAAATATACTCTGTGCTTTAAGAGGGTAAAAGAACCACAGCTTCCCTGACAACCTGACCTTCCCTCCTAATCCCAGCTTTAAAGGTCCATATGATTCTCACCACTTCATCAACACAGAGTTATTAGGACATAAACACAAGGCACAGAGTTCTTTGCAGCACATCTGAACACCTTCCAGGTTACCTGTTGTTTTCAATCCTTGCCAAGAAGGGCTGCAGGAAACTGTAAAACCAATCTGCAAATTATATATTTGGTAAATTGTTTTAAGGAGAGATAGGAGAGAAAGTGGACCAAAAAAGAACAAAACTAATTTAAAATATAATGGGAGAATTCCAGCTTAGAAACATAATTCTGTTTTTTTCCTAATGGTCAGAAATCTGCAGAAACTAAAATCTACATCAGGTTAATTTTGATCATCCAGCATGCTTAATTAGATTGTTATTATTATGTGTCTTTGACATTATCTGCATCCCAGAAGAATCTGTTTTCAGTACAGCAGCACATTTTTAATCCTATTAGCTATGTGAAAATAATGAGTGAAACCAAAAATAATCTGGCTATAGAATTTCTGGTTTGTTGGCCGGGTGACACAGCAGCACAACTTTTGTATCACAAAATAGCATATTGAGTACAGAAAACACTAAATGAAGACTTTCCCTGCCTGTCAAACTGAAAGAACTGTGATGTGCCAAGGAGTAAGGGACCCTGCTTTGCAGTAGGCTAAGAGTAACTTCATATCCATGCCATTTCTCCAGGCACAGAGTAAAATGGAGCAGAGCATTAAAAAGCAGCGCTTCAGATTGCTAGTCTGCAGACTGATTTGCAGGTTAAATGGCCAAAATTGATGGGAACCAAGTGAGCTCTGGGGAGAGAGCCATAATGTCACTTTCTGCTTTGGTGTTTTTTTGTGTCCTGATGATCCTTAGCACAGAAGTTCACTTAAGCTTCAGGTATTTGTGAAGAGCTAGAAAAAAACTGCAGCTCTCATTTAATGTTGAGAATGAGATATTTTGAGAAGGAAAAGATTAAAAAGCTCCATATTGGATAAGGTTTGGTCATAAAAAGAGAGTCTTTTAATGCTTATGACTTCATCTGACTATATGTAACAAGTGAAACTCAGGAGAGTGAAAACACATCCGTAAGATGGCAAGAGTATTTTCTAGAACCATTATTCCTATTTTTTCACAAGAATAAGAAACCTTTCCTACAGTTCTCATTGATTTATTGCTCAGATATTGATCCATGAGATACAAAAGCATTCTGACTGGTGTTAAGAGAAGGAAACATCTGCCCAAGCATAAATAAAAAGTTAGCTCCAAGTCCCGGGTAAATGCTAAATGTCCTTTGGGTCCCTTTATAGTCCTTTAGCACAATAGGTATGTTTGGATTTCAAATCCAATTTATTCTAAAAATAAACACCTAATACATGCCAGAATAAATGTCCTTCAAAAGTGCTTGTTGATCTCTGTAAAGAGAGCAACTGCTTTAGATGTTAGGGTTAAACTTTGAAACACCTAAAATTAGCTGACATAAATCTCACCCTACGTACTTCCCATTGTCATTGTATCTTTAGAGTTATCAAAGTATTAAAAAAATGATCAGAGGTCTTTTTTCAGTGCCAAAATACAGGACTTTTTGCTGACAGTTGCCAAATTGAATCTTGCCTGAGCCTAAGAAATACTGCAGGGCTGCAGTGTAGGATCACATGCAAATCATTCTTCCAGGCATAAAGACTAACTAACAGCAGAAGTACTGTTCTTTGCTAATCTTCAGGATGGTTCATAAAAGTAATGAGAACATACTGAAAAAGACGAGTATCATCAACCTTCTCTTAAAGGGAGAATAAATCTTATTTTACAACAAATATGCCAGCAAGAAGAGTAGTACCCGTCGAGCCTGATAGTTGTCTTATTGAAGAAAGGCTTAAATGAGTTTCACAGTTCTTAACTACCTTCATTCTTCCTGCACTTTGAAGGAAAGTTAGGTTTAGCAGTTCTCTCTGGCATCAGAAACAAAGGAGGTCATTACTCAACCAATGAACAGAACTACAATCTGAACATTACCACAGAATTTTTTTGGCTGAATTACTTCTATCAACTGTCTGTTCAGCCTAAAGTTTAAATTGGCAGCACTTAAGGGTTCTCAGTGAAGTTAGCACAGCTGATTACTTTCACGTCCAGCCATCCACAAATATCTCAACATGTTGAAAGTCACGGAAATTTGCAAGGAATATGAACACCGTGGAATTCATGGCTCCCCAGACAGCTGTAACAAAATGCAAGCAGGGGTCCTGACCCTGTGGATGCTCAGTTCATTAGGTTTATACAGGAGAATAAGCAGTTGAAGTATCAGCGCTTTGGCTAAACACTCAATATTCTAGCAGCTGATGTGCTGTGGCTGACATTCATTAAAACTGTTTATCACAATTTTCTTCTTTCTACTGCTATTTTCTTTATCTCTGACTATTATTTCTTCCCACATCTTTAGAAGCAAACTCTTTGAGACCTGAAATTTCATGTGTTACCTAAACACAACTATAATGTCCTCAATGACATGGTTGTTAGAAAAACATTGCAGCACAAAACATAAATAATTGTAGGTCATGATGAGTGTGAGAGTCATCATAATCAAGCGTGTGATGAGGATGGTAACGGGGATATAAAACATGGCATTCCAGCAGAAGCTTCTTTCTCTTAGCATCAACATTTGAGTAAGCGCCGTCTTTTAAAGCTACATTCAAGAAAAAGAACATTCAAGAAAACTCTGTGCTGTTTTTATGATATATTCATTCAGCATCGTGAGTAGGGGTACTGGTCTACTCTGTAAAATGGAAATTATATGAGGTGCAATAGTTAGGCAGGGTGCCATTACTCTGTAAATCTGCCAGGAGAATTGGTTAAATCTCTCAACAACCGTGTCTAAAACATGAAGTGGGGGAGAGAAGTTGTCTGATTTTTCGACGTTATTGGCACATCTGTAACTAATAGCAATGGTCCCTAGTGTGGTTATGCTGGGCAATCAAGGATCTCCCAAGCTACTCCTAGGCATCACTCAGAAGCAAGCATGTGCCAAGGACCATATCTAAAAGATGGCCTGAACGTGACCACCTTGTTCTGGAAGGTACTAGTACATTTACTAGTACTGGAATTTACTAGTACAAATTGCATCAAGCTGCACTGCTGGCATTAGGATGCTTGAAATGTTTAGCTTAACACTATAGCCTGTGTGTGCAATAATGCTAAGGATTTCAAAGGTATTATATACCCATATATATATATATGTATATACATATGTATGCATTGTATTACTTTATGAAACACCGTTATAATATTATTCTCTTTAATTATACTTATGCAATTATACTATATCTAGTTATATCTTTTAGATTAACTTATTTTTCTTACTACAGTACATTATAAAATGTAATACTATAAAACTGTTATAAAATATTATGTCATATTTGTTAGGTTATAATCACATGAAAATAAAGTGAGGTATTGGGTTTGCATGGCCAAGCTTGGTAACAGGTGGCTACAGGGGCAGCTTCTGCGAGAAGCTGCTGGAAGCTTCCTCCATGTCCAGCAGAGCCAATCCCTGGCAGCTCCAAAGGTGCATGTGCCACTTGTCAAGGCTGGGCCAATTAGAAATGGTGGTAATGCCTCTGTGGTAACGGATTAAGAAGAAGAAAAAAAAAGATTTTTGAGTAGTTTTAATTTTAGCCAGAGAAGAGTGGGGTGAGAACATGTGAGAGGAACAAGATCAGCGGAGAAGGAGGTGCCCCAGGCACTGGAATTGGGATTCCTCTGCAAGCCATGGTGCAGACAACGGTGAGGCAGCTGTGCCCCTGCAGCCCATGGAGGGCCATGGGGATGCAGAGATCCACCTGCAGCCTGTGGGAGACCCACACTGGAGTAGGTAGACGCCTGAGAGGAGGCTGTGACCCCATGGGAGGTCCATGGAGAAAGGAGCCCCCACTGGAGCAGCCTGTCCTTGAAGGACTGCAGCCCGTGGAAAAGCGACCCATGCTGCAGCAGTCTGGGGAGGACTGCTGCTCATGAGATGGAGTCATTTTGTTCCAATGAACTGATGTCATGAGAACTTCAATAAGTCTGCTTTGACACTCATGAGATTTTTTTGACCTTGTATAAAGAAAGTAAAATGTGATTTGGGCAGCATGAATTTGTGAGCAACCAATTTGAAAGATGAACAGATTTTGTCCCAGCACTGTCTAAGCTGCTTCTTTCTAAGAACAAAGACAGTTTTAAATTTCATGGGCTGGACTGATCCAAAAAAAAAGAAAAAAAATGGAAATAAAAAGAGAGAAAGAAGGAAAAAAGAAAGTAGAAGAAAAAGAAAGTAATGAAAGAAGAATTAAAAAGCACTGCTCAAAATCTCTCTAGTCACTTTGGAAATTTTAGGCCATTTCCTGCAAATCGTACTTTCTGAAAAAGAAATGCAGCACTGCCCATCCAGCCTGTCAACTGCTACACACTTTCCAGAAGCACCACTCTCTAAAGTTGTCAACAGTATATTTTACAAAGATATACAGTCAGCAAAGAAGCAGGTAGCACAGAGATAGCCTTTATTCAGAGCAAGTGGCACGCACAACCCTCCTCCAAATTGTCAGACACTTACAGCTGTTCATCAGTAAACCACATTGTTAGCAATGAAACCATGGAAGAACAGGGTGTTGCAAATTTCCAGACCAAGCCTGCAAAAGACATTGTGAGACTGCAGCATGGAAAGTAAGGCCTTTGGAGACTTCTACTCATGCAAACAATCACTGGACTACACGAACTTTAGAAGTAAATTATTGGAGTTGGAAGAATAAAAAAGACACTCCAGTTTCAGGGTTTCCCTACCACAACTCTGGGACTGGAAGTCCAGGCTTTAACATCATCACCATATGTCAGGCTGTCTCACATTTTGCTTGTTAAAATATAACCTATTATTTTTATATTTGTTGTATAAACAGTAGCCAGGAAATTCTTTTAAACTTCTATTACTCATGCAGTATTTCCTTCTTCTCAGATATTTAAGAGACTTATTCTTAAACAGGCAGAGAATGGTTCTCCTGTTCATGATTTGTCTGTTTCAAGTAGTTCAAGTTTTATTGATTTCTCTTTTCGACATCTGGGTCAGAGAACTTCAATTCTGTATTGAGTAAGTGATGAGTGCACTTTGGCCTGGAAGTGTTCAGGCTACTGACACTGTAAATATATCCAGGCTAGGGAGATTAGTAGGTCTCTAGTTTCAAATACTTATTTTTAAAAATAAATGAAAAAAGCAATATTTTTACAAAACCTGTTTACTGCAGAATGGTTTTTATTGGGTTTGAAGACTTCTCTTATTTTTGGAAAGTAGAAAAACGTCTAAAACAAAAGCCTCCTTTAGCATTATGTATGTATTCAGACACAAACAAAGACTCTACCTTCCCTGTTTACTATGTACTACGACAACCTCATTTTTCAATATTTTCACTCAAATAAATAGAGAATTATATATAAATCATAAAAATTTTCAGCCTGGTCTCATCCCAGTTCTAGTGCATTCATAAAAATTTGTTTTCCCCATGGCACAACTACTTACCTTTAGCTCTCAGCTCAATTTTATGTCAATTGAAAAATTGCTATTCCTCAGAATATCATTTTTGTTACAAGTGCAGATGTTGATTAGCATAATTAGGTAGTAGTATAGAGGTACTAGTCAAGTATTTGTAGAAATCAGGCAGTTAATCTTATGTAATATCTTCTGTAGATAGAAGAATATCTTCTGTCTACATTTCAAAGGAAACAGTATTGGCTATGCATTACAGGAATCATCACAGGGAGATTCAGGGGCTTGTGCTCCCTCAAACAGGTCTTTTTTAAGACTTGCACCTTCTGTTTCTCTGAATTTTTCAGTGCTGATATAAACAATGAGTATGTTTTATTCTACTTTTTTTTTTTTACCTAGAGGATTTTTAGACAATGAGAGTTTTTGTCACCAAGGACATGCAGCGGTAGGACAAGGGGCAATAGGTCCAGACTGAAAGAGGTTAGTTTTATGTTAGCTATAAGAAAGAAATTCTATGCTGAGAGTGTGGTGAGGCACTGAAACAGGGTGCCCAGCAAAGCTGTAGATGCCCCATTCCTGGAAGTGTTCAAGGCTGAATTGGATGGGGTTTTGAGCAATCTCGTTTAGTGTCCCTGCCCACGGCAGGAGGGTTGGAACAAGGTGATCTTCAATGTCCCTTCCAACACAAACCATTCTGCGATTCTATTATGTGAAGGGTTGGGCAGTGATCACAGAGAATATTCAGCTCTGCAGCAGCACCATCAGTTAGCAGAAAGGCAGCTCTGAGGAACGAGGTAAAAGGAGGTGTGTGTGTGAGAAAGGTGTTCACAGGTGGAAGGGCCAGAGTTGACAAAACAGATGAGCTTCTGGTGTTGTCTGCAGAACTGGTGGTGAGGATGGACTGGGGGATCTCCAAAAAAGTGATCTGGATTTGTCTCTTAGCAGCTTGGTTCACCATTGCATCTGTGACTAACTTGGAAGTCAGCCCTGCTTTGAATGGGGTTTGGATCAGATGATTTCCAGAGCTCTCTTCTAACATAAATTATGTTATGTGACTTTAATAGGCACTGCCACCTAGTTGGCACATGTATCCCAGAGTCAGATTCTAGGAGAAAGCAAGAGAGAAACGGAGCAGCAGTCTCAGGTTACCTGACTTTTTCACAGGTGTCTAAGGACCCTCTGCTACTCCTCATTCCTTCCACTCCAGCCTTCATGTAATTCCCCACCTCTTACTCATTCCATGACCTAGAAGTATCTTTTGGAGAGGAGACCTGTCCATCTCCACTTCCTTGTAAGAACTTCAGGAAGCCTCCAAACGGAAAACCTTGATTTTGCTTATATTGTGGAGTTCAACCACTTGGGCTCATGCACACACTGGGTGCAGTCTTTGACCGATATGAATTATGAGTATAATGAAGACATCTAAGTTCATGGGTTCAGATGTCCTCCCTGGACATGTCCCAGCCTTTCACAAGTTTCCAATTCATTGGTTCTGTGGCTACAGCTTGTGTGGGAGAGAAAACTTGGAAAACAGCATCTACATTTGTAAAGAAGTATGCAACTAATTTTTGTAGTTTCTTATTCTTCAGTACAGAAATGTTGTTTCCTTATCCTCTAGTGGGATTTTTTTATCTAATTATCGTAATGATACAGAACAAGTAATACAAAACATAATTTTTTTTTTCTTGTAGATTAAGTAAGAGCTAATCCAAGGAGCTTTTTCTGGGTTTCTTCTCCAGGCAACAAAAAGGTCAGCAGGACGGGAACAGTGGGAAATTAGTGCAGCTACTGCAGATTTTCACTATGTCATTCTGCATACAAATGGTTTTCTGACTCAGAACCTGATTTATAAAATCAGATTTTAATATGACTTTGAAAATCTGATGAAGAGCAGGTATGGCTTGGACCTTAAAAAGACAATAGCAGTTGGAAGAGGAAAAAGCAAGCAAACAGGAAACACATTTAATGATTTATTGGTTTGTCTCAAGATTTTGGCATTCCCTGCTGGTCCTAGCAGTGGTAGCTCAGATGTAGCTGAGGACAGTACAAGACCTTCAGGATCAATCTACTCTATGTTACAAGGTCTAATCCTTGTAGTTTGCTGACTAGGGACTTTTCACCCCCTAATAATGCATCAACATATTTCATAGAGTATCTAGAAAATGGTAAGATGAGCTTCCTAAGAAATTCTGGGGGAGAAAAGTAGACCTATATCACTTGAGAACATTTAGCTGAGAACTTGAGATAAGTACTTACTTTCTCCCCTGCCTGTATCTTAGGCATATCCTCCTGATATATCAGCTCCTCAGCAGCTGATTTGACTTTGGAGTTTAAATATTTCCTGTCTTAGCATCCAAAGTTGCTGCTAGGACTGTCTCATACTTCATGCATCAATCACAGTCATTTGTGTCACTGCCATTTTTGGGCAGGTAACCTGCTTCCAGCACTCCTGAGACAATAGGTGGACAGCAATAGGTACTTAAAATGCTCAGTGTGCCTGGACAAAATTCGTCCCAGTATTGATGAAAAATATTCCTTCTCACTCACAGGCAGGTACTGTAGGACCTGAGCACTGAGGCGTTTGTCTTGTCTACGTTTGGTAGCTGTGGAGAAGAGCCAAGATATAACACAAACCTGGGGGAGAGCAGTACCTGAACTAGCTCCAAGCACACTGTGCCTGGATGTGTGGTGGGATATAACATCTGCCAGGACCTTCAGCTCAGACCCCAGCAGGAGCACGGGTGTGTCAGTAGTGCTACCTAACATGGTGCATAGAACTAAATTCTCACTTCTTTGTTGCCTATGGCTTATTTGCAGCTATGACAGGGGTTTCCACAAGACTTTCTGTAGTTTCTAGTACCTGGTTTAAATGCCATAAGGGTGTATGGGCAGAGGAGGGGAGGGAGGAAGTGCATTTCAGAATTGCAAATGTCAGGGGTCTTGGATTTCAGCATCAAGGCAGATGTGCCTCCAAGAACTGATCTCATGTTCTGGAAGAAAAGCTATTTAGCCAGGCACCTAGACAGGTCTACAAAATCTGAGTCAGCTTACTTCTGTCTCGCACTTAACCTAAACCTTTTGGTAACAATCCAGGACCTTTTTTTCCCTAAATAGCCATAGGATTCTATAGACTGTTTTCCACAAAAACGGGATTTTCCCACATAACCGTGCACAAACCTGACAAACCTGACAAATTAGAGACAGTTATTTTCCTGTGTTGTAACACAGGAAAGTTAGCTGAAATGAGAGGAAATTATTGTAAGCAATCTAAAATATATTGCTTGCTAATGACTAGAGGATGTATGCAACTGTGGCACACTGCAAGTAGGTGCTACAATAATGCTGTTTTCCTCCATAAGGAAATCAGACTTAATTAATGGAATTTTACAGTAGAGATAAAAAATAAATAAAAAATACCCAAATAGCACCTATTTTTCTAACCATTTAGATGGAGATGACTGCAGTGATATGCAGATCTATTTCACCTCAAGTGCCAAAACAAGTGACAAGTGATTAGAATAATAGTAAACAACAGAGGCAAAAATCGCATTTTCGCAATTCTCAAAGGGCTTTACCAACCCAGTTTGTCTCTCTCAGCAGCAACATCTGCCTACTAGGTTCTTATGGCTCTTTAAGAGTTATTATGCCTTAAATGACTAAATCTTTCAAACATATTTTAGAACGTGAGTTGAACATGCAGCAGAAAAGGTGGAAGTCATATAAAAAAAAGATTGGGACTTTACACAAAAACCTGTGAGATTTTCTTATACATTGGTTTATTGAGTTAAATTGAGTTTTATTTATTGAATTAAATTATGCAAGCTATACGAAACATGCACATGTGACTTTTACTTGTGACGCTTCTATCTATGAGATGTCAGAGAGGTGACTGCAATCTCCCACTTACCCATTGCTGACAAAAGCAGCAGTGGGTAAATCCATACATTTACCCCACAAGAACAGAGTGGCATCAGTCACAAACATACTATAAAAATCCAGGTTTTGAAAATGTCTCTAGCCTTTCTTCATTACTACTGCTGGCAGAATTCAACAGAAAACCTTCTGAAAAAGAATGTTATCATGAAAATGTGCAGAAGATTATGCTAACAATTCAGATTGAATAGGCTCTTGCCATGAAAATCATGCTGGTGCTGAAAGAACATACTCTTTTACAGTAAGTTGGTGATGATTCATTATTTTACAAGAGCAACCAGAGTAGGGATTACAATAATGAAATCAATGACAAAAGCTGTTCAGTTTACATATTTGTTTTGGCTTTTCATAATCAGCAGCAGAATAATGTAACCCTGGGGTTAAGCCTGGTGCCAGAAGAGCTCTTGAAGTCTCCAGCTGATCACATTATACAAAATTACAACAAAGACTCTGAGTGATGTTTTCAAGAAGTAAGTATGGATATATTTTTGAAAAAGTGGACATTTGATTAGCCATGCTAGAAGGCTACAAAAATAAAGAAATTACCAGCTCTTCCTCAGGGCTCTGGCAGAGAGATCATGTATAGTTCACATAGACACCTCGGAGGAGCTCCCCCAAAAGCAGTTGCTGTTGTTCCTAGAACATGCTGTACTTTAGAAACATTCATTTGGGTGATGGCAACGAGAGCAAGTGGTGTGTGCATGACTTTGAGGTACACCATGGAAGCTTTGCTCCCAAGGGGAGCGAGCGGAAGAGTTTTAACTTCCTGAACTTTCAAGTCATCAAAACTATCTTTAAAAAACTGCTACTTAGTGTGTTTCAAGTTAAGCAACTTGCTCAGATATGATTTAGAATTCTTCCAAATAACATTTTCCTCTTATCTCTATACTATGAATAAATATGTTCTGATATATTACAATATACAAATACATACTGATTTAATAGAATTTTTTATAGTGCTACTGGGACTACTGAACTGTTAGAAATGTGAGGAAAAGGAATCTGTGGATAAAGGCAATGATGTTTTGTTTAGGGAATAAGGTAAGTATGATCATATCTCAATAGTCTAATGGCTGACTTCAACAGAGGCCTATAGTTCTTGTCGGGAACACCAAAGCAACAGAACCTAACCTCTTTGCTGGCAGATGTACTAAAATATAGATACTAAATGTGGTTCAGAACCTTATGAGCCAAAGCTTTATCTAGACCATCATGTTTATTATCCATCAATGGATATCTGCCAGGATTATATCTTATCTTTTTTGAATATATTGACAGTTTTGAATTTCACAGAAGCTTTTGGAAATAAGCTCCACAATTTAAAAACCATTTCATTCTCTTAGCACGCATGTCCCAAGGCTTTAAGGTATTGATAAGGTGCATAAATGGATTTTTTACTTGAGGTACAACAAAGCTTGGGAACAGCTGAATGCAGGCAAAGCAAATGCAACTTGCACTGGTGCTACTAAGGTTAGATTCTTGAAATGTGAACAAAGTGCCTGCAGTTCTCTTCTTGAAGGGTTGAGATGAGCTTGAGGAAAATCAGCTTGACAAAAAATCTCAGTACATAGCTCAACAGTTACTGCAGCTTTGGCCTGAGGAGGATTATTTTGAGCTAAGAAAGCAATATTTTAAATTGTACCTTAGATGATTTTTATTTAAACAAGAATTCCCACATTCTAAAATTATTTGTATGTTTTGGAATACGTTTATAGCCAAATGAATTCGCAACCCATTGTTGGCTTTCCACCTCTCTAGTTTTAAAATCTTTGGGGGTGGACAATGGGGAAGGGAAATCAAAGGTCTCAAACTTGGCTATCACAATCTTTCCCTCCACCACTGACAAGTAAGAAAGAGGTGATGTGGCAAATCTTGTCTATAGCCTGGTTTGATCACAGCAGACAAAAAACATCTGGGTTACCCTAGGAGGCCTTTGGTCAGAGTCCAGTAACAGATTCATGGCCAGATGCCTTACTTACTTTGCAGACCGTGACTAATGAACAACCGTATAGACATTAACCTTCAGCCTCAGTGGGTTCAACTGTTCCCAGTCAGCTGGAGATGCAACCAAAAACTTTGTTTGCACTACATGTTTGATGACATTAAAAGGCTGACTTATTTTCTGGTCACTAAGAAACATGGACCAGAGAGGACCACTGAATATACGTAAAGGATAAAAGCTGTGATGACCCTGTTGCAGAGCGGTCATTGGTTCCTAAAACAAACAGGAAGATGGCTCAGATTGGAAATTACTGCTTTTCTGAATGCTCACACTTAGTAGCCCTATTCATACTAGGAAATTAAAAAGCACCAGGGAGTGTTCCTCATCACTGGATCTGGAGTCTGTACTTATTCAGCTGTCCTGGTACAGTTTTGGCTTAATCGAATTAGCAGCTTCACAAGTAATTGCTGGACACAGTTTGCCAGCTAGCAGACACCACAAACCACTCATGGTATCAGTCTAAATGTATTTGGTAGGACTCTTCAATACAGGACAAACAAGGTCATTCCATACTTCAGTATCAGAGAGAAATCAAAGATAAATGCAATTTTCTAATACAGATGGAGCTTACCCACTTCAGCTTGTGATCTGTACAAAACAGACTCTCAAAGCCTTACCAAAAAAAGAAAATCCTGTAGGAATCAGGTAATTTTTTTATAAGTGCTCGATAGTGATTCACTCGCTCTTAAGCTGGCACCTGGTGACTGCCTGAGTGGCCAACACCTGCCTGTACTGAGTAGAGCTTCACAGACTAATGGGAGCATAAAGATCTACACACGGACACCTACATTTCAATGTCATGATCAGGATCTGAATCCTGTCCTCCTGTCTTCTACAACTTGGTGACACCCTTGTGGTCATTTTCCTCTGACTTTTTTTATCTTCTCCTTAAGTGCTTTCTGTTTCTGTAACTGCTGAGAGGAGTCCAAACTTCTCCGAACTCTGTGCTTGAACAAGACACATTGCCATCTTTCGAAGAAATTCCTAAACAGTTCTAATTTTCTTAAAAGCCATGCATGTTAACTCTGTTACCCACATATTTAGCTCAGCAAGACTCAAGAATGTGCAGTGGCTGTTCAAAATATCTGGTTTTCTAAATACACAGAAGATTAAAATGGTTGAAAATACACTTCTTCAAGAGGGATTACTTGAGAGATCAACTTTATTAAAGGCTAATATACTTAATAGCATCTTTGTGTCACCACTAATTCAATTTTTTTTTTTAAAAAAAAAAAAAGGGCTCACGCCCTAAGGAACAGAAGCAGCAAAATTTCTAGTTTCTAGTGCAGGTGGAAAGAACTCTTATTTCATACTTTCCACATACAGAACAGACTGTAATGGAAATGGAGCAATATTATCCTGGAACAGTGAAGGGAATTCCATAGGAAATATAAATTCACAAGGCATTTTACCTGAGGACATACTCATAATCTTCTCCACTGATACAAATTGTTCTCATTTGTACTGTTTCATCTGAGGCATTTAATCTGCATTTTCAAAACCTTTCTCAGAGGAAGTCCTGAACTATAATACTTCAAAATATGAAACAAAACAGCCCTGAAATGTATAATCCGTCTGCAGAGAAAGTATTTTCCTTAGCATGACTGCCATAAAACATTAATGCCTCTTCATTTGTCCAACCTTCTATACAAGAAGCTGCCCAGATGCATTGCTCCACAGGGAGTTTAAAGCCTCTGAAGTGCAAATAAAATGTAAATTCAATAAAGTAAGTAGTTACACATTTCTTTTACTAGGTGAAAATTAGTCCATTTAGGTATAACATACCTTTTGTTTCTTTCAAGTTTTAAACCAGCAGTATTTTCATCCTAAGTTCTCCAATGACAGCAACAGTAACTTACACCCGCAGTTAATCCATATATAAGTTAAAACACGATCTTCTAGAACAATTTTCCCTAATACCACCATGTCACTCTGTGCTCCAGTCCTGAGGAAATGTATCATCATGACAGGTGAAAAGCATGTCTATTATTACTGTTATTATTAAATTTTCACCCAAGTGTCAGCTCCTGAAAGATCCTATTTCTTCTGGTTGTTTTCATACTATGATTAGGAAAAATAAGTAAGTATGTACAAGACCTCTTAGCTGCACACATACAGGCTGGAAGTAGACTGTTTACCTGATTGTTGGCAATTTACTAATAGTGGTTAAATCCTAATCAGAGCATAGAATTTGTAGACATATATATGATGAAATTATAAAAATGTAAATGTGTAGATGTCAAATATTAAGATAGAAACCCATGCACACTTGTGGTGGATTGATCCTGGCTGGATGCCAGGTTCTCACCAAAGCCTCTCTATCTCTCCCTCCTCATCTGAGCAGAGGAGATTAAATATAACAAAAGGGTCATGGGTTGAGATGAGGGCGGGAAGAGATCAATCATCAATTTCTGTCATGGGCATAACAGACTCAGCTTGGGGAAATTAGTTTGAACTTACAACCAACCTAATCAGAGTGGGGTATATGAGAAACAAAACCAAACCTTTAAAGCACCTTCCCCCTCACCCATCCCTTCTTTCTAGGCTCAACTGTATTCTCAATTTCCCTACCTCCTAACTGCTCCTGACTCCTAAAAGGGAGGGCTGCTCCCACTCTTCACCTGATTCAGAGTGGGGTCATTTCCTTGGAAGACAGTCCTGAACTTCTACAACTTGGGTCCTTCCCACAGGTCTGAAATGACCTAGAAGCTGCAACCTCCTCCCCCGAAAAGCAACTTGTACTTCCCCACCCCTTTTCTTCCTTATTGTCTCCCCACATTGTCCTGCCTTCCCTGCCCCTGGTCCTGGCCACTCCCTCAGGTTCTCCCTATTGGCCCCTGTACCCCAACTCTGCCATGTACCGCCCCCATGCCCTGAGACCACTGGCGTGTGTGCTGTCTCTGTCCCCCTGCCCCCATAGAAAACCCCAGACCCTTCGCAGTTCCCGGTATTCTGCCTCTGGTCTTTGTCTCTGGTTACCGTGTGAATAAAGATCTCCTGAGGTCACCATGCAGAGGCCATCTTCTCGCCTCCTTTGCTGCCACCACGTTGCAGGAGCAGACGAAACCAGAGCAGGCCTATGGCTCCCCGAGCCAGGGACAGCACAGTGACCAGCCTTCAGAGAGGAGGCTGGGGCACAAGGGCGCTGACCCCGGCTTGGGTAGAGACGCTCTCTGGTAAACCTGCTTGTGGCCTGCCATGCCACCACAGAAAGCCACTCAAACTGCAACACAGGCCCCCACGGGGTCACAGGTCCTGCCAGCAAACCTGCTTCAGAGTGGGTTTTTCTCTCCACAGTGCCACAGGTCCACCAGGAGTCTCCTCCAGCATGGTCTTCCCATGGGATCACAGCCTCCTCCGGCTGCATCCACCTGCTCTGGCGTGGGTTTCTCTAGGGGCTGCAGGTGGATCTCTGCTCCCCCATGGCCCTCCATGGGCTGCGGGGAATCTTTGCTCTAGTGCCTGGAACATCTCCTCCCCCTCCTTCTCCACTGACTTTGGTGTCTTCAGGGCTGTTCCTCACATATTCTCACTTCTCTCTTTGACTGAAGCTGCGCAGAGTTTTCTTCCTCCTTCCTAGATCTGTTTTCCCAGAGGTGCTACCACTGTCTCTGGCGGGCTTAGCCTTGGCCAGCAGCTGTGGGTCCATCCTGGACCCAGCTGGCATTGGCTCTGCTGGACACAGGGAAATATTTTGGCAGCTTCTCACAGAAGCCACCCCTGTATCCCCCCTGCTATCAAAACCTGGCAATGCAAATTTAATATAAAATTTTAATTTTTCATAAGTTCATCTGTCTCAGTGAATAAAAATTTACATGATCTTTAGTTTTTTTATTCAATCTTTTTTTTCTTTTTTTGCTTTTCAGACTCCTAAAAGTATTTATAGGGTTTTAAACACGACAACAGCAGGCCCATTGGCTGCAGCTATCACATCTACGAAGGAAATGCATTTCATTAGGGACTGCTGCACCATTCTGGCAAGTCCTTCTTCTGACAACGCATCTCCAAGTCTAATGGTCTAAATAGCTGCTTATGTAGACCTGGTTTTGACTGTAATCATACAACTATAAGCTTAGAATAATTCCACTAAAGTAAATGAGCCAAAAGATATGTTTTATGGTCCTACTTTAAAAAGTTAGACACTAAAAAATATTGGATATACACCCAGAATTAGTACTGTTCAGTCTTTGAAGTGTTTAGAACCCTGGGACATGATTTACCACAGGGCAAGGTGGCTGCTAGATGTTTGTGTTCTGACACAACAGCATGATATGTCTCTATATTTTTGCATTAGAAATGTGCTAAAGAATGGGTGCTTTTGGGAGCTCTACCTGCCCTGCCTGGGTCAATGGCTACATTTGCCAGTGGTGTTCTGCATACTCTCTCAAAAGATGCAGGGTCAGTTCTTTGGGTCTAAGTTTGGACATTTTCTTCTGCCACAGAGTTGCATCAATCATATTAAACTCAGCAACTGCAACATAATAAAGTACCTGAGGAAATTCCTGTGTACAGCACTATGCCAAAGGGTCACTGCATCCTCAGTATTCTCTGGTTATCATATGTGTCACTTCTGGGTTGCCAAAGGGACTCTCCATGCAGAAAGAGCACACCCTTATGTTACAGTGTTGACACATTAATCCATGGATCATATGGAGAATTAAATATTTACAGGCAGAAAAATATGTTCTGCACAAAAGTGCTTGAAACAGAGCCGTTTCAAAACACAGCTTAGCTTCAATATTCAATATACATATATGCAACTAAAGGTTAAAAACCCCCTATCCTTGATATATGCTGAAAAGATTGTTGCTGCTGGCTTTTGGCTTTTGTTCAGCTTTGATCATGAATTAAAACAGAACTGTTTGTGGACAGTAGTTCAGCAGGCTTAATACCAATCTCCCACTTTGAAAGAGCTTTTAACTTCCCTGTTTCTGACCAAAAGACAGGATGGTGTAGTGCTCTGTGGACTACATTTTTACATCAATATCTGATCATAATTCATGTTAAAAATCTGGACAGTTAGGTCTTTTTTTATTTTTCTCATCCACCAGATTTCAAGAACTCTCAGAGTTGTTACTTTTACTGTCACAATGAGGGACGAGTGCACTGTGGAAGGACCAGCCTTCTCAGGCAGAGCTTTTTAGCCTCTCCTTCCCATTAACTAACTGTGTGGTCCGTGGAAGAGCAAGAGCGTAGGAGGCCATGAGGGTGGCCCAAAGACATGGGAGCTAACAGCAGGGATACTCTCAGTAACTCTTCAATGTTTTCTTCAAAAAACATTAGTTGTCTGGAAAAAATAACCATTTTGGTCAATTTTTTTTTTCCCTGGGTTTTGATGACACATTTTCAAACAGCAGGAGCTGAAAGTGATATCAGCAGGTTCAGCAACAAAGACCAAAAAATATTGATGTGTCATTATATTGCTGGCTGCAGTTTAAGTTCCCTCATGCTAGCAAGCTCTTCATTCTTCCTACTGCTTCTCCCTTCACAGACACCTCATAGCAATCTCAGTGTTCTTGCCCTTCTCCCCTTCTCCTGCTTCTGTGCCTGTCACTCTTGTCACTGTCTTTTTCAACTGTGCTCCCAGTTAGCTCACTGCTGCTTAAGTATAAGGCAAATAGGTCAGGAAAAAAGTAGCTGGTGCACTGTTTTTCTACCCCAAGTCATAGGGCAACCAAATAACAGTAATAGATTATATGCATCCTGGGTTTGCTTTGTGATTTCCCTAAGCCACCATGACTGGAGAAAGCCCAGGTAGGGCTAACACTGCCTTTTTTGCTGACCAAATAGTGCACGGAGTAAGAGCCCAAACCTTCCTAGCTATTAGATTAAGAGGACACCTTTCAAGTATAAATTCTCCTTCACTTGTTATTTTATATTCTGTGTAAATGGTGTAAGCTACATAAAGGATTGTGCTTCCATTACAGGTATATAAAGAATTTAACTAAATGCTGTCATAACTCACAAGCAGGACAGCAGCTAGGAATAGAAATAGGAAGAATAGTTGCCTGTAGGCTGTTATGGTGGACTGTCAGAGACATAAGTATATTTAATGTGCAAGAAATTTCAGTCTTTTCTGTGACTGAGATCACCCAGCACAGCTGTGTTATAAATAGCAATGAAGAAAAATATGTGGAAAAGTACATGCTTAGGATGCTGTTCAGGCATACACAAAAATGGTAAGACATTTAAAGTTCAAGGAACTAATGCTAGTCATAAAAGATATCCAGGAAAAAAGCTGAAGTCCTGAAATTCTGATTACAATAAAAGCTAGAGTGGACACTCCAGTCTTTCTAATCCCATGCCTCCTAACCCTTCAAGTTGAAGACAGAGCTGCCTTGACCAGGGAGGTGTGTTAACTCCAAGACAAGCAAATTTGATGTTCCAGCCAATCTTTTTTTGCAGAAAGACAGAAGCTAGACAGACAAAACTCCTTTAAACTTCCCATTTGAGACACTCCCTTGCCTAAGAACTGCAGCTTCACGCCTATATGAATTAGAGAAAAGAGAAATCCTTCCACAAGTTATGATTTTATAGGAAAAAAAATTCTATATTATATAATATTAGCAATTTGGATGATTCATCTGGCCTTGAAGCCTCTGCAAAATCATAATCTGTGGAGGACTTCATTAAAGGGCTGAAGAGACTTCTCTGATTTTCATACAGCCCCTAGTACCAGACACACGTAAATGTGCATGTATGTGTATGTGTCTGTGTGTGTCCTTAGGGGCCCAACCATTGTAAGGAGTGACATTTAAATTTTTTTTATAAGCTCTGGAAATATATCCCTATGACAAGATGGACAGTAGATACCTATTAAAGAAACTGTTCTAATTGCTTTTTACTCTACTTCATGCACCCCTCCTTGTACACATACCATATTGCCCTCCATATCTTACCCAAGAGCTACACTGCTTTCTGCCCTACAATGAGTTGTTTCATTTATTTCAAGTGTGTTCCCTCCATCTGTTGCTGGTAGCTCCACAAGTGTGTGGACTGCCACCTCTCCTGAGTTCTGTTAGTTCCACAATCAGTTTTCATTGAGGTAATGGAAAATGCCTGTACCCATAAGCCTTTCAATGACAGTCATAAATCGTGACTCGAGCTCTCCAGAACACCTGCCTGTACCTCTGGGTTAATCCCTATCTGACTGTAGATCTAGCTTCTCAAACCAAAGTGTTTCACAATGCCAGCAGAACCTACCTGCAGCCAGAGTTGTACACAGAGAGTCAATTAGAATTACTTGCAAGTGCATCTGCCACTCTCTCTGTTAGTTCGGTTACTCATTTCAAGTAACCTGATCTTTCCCCCAAATTTATGATCTTCTTATATGACATTAACAGATTCGCAAGAGAAAATAGAATGGGAAACACCACAGTGCATATCTCACCATTCAGAATGCATCAGGGATCCATATATTTAGCAGCTTGAAAAGAAGTCCAGGATTTAGAGGAAAAGCTTCACTTCTTATAGACTGAGGAGAGTTTTGACATTTGAAGAGCATTTTATGTCTTTGGATAAAACTTGCAATCCATAATGATGAGTTGCTTGACCATTTCATGAATTGCAAATACTTTCCAATTGTTACAGAATTTTTGAAGTAACCTTCTAAAAACCCAAATGACCAAGAAAAATAAAGCCAGAAATCCACACAAAAATGTCATAGAGAAGAAAAAGCAGAAAAAAAACCTCTGTTAGCCGTGGAGATGCAACAGAAAAAGTAAAAGAAAAATTAATTTAAAAGGGACAAGTTTACCTAAAAAAATACTCAGAGACTTTTATGAAATGATAAACTTTTTATTAGAAGTAGTGTTGTGTGAATGGGAGACATGCAGATTTCAAGACAGAAACTTTCTGAAAGTTATGCAGAGGGCCCCTGACCTTGCACCATCGGCGATTTGTTCACTCAATGCTTCTTGGTGCTCCACTGACATCAGTACAGTTTGTGTAGGCATTGAGGTCTTGTCCTTGTGAAATGAGAGCGGAGTGAGAGCAAAGTCAGCTGTGTGAAACAGGAGTTTTGAATGAGCAGAAAAACTTGCTTCTCTCATGTCCTTCCTTTTCTTTCTCCTGACAAGAATGCTTAAGTGCACTACAAATGCTACTCTGACATGTTCTGAAGTTTCCATTTGGAAATTATATTGTGAGAGTGGCAGAATAAAAGGTAAAGCTGATTGTAATATGTAACACCTTCTGCTGAATTTCTTTTTTAGAAAACCAAAACTTCGGGCAAACATGGCAAGAATGTAGGTGTTATTTTGTCTTTGGCAAAGAAAAATATCTACATTTTCTGTTTGTGTCTAAAACCACAACTATTTGGTAGTCTTTTGAGAGGAAAATAAGATGATTTATTGTATTTGTGTAAATTGCAATATTTAATGGACAAAAGACCTTTGTAAGTTACGGAATACTGGGAATCCTACCCAAATTTTTGTTTGCAATAAAATAAAATGCGAATAGCATTGACTTTAATTTAGTTTTACCAGACTGATACTAGCATAATTATCTTTCTTTGGAATCTTTCTCTCCTTCTACCAGGAGTTTTGTGTGTACATCAGGGGAGCTGGCCTGCAGTGGTGTGCCTTTCAGACTTGTCTGCTTTTTGGCCCATGTGTCTGGGTGTTCTCTGTTCTGAAGCCAAGTAATCTCTGGCCTTGGGCAGATATGTATGCCCATTTTTCACCTTGACAAAGAAATAAAATACAGCTGAGACACATGGTACCAGAAACTGGGAAAATTCCTGAGTCCCACAGTATAGGTGTTGTCATGGTGACTGGAGACTCCAACATACAAAACAGCTTTTTGCAATGTTCATTGTCCAAAGGAAAAAAAAAGCAGAAAAAAAAAACCTGAAAAGCCTTTGGAAATTTCTCTTTTAAGGGTCAGAATATCATGGACTCTACCCCTTCAATTGTACTAGGAAATCTAAGTACAATGTTCCTTTAATTTTTTTTCTAAAAAAGGGAAATGCAGCCATGATTCCTTTACTGTCCTCTACCCTCATCCAAACTTCAACAAAGCTGTCTGGAATTCAATTCTTTTAGCGTTTTAATTGACCTTCTCTTTTCATTTCACCATGTTCCCCTTGAACAACTCTTATTCTTTAATTCTCTGCTGCAAAACTCCTTCTGTTTTCATGTTATTGCCAAATGCACTTACATGTGAGCTGTACTTAAAATTCTATATAAATCTCTGTCAGAGTTAAAGTATCAATGATAGGTTGGATTTATCTGAATTAATTTCACTTCTAACGTTTATGTGAAAACTAATCCATTTTATTAAAAGCAAATTCTTTTTTAAGCACCATAGTAATTGCTTCATTACTGCTGTTCCTGACATTATCATTGATTTCGCAGGTGGGAAAGTTCATTTAAACAAGAAGCTAAAAAAAATTCTACCACACAGACAGAATGAAAACACAGATATGATCAGTTGATTCGGAGGATTGCTCCTCTTTAAGAGACGGATTCACAACCCTTGCAACTGCTTAATATGCTGAGATTTAGGTTATTTATGTTCTTCAGTGAACTACTTTTGCCTATTTTGCAGGAGCCAGTTATTTGGAAAGAAGTAATAAACTTACAGAGGGAGAATTTATAATCTGTTTATAAAGTAAAAAAAAATTTGGGTTTGTGCATTCCTTTTGATTTCTTAATAGATATTATTTCTTCACTAGACTGGAAGAAGCCAGATGGGACAGCATCTAGCATTTTCAGGGATAATCAAAGTGTTTGCACAATCTGGTTTATTGAAATCTAATTTCTTCCTAAGAATCAGTGACACCTTGTAAGAGTAAACTGCTGACTTTTAAGTTGCCTGTATCTCAAAATGCAGGTGGAAAATTTGGCGGGTGTGGTGCTGTCATGGGTATTCCCCAGTTTAGTACTCCCACTAAAAAGAAAACCAGGAGCTGCTCCCCTGCCCCCCTCCAGAGGGAGACAAAAGGCAGAGATCATGGGTTGAGATAAGAACAATTTACTGGAAACAGCGATGAGATAAGAAAGCAAATAGCAACAATACCAATGACAAAAGTGTCACCCAGAGAGTGTGATTTACATACAAAATGCTCACCACACCTGGGACAATGAAAAACAATGAAAGATCCACCCTCTGCTCACCATGCTTTCCCAGGACCAGAAAGGAACACTCTTCCTTTCCAGAAGGGAGAGAGAGTCCAGGAGAGAGAGCCCCTTTTCCCCCAATCCTGACAATGATATAAGATGGTATCAATAACATTTGGATGTTGGCCATGCCCACACGACTCCTGGCCCCACCCACCCATAGCTACTGCAAAAATTAACGAGGACAGGTGGCAAGGCCAAAGCAATAAAAAGAAATTCCTCTGGTTTCTCAGTTACAATAGTTCTAGGCCTGTACACTGCTGCAGAAAATCTATATCTAGAGTTGCATTAGCACATCAGTGGCAAAAGAAACATTTGTCAGTATGGATATCTCAGCAGAGGTGAAAGAGGGGAAGGAAAGAAAGACAAAAGGTCAGTCTGCAAGCTTAGCTAGTTATCATACTCTAATAAAACATATTCTTCAGATACAGGGTGCTAATCCCAAGGACTCAGCAACTATACACTGCAAAAGAATCACCCTGGTATTGCATTGAAAGTTGTCATAGAAATGAATTTATGCTTTACTTTGATTGTTAAGCATGAGATGACTCACCATCAATTACAATCTCTCTTGAAGATGAAAAATAAAAAAGTTTAGATCCACTTTTTGTTTGTCTGAATTAATGAAGTGGTAAGAGTGGTATCTGTCCCTCCCTTCTGATCTGCAGTTAATGAGTAAACATGAGAGTTTGGAAGCAAGGAGGAAAGGTTCTGCACGTTCCACAGGCATCACGTCTCTAGCACAGCTGTCTAAGCTGCATGCTTACTTTCATGTCTGTCCTGGTGATTTCATTATGAGATGATTTAGGTGATTCCTGCCCAGGTGGTCTGTTGCTAAAGTGTTTTCCCCACTAATGAAAAACTGAACATCTGATTCATGTTAAAAGACTAAAGGGTTAAAAAGACTACTGGGCACTGGGCCACTGAGGATGAAGTGTTGCAACACAGAAAAGTATCAAAGGCTTCCAAGGATCTGGGAATAAATATCATCCAAGATATCACCACTGGAAATAATAGGGAATGCTGAAACAAAAATGATTTAATGTTCTTTCCATTTGTTTACTTGTATGTTCTACATATATATTAAAACCTGACTGAATCTGACAGATCGTGGTGCAGGAAGCTGTTTGCACACAGGTTGGTATAGGGAAAATAAGCTGCAGCTTCACTGATTTTTTTGAGCAACTAAAAGAATTATTAGATGGTAATGATAGAATCATAACGGACTATGAAAACACCTTATTTTCTTTTAATAAAACTGTACTTTGTATAATTAATTCCTTATAATTTTTTACATAGAAATATAATACAATAACAATGTAATCCTCTCCCTTTTCCCCTCTTGCATTTTAATAACATTTCTATCAGTTCCCTATCAGTCAGATTTTACAGATTTGTATAACAGCCTAGGCAACAGCTGACCATTTGTACTGATTTCCTGTGGTTTGGTAATCACTTTTCTTTCACTGCTTCTTTCCTGACATCACTCCTCAGAAAGTACTTTGGACTGCATCATGCTTATTACCTGATGTTATTATCTTCAAGCAAAACAACCAAATCTGAGCCAAACCTTCGACAGTTGACTAATGACAGGAGGATAAATTTTAACTATACTTTTTGTCTGATAATTACTGGGAAACTTATCAAGTTCCTCAGTGAGTTCTTTTTATTCATTTGTCAAAGATTACCTTGCCAGACTTTTCTTTTCTGAGGAGCAGGGAACTTCAAGGTGCTAAAAAGAAGCATGTAGAATGGAGTTCAAGCACTAAGAGGGCTCATTCCACTCCACTAAACCCCTATGAACCCCAAATATAGTCAGACTTGTAAATCTGAAGACTATGGGGATGTTTAGAGATCAGCCTCTTGCTGTGGACATAGATGGCTCCAACAGCCTGTGGGAAAGAAATGCAAGTTCCTAGTGACTAAGACAGTCTGTGTGATATGTTTTGGATACAGAAAAGATTTTTTATTTTAGTCCTAAATAAGGTATCAACCATAGAGGATGCCTTACAAAATCATGTTTGAATGTCACACAGCAATCTCCCACCAGCCTTTCTTTTATAGATTCTACTCAGGAGCTAAAGTACACATTCGAAAATCTACTATGATAAATATTTTACTACTACCTTATCTAGACACTGAAGAAGATGTTGAAGTGGCCAGCTTGTTGTCAGTGATATTGTATCCTCTGTTTTTCCTATTGCTTTACAAATCAGTTCAGATCACCTTCTATCACTACTATGAACAAACTTCTGAAGCATCCTCTGAGGTCACATTTCTTTAACAGTGTTGATAATATCAGCAAAACATTGTTCCAAGAATCAGTCAGCGCTGAGAAAACAGTATCTGTGAATGCCACAAGAGATCTTTTTACATTTTCAAGATGCTGACAAAAATTTCAGTGGGAGACTGTGGATGCTGCACTGCATTAAAATTACAACTTAACAGAAGTAAAATATCTATTGAGGTCTTTAGAAGACATATTACTCTGGCCTTTGATAAACATGAAACAAGACTGCCTCAAACCTACAGTGGTTACAAAAGCATACAGAGACAATGTTGTGATGATAATAACAAAATGAGCTAAATCATAATCCTGCAGTAGTTAGGGAAAGCAACCATATTATCTGATCTTCAGCCAGTGCTTTGATGCCAAAGCCCTCTCCTATCATCCAGACCGTTTACTCTTTAACACTGGCCAAATATTTGGTAATTAAAATTTTTTTCAGGTTGCTGTTATAATTCTGTGAATGTCTAGACTTCAATACAAAAAAGTTTAAAAGCCCCCAGTATAGGGAGATGATTGCCTCCGTCTTCCAGGGTGAGGGCTTGAGTTCATTTGCAGTCAGTGAAGGTGATGTTAATTACAAACCTCTCAGGGCAGGGAACAAGCACCTTTTTTCACAGGTCCTACTCAGGACAATGTAACCCTGGGTTCTCAATGCTCTACCCATTCCACCACGACAGAAACAGTGCCCAAATGTTCTTTAAACCTTATGTAGTCGGATATTCTGGATGGGCACATTCTCCAGCTTTCTGTTGAAGGAGGGTCTTTGTTTTATCATGACTGTTTAAATCATGAGGCTAGAAGCAGAAGCAAAAAAGATACAAACAGAAGAGAGTACTTGCCTCATATTCATTGGGAGTCTGTTCCTTATGACTAATCTAAAAACCATAAAGTTTTCAAGCATAAATTCTCCCACCTGCATGCCCAAACCATGAGGATAGAGACCTTTTGGTGACTCTCTGAGCACCAGGATTCAAGTATCCCTTGCAACACCATTGCTGTTCAGTAGGAAGGAAGCAGAGTCTCAGAGACTGCCCCACTACATCACCCTGATGTCTGCAGCACTAGGACATCTGAAGCTACACATAGTCAAGGATCCTGCCTAGTGAGCAGCTGAATAGTCAGAGTTATTTGACAAAAAGACATTTCTGAGGCATTAGTCCTCAGAAATCAACTAAACCTTCCAGACCCCCAACGGATGGACAGGTTTCATTTTTAGTCTGTGAAAGGAGCTCATAGCCCAGGGAAGGACGAGAGCTCATGCTTCTGGACCAGCTTCATGCTCTTTTAACTCTCCTCAGTAACAGTCTGTGAAAGTCAGGACCTCAAAAGAGGTCTTATCTCTCTGCTGGGATAAATACATAGCTTAGGTCTTGCCAAAACTCTCTGTGTGTGTGTATACATGTGCTCACTGTACAGCACGTGGTTTCATACAGAGCCTTCTTGAAAATGTTAAGTGGTAAAATCTGTTTTAAAAGCATGGAAAATGCTTGAAGTTAATAATTTGTTTCTCATAAGGATCATCTTAGCAAGTCATGGTGAAACAAGCCAATATATAAACCAAAACATATAGATGGCACAACAAATTAGGTTTTTTTAATTTTTAAATCTGCTTGAGATATATGCATCATTTTGGACATCTGTGTGGAATTAATTCTGATTTTACAGTCAGTAATTGCAGTTATTGTAAATTCTAAAGGGCTTTTTATTTTATTAGCAAGACTACAGGAAAAAAAACTGAGCAGTAAATATGCATGATTTCTTGAACGATTAGCAAATAAATAAAACCCACATTTGTTCCTAGCTTTCTGTTATCACAGAAAATAAGTCTATCTGATCAGAATTAAGTAAGAAAGAAAAATATTAATCATAAATGGAAGCAATATATAAATCACTTTACCTGCTGTTCTCTTTCTGGTTCACTACAATTCTTGGCTGCTTCTGTGTTATTCAGCTTGTTTCGAATGCCAGCTAATGCATTATGAAATCTTATCCTCCTAAGAGACTGAACATCCACAAAGCAGATAGAAAGAACAAGGAAAAAGAAAGAAAGTATGTAGGCTCCAATCGATAATGTACAACAGAAACTACCAAGAGGCAATTGTTGTTTTGGAAAATATTACAATATTTGTTCAAAAGTTAATAGCTCCTGTTGAACTCGAGGATGGGGGGTTTTCAGGTGTTTTGGGGTTTTTTTTTTGTTTTGGTTTGGGTTTTTTTTGGTTTTTTGGGCTTTTTTTTTGTTTTTTGGGGTTTTTTTTGGGGGGGGTTGTTTTTTCGTTTTTGTTTTTTGTTTTTTTGTTTTGTTTTGTGTTTGTGGTTTTTTGTTTGTTTGTTTTGTTTTTGGTTTTTTTTACTTTTTTGTTTTTAATCAATATACAGTGCATTTTTATCCCACCTCAGTCTCTGGATTTTCTTCTGCATTCTGTCAGGGTTTTTCTACATTTACATTGATCACAATGTAAATCAATGATTTACATTAAAGGTGGAAAATAACTAGGTGTAAAATCGTTATATGGTGCAATTCCTCCTATGGAACAGGAAAGTTTTATAAGACAGTGTCATCCATCAGTACACAGCTACAATTTCCTCATACTCTTGTTGCTTATAGATGTTGCTGGGGACTAGTGAGAGTATGGCAGGAAAAACCACTGTGCATCCATGTGAAGTACTTTGAAAGGAGCTTGGGGTTTATTGGTGGTTGACAAGATAAGACTGTCCAACCTTTTAAGCTTCTCTCTGCCTTTTTACTGGCTTCTTGAAGCAAAATTGGGAACTGTGGAAACAAAAAAAAAAATCCTTCCTGATTCTAGATCTTTGGGAATTGTGGTTTTTCAGTGTCTAATGAGCAACTAGTCATTTACAGGGATATTGTAAATATTCATAGCTTTGAAACTCCTGGGTCCCTGGTTAGTAGAGTACTGGTATTTCATCCTTGCTAAGTCGGTGGATGAGTTTTGATAAAAGAGAAAATATCTTTTATGTACAGATTTCTATGTGCTTATAGAAATACTCCAAATTTTATGAAGTCTGCATATACCTATGTTCATATTATTCAGATGCCAGGATATAACATCTCTGTTATAACTGTGACAATTCAGAATTCATATTTTAGAGCTGCCATAAAACAAAAAAAAAGCAATTTTTTCATTAAGAAAGTTTTGAGTTGCTCATAAACCTTTCTAGCTGAATTGTAATGGGGGAGGAAAAGATACCAAGGAGAAGTAAAAGACTGGCCTTCAAAGTTCAGCCCCTGAAACTTCAGTCATGCAGGTAAAACACAAATCAACTACTGGACAATCCTCAATTGTCCTTGTTAATTGTGCTTATAACTTGGTATGTAAAATGATCTACATTTTTTTCTTCTTTGTTCTAACTAATTTGAAGTTTGTAACCATCGAACTGATGCCTCTGAAAAAGGACAGGCACCACGTTTTCAGCTTTGGGGGATGTCACCTTTTACAAATACTTGACAAATTTTGATCTCAGTATGCTAACTTTGGAAACAAGAAAAGCTGTGAAGAACTCTGTATGGGTAAAGAGAAAAGAATATTAGACTAAAAATCTGCCATCTGAAGTGCAATGAGAATTTACCTCCAGAATTCCAAACAGAAAAAAAACCTAGCTGACCTTGAAAGGAGAAAGTAAATCCAAGTACTTTGCAGTGCTTGCTCATATTTTTCCTTTTCATCTCTCAGTTAGAAATGATAGTTCTATTTTAATTTCATCAACAATAAGAGAACACTGAGGGTTTGTTGTTCAGTGATTTTCATTTTCTTTCCTACTTTCAACAAGAATACTTTTTTCACTGTATTAAGTAAACATCAATAACTGATTTACATATTAATGTAGACTTACTGTATTTCCTCTCCATCTAAAATATCTTTTGGCTCTTTTCAGGAAGCTCTGGGCCAACAGTAGAAATCCAAGAGAAAATATTAGCTGAGAATGGTAAGAGGGTAAGTTTCTACTAGGGGGGAAAAAATCTTTCATTAAATGCAGTTATGTCTAGATAATTTTTCTTCCTGGATAAGTGCTGCTTTTAGTGTAATGTGCAAATAGAACTCCATGATTATGATTATATTTTCTGGTTGTGATGGCTGTTGTGAGAAACTCAAGTGAGAAATTACAATATGTCCAGAGACTACTGGTGTACCTTTGAAATAAGCTGTTAGCACCAATGTAGTTTAGGGGTCTTGAAAACCAATAGGCTGATAGCCCAAGAAATTCTCCTAGCTTTTCGTAGTCCAGCTTTGTGCAAGACTTGACCTGCTAAATAGGATTCAAGGGTGCAGTCCAGAATATGTGACTGAGGTAGCTTGTCTCATCATATCTGTTACACCAACAGAGGTTTAGGCTCTGGGTTTTATCTGATTCCTGCTACGCTCAGCAGGAGAAGCTTAGATGCTAAGACAACTCCAACGTTGAAGTACTAAAGCAGATTCTGGGATTTTCTGCAGCTCAGCTGCAGAGTTGAATGAGTGCTCTGAAAACCTGGCAATTGAAATACCTTAGGAATCTAAACCTAGTCTGTTTTTCATTCTTTATTCATGGTTTTATTTTGGAGTGTATTTTCTACTTGCCATGCCATGATGTGCCATGATAGGCTGCCCTCATAACCCAACACTGCAAGTCGTGCCCAGATTCAAGTCACTAAAATTCAACGTCTCCCACACACCCATACTGAAAATAAATGTATGTCCATAGATTTGGTTGCCATTTTCTTTTTTACTTCATCTTCCCCAAACTCAATTTCTACCTGGTGAAATGATAGGAACATTTCATTCTGCAAGGGCTTTTTAAAATTCATATTTTAGTTTGCCTGCCTGAGTACAGTGAGACACCGATGACCTTTTCCTCCCTGTCGGCACTGTGAACAGCAGGCTCCCTTCAAACATTATAGCATCCAAATACTGTGCTGCCTCACTTCAAGTAAAGCATGAGCTTAAATATATTATTGTGCTGAGATTCAAATGATGAGTTATTTTAGCATAGCTGTTCCTGAGCCAAGTTATTTATGAGTCAATAATTTCCACGGAACTGTACAAGGCCTAGAATGAAGTCCACGTAATGAAGTGTTTATAAAAAATACACAAGCAAACTAAGAAAAGACTAAAAAAAGTTACTACCCCTGTCACTCATAGATGACAAGTTCTCTCGAATGTAGAATAAATCTTAGCAAAGTTAGTTGAAATTCACTATGAGTTTTGTAAATTCTTCAGTTTTAGAACTCAGTTCTGTGGTGTTATTCACGGTATCACAATGCACTATTTTTGGTCAAATTTTGGAACCAAGCATCTTTCTGAAGTTCTTTGCATCTATTTGAAGCATTTATTTCTTTTTCAGTCCATATTTTCTAGCAACTGCATCGGCTGTGGACATAATTTTGCTTGATATAGTGCTGAAGACAAAAACTAGACATGTCCCCACTTGCTGACACTCTTGGGCAGATTGCACCTGAGCCACTAACAGAGGGGAAACAGGATGGCATGATCTGGGGTTCAGAGACAGCTACAGCCATCATCACTAACCAAACCCATCAAATGGCTAAACTCAATACAGAGAGACCATTAATGCTATTTAACCTGTATTATTCAATACCTCTCTTACATAAAGTAAAGTTCATCTCTGTCTCTGTGTTAGAGTTGATAAGGAAATACTAGGGTGCCGATATGGGAAAATCCAAGAGTAGTGTATAGCATGTGGACAGTAAACATGGTGACTCATGTCCGACCAGAGGCCTAAGTAACAAATCTTTCCAGGTAATATTCACTGCACTGCCTTTTGTAGGTAACAAGGGCTTTTGAAAATAGGAGTTGGCTCCTAATAGCCAGGGACACGCATGCATAGATCACATACCCTGCCATACTCTCAGTGAAGGCTCAGTACGTCCATACTATGATTTTGTCTTCAAACTGCTGAAACAGGCTCCATGTACTTGGGGATCAGATGCTCTAGGGATAGCACACAGTCCCTGCAGCCTAGAAAGGGATGTGATCACAGCACCAGTTTGCATTCATGGGTAGTTGCTGCCTGGCAGTTCCTTTGCTGCCGCATTAAAATACTACCCCCAGGGATGAGTGTGGGGCTGAGTACAGGGAGACTGAGATTTTCCGTCTAGTACCACATGCACATTGCTGACACCTGTCTGAAATAGCAGCAGAGGTGTTGAGAATAATGGGGGAACCCACAGATAAAAGCAATCAAACACTCAGGCAAGCTGGGATTACAGAATACAAACTGCATGAGAGTGTACATCTAACACAGGTTTTCCATACATGAAAATGTCAATCCCCCTTTGCTGTTTTGTTTCAAGGGGAACCCAGACCTATGTACATCACTGCTTCTACAGAATTAGCACAACCCCTGTGATCCTGGGGAAGCAACCATACCTTTCGTAGTCATCAGTTCAGCAAAACTTTCCATTTAACATCCAATTCTTTTATGTATTTGAAAATTCAAAGTATCTCCCTTTATCATGCTGAATTACTAAAATAAGGAGCAATGTCTTCAGAGACTGCTAATATGGCCAGACTGCTGGGTTCCAGCTGATTGGTCACAGAGAAAAAGAAAGACTGAGCTTTACCAGATATTTTACTGAGCTGAAGCTTTAGAGGGAGAGGGACTTTGAAAAATACCTCCTTTACATCAATAGCTTGGTATATTTTCAAACAACAAGGAAAAGTAAGAAATGAACAAGGAGTTATGAAGTACTGGATTGAATTATGTTTGCTCAGATGCAGTAACATTTCACAATCCCTGATATTCTCCGGGAACGATTTGTGAACAGCACTACTTGGCATATTTGAATGCTTCATTTTTTGCAAGACCATCTTTTCATCTTCCACCTACACCCCTGTCTCAACATCTTGTTACTTTTAAGCACCACAAAAAGATCTGTATGAATTCAGAAGATAATTTTTTGTTTTATCTCTTTATACTTCATTACAATGTCATGTTTTGGCAGCATACTAATCTTTTTCACAAGTCCATGATGTAGGCACTTTGTGTTTCTCATATCAACTTCGTGTAAAAAACAAGAGTGGGCACAGTCTATTCTAGATGATCATTATTTCTCATTTCCTCTGTCAGAAATGGCATCATTAGAGAGAAAAACATATAGGACAGTCAGTAACAGTAGCCTCTTTTTTTTTTTTTTTGGCCCGTGTATAGATAGCATAGGGTTCTGCCAACTTTCTAGAGAAAAACATATGGCTCTGTGAGTTATTCACTTATAGAGAATAATGAACATATGCTGGTACTTTTAAAAAAATCTGTAAACCAGAAATAAAATGAAAAGTTGTATGAAAATATGAAGGTTACAAAGTTTACCACGTTGCAGAAAGATGTTTCTGACATATTGCTTCTATTAAATTTCTATAATGTTTAGTTAGAGAGCTCTGGTTCGTGCTGTCTGTAACAAAGTTGAAGTTACATCACTGCGCATGCAATACAACTGCAACAGGAAAAGATCCAGTAAAATAGCCTAAGGTAACTACTAACTAGATTGTTATTTATAATAGTTCGTGACCAATATTGTCTCACAAATAAGTGTTAACTTAAAAATAATTTAGCAGCACCTATTCCAGTCTGCTTTGGTAGCAGCTGTGGGCTGGAGCCAACAGGGGTACTGGAGTATCTACTAAAGGCATTAAGGACCTAACACAAAACTAAATCCAGTGGTATCTCCCCTCACAGGTGCCTCCATCCTGTCCATGCTGCCATGGCATTTGGGTAAGATTTTCAGGTTTCCAGAACTTCCAAACCATTCTGAATCCTATCCCCAAAATTAGTAACGTTATGCTCACATTGAGGTGAGCACAAAACTGGCCTGGTTTCCTGCAGTGTTTTGAATTCTCCTGGCATACTGCATATTCTTAACACATTGATATTGAAACAGTGGGTTATTGTAATTTGCTCAATTAATAACAAAGGAAAATCAGTGAATAGTTTTTCGTGGGTGCTTGGCATTTAACCAGCATCAAACCGTGACATAGAGACAGCAAAAATGTGTTAGCTCTGTCTTTATGTGGTTCCATTTACCTGTGTGGCTTCATAAAGTCTGGATGTGGAGGAAATTGCTGAATGAACATTTCAAGGACAGTATATTTCTGGAGTGATGAAGGATGCTGTGGGGCTTGTACATTGACTTAAAAGCAGAATTCCCATTAAAACAAAATCAAAACAAACAAAACCACAACCAAAATAACCTCTTTTTGGAAAACTAAAATCTTTCTCTCTTTTAATTTAATTTTCTTGTCGTTGTAATATGAAAGAGTTAATCTAGAAGCTTTCTGAAAGTCACTAATATTAAAAAAAAAATACCCTCCAATTTTTTAGAAGCTGTTTGTCTATCAGATGGAAATGTCAAACCTTATTCAACACTGACAGTCATCTTGTGAAAATTGTACCATAGATGATGATACAAAGCAAACATCCATCTTCTTTATTCTTTTTTCTGTCCGACATACTCATGGCAGAGGAATCTGACAGAAGACCAGCTGAATCATTACAGGATTATAGAACTCAGAGTTGAAAAGATGTTAAATTATCTGATCTGCTCTTTTGCCAGGATCAAATTGATTCCTAGCACCTATTCCATGCAGGTTTTTTTCAGGTTAGTTTTAGATGAGTTTAGATTAGATTTACATTTCAGGTTAGTTTTCCCCTCACAGAGCCACAGGCTTCAAAACTGTTATTTAGAAAGTCTGTACACCTACGTGAAAAAAAAAACCCACTTTACTACAGGAAGAAATAAAACACCAAAAATCCAGACACCATTTGAAATGGTGAAAACCTGTATGTTTGAAATGGTGAAAACAGACCAAAAGAGGTGGAGGAATCCTTCTTTGAAATTCAAAATGAGTTAGGGCTGAGTTGAGCTTAACTTTATGTGCAGTTAAAAAGCTTATCCAAAAACTCTTCAAATCCCTCAAGAATTTGAACACTGGCCACTCTAAGATATCTGTATCTCACTTGCATTGGTACCTAGGTAGCATTTTGTTGGGGCTTTTCAAGGCTTACGTCTTGGAAATATGCTGACTATATTGACATTGATATTTGAATCCTCCCACAGGTCTTCCCTCTCAACTAGAACTGAAGCAAGACAGAAATGACATTAGAAAATTATATTTCGTTATACTCTCCTGTTCAATGTTCCTTTAAATATGTGGATACTGGCCACCAATATATAGTAGTAAAAACTAGTTTGAGGTAGCATGTGTGCTTCAACTCCCATAACTGCTGGAATTCATTTCTTTTCCTAGTGCAGTGTGGTCCATCCCACTGACATCAGTAGGTGCAACTGTGCTATTTTCCTTTGTTGAAGAGGTAGAAGTGTCTTACCTTATACAACCCGTAGGTGAAGAACAGAAAAATCTCCATGAGATTCCTGCCTTCATTGTCCTTATCTGTCATAACTTCATCCACTTCCAACAAAGAATTTGTTCTCAATGTATTGCAACAAAAATAAAATCTCTTAGAGACTTCAAGTACATTGCAGAGTAGACCAATAAGTAGAATCAGGCAGTCTGTCAAATGCAACTCTTTTGGAAACTCCAAAAGATTAAAAAGTACAATAGGTTAAAAAATATTTGGACCTATTTTAACTCCGTAAACAACAACAATCATAACATCCTTTTAAGAAATGCATCGTTTTGCAAAATAATATCCTTTTGAGATTAGATCTTTTCTTCTGGTTAGCTCTGTTCAACTGAAGTATTTCCAACAATAAAATATGTGACCTTTGACTTTATAGAATGCATAATAATTTATCTTGAAAAATGTAAGTTGGGAATGAGAACTAAAAACCACTGTGTTATCAAGGCAGAGTGGTTTGATATAAATTATTCTCCGCAGGAAAAGTGATGGTCCACAGGAAGAGTGAGTGCAGTAACTGTTTGCCAGTTAGATTAATCTCTCTGTGAGCATGATATATTATCAGGATATGCTCTGAGAAAGGATGAATCAGAAATGTTAAAAAATGCATTAGCATTCAATGACACCATTTATAAAACAAAAAGTATGTGTCTTGTTTAATGGTGACAGAAAAATCTCCTTTATTTTACAAAACCTATAATTTTGAATTATGAGGTTCTTATGGGGGGGTTTTATAATATTTTATTTTTCTAAATAAAATTAACGTGAGATCTGCTAGTTGATTCTCAGACTTGAAAGTGGTAGGGCTGTCTCCTACATAACCCTTTGCTCTTGCTTCCTCTTTCAGGTGCTTCTGCCAGATGGATGAAGAGATGTGAGGTTTGGCAGAATTAGGTGCTGGGTTGCTGAGTGGAGAGCAAGCAGCCCAGACACAAAATTCTCCCAGATCCCTGGTACTGGTCAAGGGATGGCTACAGTCAGGTTCTGGCTACTCAGACTAACCAGTGTTACTCTCTGCCCAGGTCAATCACACAGCAATTCTAGTTACTGTAGAAGTATGTCCTACATGTTTTGAAGACAGAATCCCTAACCTGAAGATTTTTACATTATTACTCAGGATTAGACAGTCGTGTACACACTGTCACGATCTTCATGTGGTGCAAATTAGCAGAGCTCACTGGTTTTTAGTATCACATCAGGGACTCTATCAGAGGAATATTTAAAATTTCTGCAAGTGCCCTACATTACCCACAAGATCAGCATTTCTACCACCTGTGTTAAAGGCTATCTAAAATCATATATCTTTTATCAGTATGTGTTCAAGAAAATAAACAGTTCTGGAATAGGACATAATTTAATGATGATGAATTTGTCACAAAAAAACAAAAGATAAAAAACATACCTTTGTAGCCACATTTGCTTACATCATTTCTGAGACTAATTGACATAGTAAAGATAGCTGCTGAAGCAAGGAAAGCTTGTTAGAATGAAATTACTTCCTTGCTGAAAAGGTGCCAGTGTTAACATTTTCCATAGAAGTAACAGGTGATAAAAGATAACTGCGTATAACAGCTGCAGTATCTTTTATTTTGGAATGGTAAGGGTACACATTTCCTGGGGGAAGAAAAAATACCTGTATAGGATAAAAGTGGATATAGCCTGCCCATGCAGGGCACAATTGACAAGTGGTGATGAAGATTCATCATGTTTAGGCAATTACATTAAAATGACTCAGGAAGAAGTTATGAATCCTCTATATGATAACTAAAAATCACTGAGATGTTTTACTAAACTGCCTATGATTAATTTCTTTTCCTTTTAGACACAAGACTTACCACATAGAAATGAACAGAAGAGGTATTTATTACTGTGTGGAGTAATCAAAAGGTTATCAGTGGAACTTCTATCCTGTCTAGCTCTCTATTGTAATGAATTTTTTAATAAAGATTGAAGTATTCATCAAACTGAAGAGTTTAAAGAAATACTATTATACTCCAGATTTGGCATTTCCTAGGTTAATTCCTTTTTAAGATTTGAAAAACTTTAAATAAAGAGGGACATAAAAAAATGCCCTGTGATTTTTGGCTCCTCTCCCCAGAATGCTATCACCAAGGTCCTGAAGCATGCCATGGGAGTATCAGCCTTGCTCCAAGTCAGGAGAAGCCTGGCACCTGGATCTGCACACCTAATTTTATCATGAGCAGGTGTGCTGTTCTATATGTCAGGCTGGAGAAAGGGAGAAGCAGGTACTCCAAACAACAGAATCCAGAGATTCACATCCCATGCCCCTTTTCTACCTCATCTTTTCTCATGGTCATACCCAGAGGGGACATCTGTAACCTTTTCTTGGATCAGAGCAGTTTAAATTTATAGTTTAAAATGTAAATACTACCTAAATTAAAGATACCTGAGCTATTTTGAAAAGCACCTAGATGTTGGACTTTCACTGAAAGCCAAGACTTAGTTTAGTGAAGCCAGAGACATGCAACACTGGCATTCATTTAAATCAAAGGGCATCAAATGTGTAAATACCCTGAATTCCTCCTAAAGCTCCACAAAGTTTTCTTTTTCCAGTTTTGCCACTTGTTAAATTTACCTATTTGCATTCAGGCAACTTCTGTGTTACAGAGAGAGCTCTTAATGGGGCATAGTACATACAGCTTCAGATTTGAACAGCAACTGAAATGCTAGGTGCTCTCAAATCAGAGCTCTGGTTTCAATGTGTTAAGATTATTTCTGCTGCACATTTTCACTGCAGTAATACACATTTAAAGAGGGTAGCAGAGTGGCCACACTTGTAGCACATTTTCTCATGTATTGTCAGAATGTTCTCAAAACCATAAACCTCTACTTAATTAGGACCCTACAGCGATTACCAGAAAAGCTCCAGGTAACACACTATCAAATATTTTTTCTTCATAGCAGCATCTCTTTTGGTCACCTTTCCTACTTTTACTGCCTAAAGATTACACAGCTAAATCATCTCCTGTGTTCAAGGGGAAAAGAGAGTCATTTCCAGAGGCAAAGTCATCATACCATCTTGAGCTCAGGATCAGCTGAATTACCACCAGGAAGCACGTGTTTCTCTCTATTAGTTCAGTAGTTACACATCCTCAGGTTACTTAGACTTCAGGTATTCATCTTTTCAGACACTTAAGGTGGAAAAATTCTGCCCTAAGCAATTGAGCCTCCTTCTGTGCCTTGTGCTCTTTGTTACCATCCTTCATTGTGTTGCTAAAGCTTCAGCAGTGGTCTGGATATTATTTTGGCAACACATGACCTCACATGTCTTATTTTTATTTGTCCTTAGTCTTCTATTCACTTTGGAAACTATCTTACATACAATCTACATTTTATTAGAATTGGTGTCCAAAGAATTAAGTTGTTCCATACTGAATTCCCCACCAGCAAGCAAAGAGGAAATATGTAACAATCAGAGAAATTTAACTGTTACACTAAAAGGTTAATTAGCCCATGCTGAGCTCCATGTTGTCACAATTTGTGTGTTTCTGGCATGGCAGCTTGCTCAGACGTCTTTCCTTACACTGTGGTTGAGTATTAGCAATGCTTGGAGCTGCTGATGAAGGAGGCAGAAAAGAGAAACAACCAGGCAAGACCAACACCAGACTCAGGCTTGAAGCCTGAAGTGGGAAAGCTCAAATGAAGCAGTTCATTTGGTTCACATAAAGGAACTTGAAGTGATGCAAATGTTTCTAGTCGCTAACATAAGTTCTATACAGTGCTTTACACAAGAGTATCCAGCTCGTGCACATCCTAAAAGTTATTGCAGCTATTAAAAAATAAAGAATTTCATAGTAGAAAGGTACAATAATATGAAGGAAGATAATTGCTAGGTTGAAATAGAAAGTGTCAGGCAAAAATACTTAAGATCCTAAACTGGATGAATGTCTTCCTGCAGCACCTCACTAAAATTGAAATTACAAATACGAAAGGATATTTGAACTCAGTTTAATTACTGCAACATAGAGGATCCTGCAAGGCAGGGCCTTTTTCTTGTAGAGAGTTAAAATCAAATATGAGAAAGCTTAACAAAAAATACAAATATTAAGCTAGAATAATGTTTGTGTTTTGATCTCATTTCTTCCTCTCAGAAGCATTTTTTTGTATGTTGTCCCCTAAGGCGGACAATTCAGAGTGCTCAGAGCAAGAATCTCAGTTTTGTTGTTTAAAGAGATATTTTTTCCCTGTGATTTGCTATCCTTGTGTTTACATAGGAAAAATAATGTTTTCAGTCACAGAAAAAAAATGTTCTCACTGCCTCGGGATAGATTGGAGTAAGAAATACTTGCATAGAGGAAAGCTAGTTTGCCTTTTTAAAGGATTGACTCACTCCTCACGGGGCCGTGCTGGGTTGCTAAGCAGGTGCAAGGGAGAAGCTGACATTTGTGCACCTCTTCAGCTATCCTTGTTGAGCCCACCAGCCTTCCCACTGCTCCTGGTCAGCCTTCTCACCAATGTCACCAGGCATTCCACTGTGTGCTGAGCAGTGTGCACAGGCCTGGAGCAATTCACTCTTCTTTGGTGCTTCTCTTGTCTATGTCAGGAAAGTGGAGATTTTGCTCTGGTACCAGCCTGTAAAGCATGCCAAATGTTTTATCTTTGTCCAGAGTCGAAATGGTCACGCCGCCATCTAATACAACAGCTTATTCACAGACATGGCATGCAGCATCATGGCAGGTTTACCTTTATTCATGCTTTTTATTTCTTAATATCATCATACAAATGGTTTCAGCAGTCCACACTCATCTTCCCTTTCAGCTTCTTACGGCTGTAACTGAAATTTAGTCTTTCCACAACTGAGAATGATTCATTTCCTACAGCCACCGGCAGAGCAGGGATCAGCACTCTGTACATATCCGGCGTTGTTTTGATGGATTATGAAACAGGGGATTGAATGCAACTGGTTAGACTTGGACACTTGCGTCTCGAGCTCAGGAACAGGGATTTGGTAATGAGATGGTTTTGCTCCACTCAGACCAAGGAGTAGGCTGGTTTTGGATCCAGGACTCTTTGCTCTCTGCCTAACACGAAAGGGGCCTGCAGTCTTCTGGGCCTAGGTGTTTGACAAGGCTCTCAGACATAAGGCTATTGCTAATGTGGAAAACTCACCACAGAGTTTTCCCTGCACCTTTTGAAAGGGCATTTAGCCAGTATACAAATGCTCTGATTAATCGTTTTTTGTGGTGGGTTTCATTGCACATTTAACAACACTGAGATAAAACCTTAGACAAACTTCCCATATTGTTCCCTAATCAAGCACTTCAGCATACACACCAGTGGGAGTGCAAGAATTATCCAAAATTAACTTTGCCAGCAAATGACAGCTACTGCTCCATATCATGCCTGTGTCCCAGCAAGAAGTGGACAATTTCTTCCTTGTCAACTTAGCCTTTCAGTTGTTCCTTGACACTGAATATCTTAGGTTGGATTGGTGTTTCATTTTCTTAACACTTTCTTTTAGGTTCAGAACAGGAATACCAGTAAACTGGATAATATACAATGGCATTTCTAGGACCTTTTCCACAGATTTTTCTGCTCCGCAGGTGACCAAAGCAATCCCGAAAACCAGAAAACCATCAAAAGGCCATTGTGATTTCCTATCCAGCAGCCATGCCCAAAGCTGACTTCATGATGGCTTGTTACAGTGACTGCCATACGAACTTCAAGATGGGACATGCATACCCATCTACCACTCACTTCTCAGCTAGTAAGTAACCACAGCACACTGCCCATGAAAGTACTGAAGTGACTGTGTTTGGTTCCTGCCCATTAGGAGCTCCCCTTTTTCCTGTGATTATGGTTGTTCAAAAATACTGCATAGTCAGCAGTCCACAGTTAGAGATGTTATATCTCCATCTGCTTCCAGATGGATGTTGGTGACAACCGCTGTGTAAAATTGAGATTGTTCTCTTGCCTTTGTCCCACCACACCTCTTTAAAGCACCTTAGTGTGCACATTGTGAAGTTAGTTTGGAGAATTAAGAAGGGAGTACTGCCACTTAATGATTTACGTCAGGTGTATCGTGCAGTCCTGTGGTTTATCTGTGACTGTAGTTTCACGTACAGCAGATGTTAACATGCAAATAGTAAAAATAATTTCAAATGGGCTCGTACTTACCATGGATCTTTTAAAAAATACTTAGTTTTGTACTATATTGACATTCAAAAGCCAGTATTCAGAAGTAAAATATCTGTAAAACAAGTCGGCTTTGAATACACAGAAAACCAGCCAAGTCACATCAACAATCTCAACAAAGAGTGACTTTTCACTTTCTTAAACAATAGTCAGTGCCAGAAACAGCTCCCTTTGAAAAGCTGAACAACCTTACTGTGAAGCCAAGATGTGTCAATGAAAATGATTTCTCAATTCATCCTCAGACTAGAGACTGTGCTGGGATTGTTATTACTTGGTAACTTAAAAGTTCAGAAATTACACCTTGAAATAAATGGTTTTCATACAATAATACGCACAATAGGGACTTCAATTTGTAAAGTGCAGCATATTAGAGATCACTGAACCAGAAGCAAAGAGAGAGGCATGGCAGTAAACTGTTTGATGCTTCCGGAAGACACAAGGACCACAAGACACGACTCCTAAATACCTGTTCCTTTCCTGCACAGAAACAAGGTAAGATAACGAACTCAACTCATGCTTATTGTTTAAAGTTTATCTTTTACTTATCACATACAATTGAAAGCCTATGTAAAGTAGACTACAAAGCTACCATATCTTTTAAGAGAACTGGACTTTATCCAAAAGCAAGTTTGGTTCAGTGTTGAAGCAGAGACCTTTCTGACTCCTGTCCATTGGTCGCTGATGGTCCCAGGGCCTGAAGCAAGCATGACCTCCACTGGCAGGGCTGGGTCAGCTCCTTGGAGAGTGCCAGGAGCTTGGCTCAACACCTCTCTGGCTGGGCTGCCACAGCACCAGCTTCATCCCGCCCGGTGTCCGCCTCTCGCATTCCTTGTCTCTAAGTGCCTCTTTGTTGCCTTGGTGGTTGTTGATTCCATGCAATGTTCCATCTTAACATTTCATGCTGGTCTGAATGTCCAGCTGACTTCAGAGGGCCCTGCAAGTGCTAAATGAAGCAGTGACTTACTGACAATACTTTACCATGAATATATTCAGCCCTGTTCCCCTAGTCTTCAGAAGACAAAATCTCATAATTCAAATTCCAAGTTCCAACTCCCATTACTTAAAGCTGTTTTCCTACTCTTTCTGCACTGGCCATCATTTTCATAGCTCTTTTGTACGGACCCCTCTGCAAAGGCAGGAGAAACCACTCTGTCTGAAGGACAAATACTTTTTGTGACAAGTGAGTTCAACTCTTAAGTTTCAGTTCTTGACAGTATTTCTTTTCTACAGGGTCCACCACAAATAAATTAATGCAAGTAATGCATGAGGACCTTGAGAATTGAAGCAAAATGAAATCTCCCCTCTTGCCAATCCTATTTAAATGAGCTAATTTGAGGTAGTAAATGAATGAGAAATAATTCAACCAAAAAATCCCTTGGCATTTGCTTCCAATGCATAAATGGAAGCAACTCATCTTTCTAGCAAAAACAGAATTTAAGAAACAAATAGAGTTTTCCAAGTATTTTACATCATCACAGGATCATTTACTTTGATATTCAGCTCAGATGATGAAAACAGTCTCATTTCTTTCTTTAGTCAATCAAAAAAACACTGAGTTTCTATGTCTGTCTAAGAAACTGTTGTACTTTAGTTTTCTGTGAATTGCACCTCTACTCCTGAAAGTACTGTTGTCATCAAACACAGGCAGCTGGAAAAAAGAACTAGAGCAGAAATGAAGATATCCAGATACTGTTCACTGAAAACAGTTGGAAAGCAGCAAAAAACACGTGCTCTCTGGGGAAGCACTAGACTGCCTTTTTCTCCGAGGCTAAAATTAAAGTTAATACTTACTGAAGGCAGGGGCCAGAGGCAGGGAGGGAGTGTTTGTGCACAGATAAACATATCACCAAGCCCCTCAGAAAATTTCACCTCAAGCATCTGCAGAGCAGTCTCATTTTATATGGAGGTCATCCAGGCAGAAGACTTCCCAGAATGTCTGAGAAGGCAGTTAAGCTTTTTGAAATTATATTAATTTGGATGGGGTTAATTATTGAAAAAAGAAAAAAAAAGAAAAAAAGAAAAGAAAAAAAACCTCAGAAAGTATTAAACCCAAATAATGAAAAGATAGCAGAAAAAAAATTTCCAAGTGTGTGAACTCTCAGTTCCTTCAAGGACTGCTGCTACTTGAGTGAAGCTCCAAGCTGCCTGGCAATCTCAGTCCAGTCCCACTACGGGGTTGCCCTACTGAAGCTGCATTTCCAGCTAGCTGAAAAACCCACTCACAACTATTTACTTTGGGAATTACTGACTTCCAGACTGGACAGAGAATTTAGGAACCCACAGCCAGAGCTACTGGAGGTCCAAATCAGGACCTTTAGCATTTTTGAACTGTGTCAAAACCAACTCCGCTTAAGCACATCTGTCTTCATCGAGACCTCATGCAGCAGCAGTTCAGCTCCCCCAGGCTGGGTGAGGTAGGAGCAGCTGTACATGCTGGCCGCAGGTGCAAGCAGTCACTTCCAGTCCTGAAGGGACCGAGCTGCTGTGAGCCATTACAAGCACTTAATGGCAGATTTCCTCTTCCTAATGTGATCCCTTCAGCTGTTTTTGATGCCTTCCCTGCCAGAGGAACTGAGCTGCTGACTACTAGCAAACACATTGCATCCCTGTGGTCACTTTTGAGTCCATGAGGGCTCACAAGACACAGTTAAGTGATCCATTGTGTAAGAGCAATTGTTTCAACTTCTTGGATAATTACCCAATTTTAACACCTACCACATTCTAGGGTGAGCCAATTTATACATGCCTTGTAACAAGTGTCTTTCTGGGGAGTATTGTCAGTCATTTAGTTACAGATTTCTTTCTAATACATGCATGAAAAGGTGATCACACCACTTACGCTTTCTACTGACTGATTCTCCAGTACATCCCAAAAGACTTGCTGGAGTATTTCTTAAATGCAAAAGTTGTGTGAAACATTTTTCTAAATAAATAGCAAATACTTACTCCACATCCTACCTTACACTTGTTACAGTACTACTAAAAATTAATGGGATTCTGAGCAAATCAAAGTAGTTTTCAACATGGGCTATTCTACTTTGAGCCTGATATTTAAACACCTTGCGTTCCCCATAACTTCATTTGAAGTTATGAGGTTGGAGTACTCTTGGAAATATATCTCTGAATGACTGGCAGGAGGTCAGAGACACAAGTGACTGGAGATGCACTCATAATGGGTCTCATCAATAGAAGAGTCTGATATCTCTAAGTATTCTGATTCAGAATTCATTCAGTCCCAAATATCTGAAAGTTTTGATGAAATGAGCAATGAAATTTGCCCCAGTTTTATGGAAAAGGCTGTGGGACCACATGAGAAGAAAGAGAACTTGGGAAAACTTGAAGTCAGAGAAGCCCGCATGGAGCCACCCTCTCTAGTAGTGCTGGGATCCTGGGGTCATTGTTTCTTTGGCATCCTGGGAGCTGGGGGAGCAAGGAGAGTAAACAAGAAGAGCTTCCTAAAAGCCCTTTCTATATTACTGAAGATTTCATGAACAGTAAGAGTATAACCCTTCAACTGTAACAAAATGTCACCTTTTATTTCCCTGAAATCTTCCTGACCCAATCTAAAACTAGCTGTTGGAATGCCGATTTGTTGCAGAAGGCTAGAAGCAGTCCTGTAGTACAATCATCATATTTTTACCACTTCCTACCCAATCTCTTATTAAATTCCTAGAAATATTCATATCTGTGGCCAACACATTAGCTGGTAGGACTCCTTTTTACTCACAAAAGTAATCATTGAGACAGGCTAGAGGAGGGGAAAAAAAAACAATTAAAATTTATTAGATCTCTTATGGAACCTTTTCTAGTTACAGAAATGTATGTATATAACAGAAACAACATTTTCTACTTCTAACAAAACACCAAATGATACAGGCTACTCTCAGAGCAATGTCAGCAACACTAGCTGCAGCACATAACCTGGCCAGAGCTGCAGCAGAGAGAAACCTGGGCTCAGACCGGGTGTAACAATAAGTTCTTGGTCTCACACAAACACCACATCTGTGAAAGGTGCCAAGATGTTTCCGTGGTCATGAGGATCAACTGATACCAGGAATGGATTGTGAAATGATTAGTTATATAACTCACTTTTCACTCTCCTAAGTGAGAAAACTGTGATATTGGTATTTGTAAAAGAGGAAGTATTGCAGGCTTGTAGTTTGAACAGCTGCAAAGTACCTCACTTCTCTGAAGTTCTTTGTTTCCAGTCTTCTGCTTCATATGCTTTGATTTCTACCACCACCACCACCACCCCAAAATGAATAGCTACTTGTGTAAAACCCTTAAAACTTAAAATTCTGGACTGAGGGTCTCTTGTCATTTGCTATTGGTACCAACCTGCCTTGGATCAACCACCATCTCTTCAGTACTCAACTTGCCAATCTTTATTGCGATTATTTATTCAATGACTAGTTCAGAATTTTACACAAAACACAATGATTTAAGTGAAGGAATGGAGGGGACCCTTAAGTCAAATGCACTGTTTTGAGGAGAAGGCACCCAAGATTCTCGTTTTCTTGGGTAAATATTCTTACATGAGATTCTCTCCCTGGAACTGATCCGCTTTCTTCTGGGGCACTACATCAGTCCATAAGCCCCAGCTGGCTGTTAGCCTAAAGGCAGGGACATGGCCAGGGAGGTGTGACACCTGGCTTTCAATCCCTGATCCAGAAAGCACTTCCTTATTTACACAAAGTGAAGACAGCAGGTACACACTTTTAGTCTGGCTTGATTCTGAGCCCCACTCAAATGAAGCGAGTGGTCAGATCTACTCAGGCAAAAAGAATGGAATCATAGAATCATTAATATTGGAAAAGACCTTTAAGATCATGAAGTCCAACCGTTAACCCAGTACTGTCAAGATGACCACTAAGCTACCACTGATCCAAACCATGAGAAGCCACTTTCTCCAGGAGAATGCTATGAGAAATGGTGTCAAAGGCTTTATTAAAGTCCAGGTACACAACATCCACAGCCTTTCCCTCATCCACTAAATGTGCCACCTTATCAAAGTAGAAGATCAAGTTCATCAAGCAGGATCTGCATTTCATAAACCCAGCTGGCTGGGTCTGATCCCCTGACTATTCTGGGAGAAGTCTTTGGTAGCAAGACTAGTTTTTAAAAGCAAGACCAGTCACTGTGGCCTTGATGCTGAGGAAGGTCATGGAGTAGATGATCTTGAGAGTCATCACAATTGTGAGATTTCTCCCAGCTGCTTGTAGAATATTTCATCTGCCTCTTCACCCCGGTTAGGTGGTCTAGAACAGACTTGCACCACAACATCTGTCTTACTGGCCCCAACTCTTACCCATAAAAACTCAACCCTATCATCGCCATCATTAAGCTCTAGTAATTTGGTTTGTATTTTAATTAGCTGTTGCAACAACTGAACTGTTAGAGTAAGAAACAGTAAATTCTTGTTCAGAATCTCTGAGTCTGTACTCCAGTCCCCTTCAAAAATTTTTTTGGCAAATTCCTACATAAATTTGCTAATAGATTTAAAATTACAAAAACTGCATCTCCTATGCAAAAACTCATTAAAACTCAGCAGGGCCCATAGAGACATGAATAATTTACATCAACCTTATGATCATTAAATAATAATTTTTAAAAATACTCTATTTATTAAAAATAAATTTTTTTTTAAATAAAGTTTTCAACAGCAGCAAAATTTTTATAGTGATTACATTCTTCATTTTTTCATGTTGGCATCTTGCTTGTAAAACTTAGCTGTTGGTATGTTGCCTTTAAAACTTAGGCATCTCTAAGCACCTACAGGGAAAAGACTCAAAAACATCCATGCACGCTAATTCATTATGAAAAAAAGAGAGGAAAATCCATGTGAACAGAAAAGCAGACAATACAATATCAAATAAAGTACAGTTGAAAAGACTTCATTTAGGTTGCCTTAGAAAATTATATTTTCTAAAGCAATACTTGTTTTTCCTATTTCTTCCTTCACAGAGAAAAACTTGCTTTCTACAAACAAACAAACCCCCCCGCCCAAACTTTTATTTTGGAAAAATACCTTCATCCTATGGGATTGCCCTAAAGACAGTATATATATTGTCTATAATTTAAGATCAGTATTGAAATGACTGAATTTCCAAGATTATATTTCTAAAATGTCAGCTTTAGAAAAAGACAAACAAAGTACTTTAGAATAGTCAGTCACATCATTGGAAAGCAGAGCTGCAGCTGTTACCAACAGCTTCTTTCTGTTTGCCTTTAACTGTGAGCACATTTAGCCATAAGCCATATTTTAAAAGGTTGCCAAGTAGTTATTTTCCTTTCAGATCAGGTGAAAAAAAAAATCTCTTTTTGAGCAAAGCCAGTTAGGTGAGCTTATGTATTTGTTCAATAGAGATTTTTTGTGAAAGGCTTCTATCTTCAACTCCTTGCATTAACTGCAGAATTTTGTTTTCTTTTTGATTTTTGGGGTTGGGTTTGGGGTTTTTTTTACACTTTCTCTCCTGAAAAGTGCTGGCATAAGTGTCTGGTAGACAGAGCTTGGCTGGCAGATGTTTTTTGCATAACTCCATTGCCCAGTGTAAGGAACATATATTTTTACTATGAGATCATGGGCATTCTGTGTACCTTTCACAACTATTAAAGTTACTTGGGCAATGCTGTAAAATATCTCTTTGCCTTTACTTTTTCCATGGGACAGCTTCTTATTTTTATCTGTCTTTGCAGTGGAAGGATCAGTATATTCAAAACTGGACTTACTTAAAGGTTTTCTGGCATTTAAGTACAAGTCCACAAATGTTAAATGCTAAAAGAACTGATTGTAATGTTTCAGGATTGATGTTCCTTTAACTCGTATTACTTATTTTGTCATTTAAATCTCATATCCTGGGTTGAAAACAGGTAGCTGTGTGCCACGTGATAATCACTTCTAAGTTCTTCTGTCTTCTGTTTTTCAGAGACTGAAATACTTCATGCCTTGGACATTGATATAAAGTTCTGCTCATTATAACAAAAACTGTATCTAGAAGCTATAATCAAAGAAGCCTCCCTGAAGATACCTGATTGGGACTTTGGACTGTAAGTTAAACCACAAAGATTAGATAAAGGGAAAGCCCATTCTTTAATCATCTCAGGCCTAGAGAAAAAAAAAACAAAACAAGCCCAAGGCTGAAGAAGGGAAATGCATCCACAAGAAAGCCAAACAAAGTAGAGATTCTTCCCTGACTTGAGTTTGGGGTGGCGGAGACCACAGGCCACAGAAGCCAGGTTTACACAGACTCCCGCTCCAAAATGAGGCAGGGAGGAGGAAGTTTCTGGTGTAACCTCTGGTAAGAGGCAGTGAACACCCATCCTCCCTTACACAAACCTGCCCAGCTGTGGAACCCCCACCCCCACAAGCCACATCCACAGGACATTCAGGTGAGAGGCAGCTCACGAGGAGTCATAATCCATCAAAGACCCTCCGAAATGTCCCCCAGAGCCATTCCTGAGGCCTTGCTCCACAGGACTGCATGTGATGCAACAAACCTGGAGTCTATTGCAAGAGACAATGGGAAACTCTCTCCCCCCGCAGGGAGATGCCTGTGTTTCCCTACCTAGCCTGAGCATGTATTAACCCATGGGATTCTATGCTTGGTGGGGGAACCTTCAGCACCAAAAAGACCAGATGGAGTGGATCAACAGAGCATTGTTGGGATCCACAGAGTGGTGGTATTTTCCTTATTCTGTCTCTGTCACTCTCTGTCCCCCCCCACCTATTTTCTGTTTCTTTCTATCTTCCTCTCTCTATCTCTCATATTTGCTATCAAATAAAACCCTTATTATTGTCACTGGCGTATGGTCTCATTTGCACCTTAATTTGGGCCGGGGCATTTCTAAGAACTTTTACTAACCAGATCATGACACTATTTCCAATTAAACCTATATTTTTCCTCTTTGATATATGCTTCTTCCTGGTCTTAAAAGGTATGGATTAGCAGGCTGCTGGAGTATCTTTGAGCTTCATGTTGTTCTTTAATTCTTTTTAAAATTTCTTTTAGGTATATAATATCTCATGGTATCATAGAATAATTTTGAAGATACTCTTACCTAACTCTCAATTTCAAGTAATTGAGTTACACTTTCCCTTATATTCTCAGAGAGTTTTTGTTTTTCTCCCCACACCCTTTCCCCTTGTAGCTTGCCTATTACATTTTAAAAGCTCTGTGAACATTCTTCTGGTGTGTATCTACAACTACCGTGCCCAGCATCAAGAATGTGACCTTTAAGTCCCATGTATTATCACTAAAACATTGTTGCCTCTACAGAGCTTTCTTTTTCCCCTAATTTTGTTCTCTAGGAACCAGGTTTTCAGAGCCTAGATGGCAAATTCTGGGGAAGACTCGACAAAAATAAATAGCAACATGTGAAAACTGAACTTCAAATTAACTATTAAATAAGTGGGGTTTGCACTTTCCTACCTAGAATGCCTTAGCCCACATACAAAACAGAGAAATTCTCAACCCATTCCACCCTAAAAACATTCAAGAAAAAGTGAGCTCTGCTTCAACAATGTGATACTAGCCTTTGGAAAAATATTTTCAGGAGTGTTTCTCTTAGCACAACACAATCCACAGGATATATTAAGGAACTCGCCATGTTGCAGTTTGTATTGTGGGAGGTGTTATGAGTTAGCAGTGTCAAGAGTTGTCTATGAATGATTGGTGTAGTAAGACCTTAGCAATGTTCAAAGAATATGTGCCAGCTACATAAAAATTGTTTTTTGTTCTATTTAAGCTGCCACATATAAAGTTACGTAAGCTGAGTGTGGCAATAGTATTTGTAAATCACGCATTTGAAAGGAGAGCAAAAGAGCAACTCAGATGATAAAAAAAGTAGAAGGTGAAATGGAATGTGGTCAGTCTGGAGTTAGGTAGGAGGCTAGAAAGGCTTCTGCAAACTACTGGATACCAGGCCATATCTCCACTGCAAACTTCTATTCCTCTTTCAACATACTATGCATTCACAGTGTCATAAAACTGGGATTACCTAAGACCAGTCAACCTCTGTCATTTTTTCTTCATTTTAGGGGCTCAGAAAAATCAATTTTCTCATCAAGATTCTTCAAAGTGCACCTTGTTAAGAGAAATGGGAAAAAAGTCTTTACAAAATACTGTTGTCTTAGTGAATGTTGTCTCATTTAGCTGTGAATAAGAGCTGGGCAAAGCTTTCAGCGCAAAACTCCAAATCGCATGAAACATCTGGTTTTTAATTCTGTTAAAATCCAAAACTTAGCCCAAGTTCTTCGAAAGTTTTTCTGAACTTCACAAGCATTCCTGTATTATGAAACATAGTACTGAGGAAAACTGTCCTGATTTGTGGTTTTGAATGGATACCATGCAAAATCTCTGGATTTTTCACAAGATTAGGTGAAACTTGGTGATTTTGACAGAAGGTTTTGTTTGAATTTCTGGCTTTTGACATCAACGTAAACAGAAAATGCAGTCTTTACATGGATTACATGGATTACAATCCAAACCTAAGGTGAGTAGAAAAACAAAAATATTTTGAAATCCAATAAAAGAGGATGAGCAAAATATTTGTTTTCCACAGATTTTATGAGACGATAACATAAGCTAAAGTATAATAACTGTGAATGGTTTTATATTTGTGGCTGGTTTAGGGTACAGCTTATGAAAATTAAGTAAAAATATCAAAGTTCAGATATTTATATATAAAATATCAGATGTATACCCGTGAATGTGAATGTTGATTAACTCTGCCTAAATGAGTGCTAAGAACTCATTTCAAATTTTCTGATTCTTCCTTTTTCCTAGGAAAATCCCACCAGGAAGAAAGAAGAAAAAGAAACAAAAGAGGGAAAAAACCCTTGAATTAAAACTCTCAGAGCCAGTGTTTTTGCCCAGTACTTTTCTGCAGCTTAGGTATTTAAAAATCCCTACACTAATGACAGATCTGTAAAATAGGTTTCTAAAAGGCTAAAATACTCCCCTGCTTTTACTCTAGTCAAATAAGTGTGTCCATACTTATTTACATCTAAGCTGAATTAACTTACACATGTGCATTATTGATTTATCTTAAAGTTCACATACAGTGTCTATTTCTTATTATACAGACAATCTTTGTGTTTACTTGTGTTATTCAACATTCAAATACCAGTCCAGGAAACTACTTTAAATATAAATCTCACGATTTCACAGAGCCGTTTCCAAACTCCAAGGATATTTCTGGCTACAATAGAACACCGAGACACTGCTGTCACCAGAGTGCCACTAGTTGAGATCTTACCTATATTTGTTTTTGCATGACACATTCTTTTTACCATGCATTTGTCAGTCATAGCACAACATTTTTGTACCAATTTCAACTGCATTTATACAGTAAATCTTTTGATTTCTGGGTCTTTTCATCTGTTCCAGAGAAAGTCTGCCACATTAAATGCAACAGGAATAATGGCATTGTCTTGCAGAAAAGTATTCTGCCAGGAGGAAACAGAACTAAGACTTGTTTGACAGAGATATTTCCCTCGACTTTTACTACACTGTAACCCATACAAAAGTACCTCATTCTGGACATCAGAAAATGTCTAATGGGAATATTGCTCAGATTTGGTGCTAGTTAAATCAGCCCTCTACTGAAGTTGGCGGTATAGTGTTAGACACAATTTGTCTGTGTGACTTTGCGTACAAATAAAAATACCTTGACTTTACCTGCTTAATCTTGACTTGATCTGCAACTTCCCAACAGAGAGGATCTCATGAGCAATGGGGAGGATGGTGGCCATCCTGAGCACAGTGATCACAAAGCAATCAAGTTCAAAATCTCTGTTGACAGGAGAAAAACTGTGATCAAAACCTCAACTCTGGACAAGAGGAGAGCAGACTTCATGTTTTTTAGGCAGCTAGTAAGTAAAGCCCCCTGGGAAAATGTTTGTGCAGGTGCTGGTCACTTTTCAAACATCACCCTTTATGGGAACAGGAACAGGAAATTCCCAAGTGCTGGAAGTCAGTCAGGTGAGGCAGAAGGCCAGGTTGGCTGAACAGGAATCTTCTCTTGGAAATAAGGGGAAAAAAGGAAGCTGTATGCCCAGTGCAAGCAACATCAGGTGACATGGGAAGAATAAAGAGATGCTGCTTGTCTCTGAAGGGAGAAAATGTATGCAGCCAAAGCTGGAGTTGAAGCTGGCCAGAAATATGAGGGAAAATAATTTTTTTTTTAAATTATATTAATGGCAATAGGCAGTTAAAAATAACACACGGTGAGGATGGTCACCTCACAAACAGGGACACAACAAGGCACACGTGTTTAACACATTCTTTGCCTCTCTCTTCAACAAGGGGATCTCTGTGCCCTGAGCTGGAGGACCATGACTGCGAGAATGAT